>VXAL01019271.1:32591-103398 GCA_013399475.1 Chauna torquata
GTACTCAAAGGACAAAAAAAAAAAAAAAAAAAAAAAAAAAAAAAAGTTGTATAGAACTGAATGCATTATCACCCAAGGGGTCTTTGGTATAGCATACAGCAAACCAGAATTTTCTAGTCAAAGCTTGTTGGCTGAAGGCCTACACAGTTGCACTCTTAGAAATTGAAGGAAATTTTTCACGTAATTGTTACTACAATTTTTTCAGACAGTATTTTCCTGGAAAAAAAAAAAAGTGCCTCTAAATTTTTTTCCACTTTTGTTCACCTTTAGTCGAAAAAAATTTACATTTTGTTTATGGTGCTTTAAAATATATATGCTTATGTGTGCATATTTAATTGCAAACTAATAAGTGTAATACATAGTACTGTGACTGTGTTAAATACATAGTAATCTGAAGTATTATAGAAATATGAAGTAGTTTTTGNCGAGCAACTGCGTTGTAGGAAGGTAATTTCACCAAGTAATTTCCAAACAGCACATGTTGTTGTTTTCCTTGCATCTTTTTCTACCCCAGGCAATGGGGTACCCCAGCCACAAAGACAGGCTAAGAACCTATATTACTAAATGAATGTATTCTTTTTTTCTTTTTTTTTTCAATTAGATGATTATTAACAAAAGGAAAGAAAATTTAGTAGACCAATTTAAAATAATTTTGTGCTGTTCACCACACTGCAGAAGGAGTTACTCACCATGAAAAAATGGATTTTCTGGTTATAAGAACTGACAGTGAAACCAAAGGTATTTTCAAACAGAATTATAAGAATATCATCATCACAGTACTGTGAATGTAAAGAGATTTTGACTGCTGGATTGTAAAGTAGGTCCCAAATAACCTATGCTAATATGAAGTGTCAGTTTTACAACTGATTGCAATATTAAAGATGCAGTATTCCTTTCTCTCAAACAGTTTACAATTTACTAAGATATACAAATAGATTTTCATCTGCAAAGTGATAGGGTGCACTTCAGAAGTCAAAGTAATAATTTAAGTAAGAAAACTGACTTGTAAGCATTGGAGAATTGGCCACAGGTTATCATCTCCTGCTGAGCAGGGCATGAGACCAATGGGAACGGCATTGTCCGTGTGCAGTTTCAAACCGCTCCTTGCCCACATTTGGAAAGGACAGTGTTACATGATCATATTCATTCAGTTCATTTATAAAACTCTCCTTTACCTGAAGCATGGGTAGGGCTGAGATGCTGAAACATCAGTTCATTTCAGTTCAGTCAGGATTGTGTCCAAGCTCTTGTTTATTGTTTATTTACTTTCATAAATATTTTGCAGATTTCAGTTTCAAAACTATGACTCCTTAAAATGCATTTACAGAGTGTAATTTATTTTAAATTAAACATAAACCAGACCTGCAGGCTTCTTACTATCCTATCTTCTGATAGTAAACTTCCCCCTGGCTTTTGATTCATCTGAAATGGATTTTTCTTGGAGTATAACAAGAGCCTTTTAGCTCCCATAGTAGTCTCCATAGTTCACATTTATTTCAGTTATAGCTGTATACTAGTTGCAGCCCTTAAGTAGGCTTCTCAGTTTGATTTTTTGGGTTCTTGTTTCTAGGACAGGTTAGCTGGAAAAAAAAAAAAAAGGCAGAAAATTTACCAAGTATTTCATTGCTCATTTAAGCTCTACTTTGTAATTATTTCATTCCTACTTCACATTACTCATGGCAATGCAGCCACAGAAGTTCAACCAAAACAGCTTTACTTGGGCAATACACAAAAGAGACTATGGGAAGGACATCTGATCCCACCACCAACCGCCCAAGCCAGAATCATACACCTCCAGCAGAATGAGCTAAAGAAGAAGTTCTTACTGGGAGGAGGAGTACAAAGATGATGAACATAGCAAGTGTGTTTTCATATTCTGTTATAGCTGTACCTACCAAGCTTGAGTAGAATGATCCGACAGAAGAGACAAGCAGTCTGCGCGCATGCATCAGCTCTGTTATGTATGATAGGTGATAGGATCATGACAGGCCTCTAGTCAAATCAACAGGAAAGCCTTCTGCCTTCTTTCTCCTCAACAGTTAAAGATCAGAGCTACACATTCCTCAACTCTTGAAGACATCATCAAATCCTGTTTAGATTTAGGTCTACACAGTTATATTCACAAAGCAGGAATCACCAAATTAGTTAGTCCCTATTCACCAGAATTCTCTCATTTACATATTTACATTTTCTCCCCAAACTTTTTCTTCAGCAAGCACACTAACAAGAGTCATCTAGGTTACTTAAAGAAGCATAGTGTGGCTATTTTTCCTTGCTTTTCAGACACTGGGAGCGCACTTAGACACTTGTGGATTTATCAGGGTGCTCTTCCCATAAGGAACAATTTCTCTTCTATTTCATATTCCACTTGTTTAGTACACTTACCATCAAAAGAGTTTCATTTTTTTCTGACGCAGTGAACTATTTACTGGCTAGAAAGATGAGAAGAGCATCTTCACTCAGTTCTACTATCCAATGGTCTTATTTAGATACCTATCTTCACTGAAACAGCCACATACTTGTTTAAACTCTGTCTTTATTTTCATAGTTTGTAACTTTAGGAGTCTTTCAGGTGTTTCCACTAAACAAAAGAGCCATTCCCAAGTTCTTGTTCTTTCATTTTACTAATGATCATGTGCACTTTTATCAGAATGCAGGTGATGATCTGACTGACATGCAAGATCGGATTCCCGACAGCAAACACTAACACACATCCCATGTACGGATCCATAAAGACAAGTTGCATCTGATGGCATTCTTAAAAATAAATAAATATAAATAAAACAAGACTTTTTAACTGGTCACCAGAAAGTGGGCTGGTAAATGTGAGTTTCCTCTGAGAGATCAGATTGAAATATGGATGTCTATACATCTTATGTGTGTGAAAATCTTTGCAAAGAAGTAGTGTGTGTCCTGTACTCCCCCAGAGAAAAGTAAAAATTCATGATATAACCGTGGTCATGACTTGGAGTTAGTCATGAGGAAAGATCATATCATGGTTGTTTTGTTCCTTGCTTCTGAGTGTCTAGCAATTCCTAGAAATTTCACTTTATATTACAATGTTCAGAAACAAGATCCAAGAAGCCCTGAAATGACTTCTGATAGAGGAAACTCTGAGTCTAATACCATGTCATGTTTTCCAGTATAACATCTGGTACAATAAAAAATACTACAAATCTTCCTTCCTCTAGAAACAAGACCTTATCAAATTAGCAACCTTGTTTTCTTATCCTGTAAACAGATGGATTACAGGAGTCTGGGATATTTGATTCAGGAGAGGTAACCAACTGTAAATAGGATGGAAACAGCTATTAACCACTTTATATAAAGAAAGGAAACTGGAACTGAATAAACCAAGGAGCCAACCTTTCATCTTATTTATTGTGAATTCTCTACTTATTCAGAAGGTATAGAGAAGGTATCTCACAGGTGATTGGCACAGTAGCCACTGTTTGAGCTTGCAATTCTAAATCTCCATTTTATTTTATTCGTTTTATTGAGAGAACTGGATTTGCACACAAAGAAAGAATGTCTAGAAGAAATCTTCAAGTATAACAGTTGCTACAGAAAAAAAAAAGAAAAAAAAAAAAGCAGTAAAGAGTTCTCCTTGTCTACATAGTCAAGAAGTAATGGGATAAAACTGCAGCAAGGTAGATTTGATAAAGATTAGAAAAGCCTCTCTAGATGTAGGGATATTTTACAAGCACTGACTGAGACTTCCTAGAGAGCCTGTAGAGCCACAGTAAACAGAAATTTTTCAAGAACAGGTTAGAGCAGGTGGATCCAACAGGGAGCAGGTGGGCTGGATCTGATCTTTGACAAGATAAAGCAAGGGATGGCTGTACGAGCAGCAAACAGCTTCACAATCCAGAGGTTCTTCTTGCACTGCCATCTAATCCAATATGCCAAAGTATCACCAGTGAAACAGCACTTGCAGAAGCTGCTGCTAGTGCTGCTGCTGCTGCTGCTACTGAAAAAGTCACTCCCAACTGAACCACTTCAACTTTCACCCTTCCAAAAAATAACCTCACTATGCAATAGCAGGGACGTCTCCGCAGCCAGCACATAGTCAGCAGTTGTTGTGAAAGACAGAGGAAAGAAAAAGACCTACTTGCATGGGAAGGATGCCATCTGTGTGTAGGATGCTACTGGAGGTTCCTACTATCCAGATCTGGCCCCTGAAGTTACCAAGACTGGGTCACCTAGAGATAGGAGGACTCCTTGCAGAAATGGTTTGATGTCTGCTTCGGCCTGCACAGACACTGGGTAAATGGATGATTATCTACAGTTTTGTGATTTTTTAATCTATTGAGATGACATCTATGAGAACCACAAAAGGCAAAAGAGAGGAAAAAATCAGGCAGTACAAACACCTTGATAGTGATTTCTTGAGACTTGTTATTCAAAAAATAATTCATTTTTCTCATTAGTGCTTTACTTTTACAGAAGTCAAAGACACAGGGTGTGGAGAGGGATGATACTTGCGAGGCTCTTCTCTCTAGGTAGAATCCTCCACTCAGCTTCCCTCTCACCTTCCTCCTCATACTTTGCTCAGATTTTAATACATTTTATATTTGCAATGCCTTCTGTGTGCACTTTGAAGGTATATTCACGGTGGTGGTGGTGGTGGGCAGTCTGATCTCTTTGTCCTGGCCTCTCCAAACATGCCTTCTGCTGCCACATCTCCTGAGAGGTGGAGACAGGAAGTTTAATGTAGTCAAACCTTAGAAAATGCCAAAATGAGTTTAATAGTAAATGAATGGAAAGATTCAAATTGCCATGCATAAAGGTTAGCTTCCTATAAAAAGAAATTCACAGCTTTTTCTAAAAAAGACCTTGCTAGAGTCTGTCAGTTTTTGGTAAAATCACCAGTTCAGTTTGTTCTTAGCAGATACAGGGCACCAGGACGTGCACAGATGATGTGCATTCCGCCTGGCTGAGGACCAATCGCAGAGGTGCTTCCTCCCTCTTCCCTTGGAAGATGCTCTCTGCAGAGTCTTTGAGCCTGGAACTATGTGAGTTTTGGAAAAAACTACCTGTATCCCTGTATTTGACTTAGGCAGATGTTGCTACTAAAAATCCTTCTTATATGTTAAATGTTCTTCAAATACCATCCCATTTTTGATGTTTTTTTTTACTCGTTTCTAATGGTTTGCCTGTTGCATGAGCCCAGCCAGTTAAAGATGATATTCTATTTTTCAAAGGGCCAGTGAAATAATTACAAATATCCTGCACTGCACACAGACCCAGATGGCTGGCGGCACATTCCTCCTAAATGGAACATATCTTTGCTGTATTTACAAAAAAATAAAGGTCTGCACTTAGGTTTATCTTTCTGGTAATGATATGTTTAAGAACATTTAGGCTTGATTCAACACCTTCAGCATAGCAAAATACCAAGTTTCATATGCGTGAATTTCTAACCCACAACAACAACAACAAAAATGCTAGATATTGAGCGGTAGATTATGAGTAGAAATTATAAATAACATTATGAGACTGTATATGAGGTTCTCCAGAGGCAGAGAAAAGACACCCATACAGGAACAAAAGCCAGGTGAGACTTAGTTAGACTAGCTCTGAAGGAAACTTGATCACTGACAGGCACTTTAGCTGGGGCACAAACAAAAGTTTACCAAATTGTACTGCTAACTTTAAAAAAAAAAAAAAAAAAAGGTGGCTATCTTAACATAGCAAGTTGTTCCCTAATTTGTCACAATTTGAGCACAGTTGTGCTTCTTTCATTTTGCTGCTTGAAGCCAAATCTAAGGGATATTAGGGTGACTGGAAGAAGATCTGGAAACAGAAGTAACCAATCTTACAGCAGCTCAAAAGAGTAAAAAAAAGCTTATTGAGACTATCAAGATGAAATTGCTTTCTGTGCATTAAAATCATTCTGCCTCTTTAAAGAATTCTACTAAAACCTTGAAAAGCTGTGAGTAAAAAGAATCATTTCTCCAAGTTTGCAGTGGAGCAGCATCAGTTTCAAAGGTGCTGGTTTTCAGGAGTTCTGCTAATGAAATAATTTACATTTGGATAGCACCTCTCATCTCAAAGGATCCCAAATCACTTTACAAAATCTAAAGCATGTGAAGGAACTACCTTTAACCACCAAAATAAAGTCATGCAGCCACCTAGAAACGAAAACACTGTAGCTAACATGTCACACCTTCTGGTAAAACAGGAGAACACAAATACAATCAGAACACCATATTCAAAGGGATGTTCCAATCTACATGAGTTTCTAGACTGTATTTCAGGTAAGCACACCTGTATTTCAGGGTATCAGTCTTCTGAACTTGAGCAGGTCATGGCAGTTATGCAAATACTCTTGCCAAAAAAAAGGTCATAAGACATTCAGTAGCCTCCATCTCCATTTTTGAGAAAATGTCTTTATCTTAGAGCATTAGTTCAGTATTTACTCAAGAGAACTATGAATTACTCAGCTTCTACCATTGCAGTCCATGCTACCTTTAGGCAGCAGTCCAGGTAGGCATCTTTAGTCCAAACTCTTCTGAGGTGGGAAAGATCTGCCCACAGATGAAATACTGTCTTCTCATTTCTCGCTCCACATCCAAATATTTCCAGAAGACTTAACCAAAAGTGCTGCCCTCCAGTGCATGCTCTGGCCTCTTTCTGCCTGGAATGACCTACTTAGTCCTATTTTCTGTCTCAGGAAGGTAAAATGCACTCAGCTGTTGAATGGTTGTTCTACAGATGCTGATGTTACAGACTTTACCTCATTTATACCATGAAATATGGCTGGTAATGATATTTTGGTTTAGAGTTACATGAGCGTGCTAGTGCTTCATTTACCTGTTTACTATTGGTAGGCCAATGCAAATCGTTTCTGGTTTGGGATGTTTTGCAACTCAGTCTGGATGCTGCCGGGATCATAAAACAAATTCTTGGTTACAGCATTTCAAAATCAGCAAAAGAAATGTGACAGAGAATTCAGGTATAGATTTGTTCCAGATTCCTCTAATGCTGGCAAAGTAACTGTATATGAAAACAAACCAGTTATTAGTGCCCTGTATCATCTAGTAAAATGCAAATGCTTTGAAACTACCTGCACAAAAAGTGGGTTTACCTGCATTTGCCTTTACATACAAACAGTTGGTTTTATTGCCTTATAGCAAAATTTTGCAAATCTTCTAGCAAAACCTTGCTCTACTTGATGATAGAAGACAGTTTGCAGTTGAGTTGAATAAAAGCTGTGGTCAAGTCATCTAAACAGAGCCATTAAACTTTTCCTTTTATTGCTGTGCTTGAATAAGCACAAATATTGTCACTAACATCCATAATTTTGAATGCATTAACAATTTTATCTTCTTCATAAACAATGTTCTATTGAAGAAACACTACCATCTTGTCATCTCTTTCACTTTGCATAGAGATGGACAGGGAGGTCTACTTCTAGCAGGAATATGTACATACACTACCTAGAAAGTCAGGAAGAAGGACAAACGAGAAAAATATGTGCAGTAAAAAGTGGAAATTGCCCTTCAGTAATTCAAAACACAGCAGAGAAAGCGATGCTGCATCTTTAAATAAATTGAGAAATTTATTTCATCTTTGATTCCCCATTTTCCTATTCAGAACAAGTGCTGCCCAGGACTGGTTTTCGAGTGGATTCCTCTGGCAAGTATTCTTCAGCCTTCATTTTCCTGTAAACTAATTGTCCTTCATTTTATGTTTTAGTAATTCTTCTTTCTTTAATCATTTCTCTGGATTATGGCCAGTCATGGCTGCCAAGTCACCATTTTATTTTTGTATGAACTTTGTGGGGTTATAAAATGCTTAACTCTAAAACTTTTTTTACAATATGTTTGTATTTTGAGCAAGAAAAAGTATTTTTTTTTCCTCAGCCAGTCTTTGTGTATGTTTTACAATGCTTTACATCTGCTTTCATACGTAAGTGTTCACTCTAACATAAAAATATTTCTCTATATGTCATGCTGAAAACTTAGCTTAAGCGTTATTTTGTGTGAAAATGAAATTAAATCTATCTTCGTTTGCAAAAGAACAGAACTGATGTATTATGCAGACCCACTCCCTGCTCCCATACATATATCTTGTTCTGTAAAACCCTAAAAGCAAAAGCTTTCAAAAATAGAAGCTTTTTCTGGTGTTTGAATCAACATCAGTCTTGTAAAGTGGCAATGGATTTGTTTTAAAAAGAGCAATATTTCATTTCCTGATGTGATCTTAAGTGAACAGTTTAAACAAGGCATCACATACAAAGAAGGCTGTTTTGACAATCCCAATAAAGTCTTTTCTAGTCCTACACAGCTCGCATAAGGCTCCTAAATTAAATATGGTTTGGGGCTGATTTTGCATACTCCATTAGAGTTTATAGGTTGAGTAAGTTAGAACACTTTTTTTTTTTTTACTAGAATGATTTTTATAATGAAGTGTTTATTTGCTAGCTTTTCCCCTCTATAAATATGAACAGGAAACATATGTTTTTTAAAATGAAAGTTGAGTATATCCAGAAAGACTGTAAAATTATTACAACAAAGCTCTTCATGTTTGTTTTAATTGCAATATAGATGAGATTTAATAAAAAAAGTCTTTCTCAACATTTAAAGCTTCACTCCATATACCAACTTTATTACTATAAAAATCACTTGGCACTTCTGCAACTTGACTCATACAGAAAATGAATTAATCATCTTCAAGAATACATTTTCTCCACAAACCTTTAAGAAACAATTGCATATACACTTATCAATGTGTAATCCACGTTGGAATTCAAATGAGTACAGTACAGAAACGTAACTGAGAGTTGATTATCACATCTGCACCTTCGAGATCTCACTATTGTTCAGTAGCAATCTATTCAGGCACCTTTACATTTTAAGCAAATTCCCTGTCTGCCAGGAACCAAAAAGCAGAATTTCCAATGTTCTTTATTGTCCACACTATGCAGTAATGATCAGATAACAAGTTTGCCTAATACCACTCTCAAATTCATGGGGAGCCAGCTGGTTTTATAACCTAGCAAAGTGAATTTGTTTTGTCTCTTCTAGGCCAAATGATTATTTAAGAAAGTTTTCGTTTACACACACATGCACAAAAAAAAAAAAAAAAAACCAAAAAAACAAAAAGGAAAAGAAGTTACTAATAGGGAAACCTAAAGTTCTTTTTCCAATATGCACATGCAGAGAAGTAAGGGAGGACAAGGAACGTCAGAAATATTGACTTTAAGCTGAAGGTCTCTTTTCAGTGAAACTGGTAGGAGATGGGACATTTAGGTGAATTACGTTGACTGGAAGGAAAGCTGTGTAAAAGACTATACTAATTCAGTCTTGGCTTGACTCCTGTGCCTGCAAACCTGTTCATTTCCTCTTACTTGGCATGAACCACAAGATTCCAATCTAGTTTACTAAGAGGAAAGAAAGGCCTGTTTTCCATAATGAAGTCATATTAACCAACAGTTCGCTGTATATCGCGAGGCACAGGAGTGCCATTTTACTGTAAGTATAGGTAATTTTATCTGTGAGTATGATCAATTGAAAATCTGCTCCAGCAAGAAAAGGCAAAATATAGTTTACTTAACAACCCTTTGCGAGGACAAAAAGAACCAGAATCACAGAGAAGTAAGCACTGAAGAAACATCAGAGGAAACATAATCACTTAGAAGCATGAGAGTACTTGATCAACGTACATTTAGGAACATTGAAACTGCTGGCACATGATAGTAGGGATTTTTAGTAAATTTACCATGCATGGGCTTCTTTCGTAAGAAAGTATAGTACTGAATGACATACCTAGCTTTACAAAAAAAAAAAAAGGATTTCATTAGTAGCAAGACTTTAGAGTATATTTTCAATTAAAGACTAACTAGCTATCAGTATGGAGATAAACTGCGACCTAACACAAAAGGACTTGGCTAAAGGTTGGTTGTGCCAGACTAACCTGGTAACTGATTTTTAGCACCGCACAAGTGATGCATGTTTAATCAATCTAGACTTCAGCTAGACATTTTACTAAGTGCCAGTTATAATTGATGCACTCCATGTTCGCCTGGAGAAGACAGTACTTAATCCAGAATATAAACAGGAGTAGCTGGAAAGTGGATAAGCAATTATACTAAAAGAACAGTTTCTGGATCAAAGGGATAATATTAGTGGAGAGCCTTGCAATAATCTTCTGTGTTGTTTTCATTAATGACCTAAGCACAAAAACTAAGGGTGGAAATCAGGTCTGCATTCAGCCATGGGACCTCAGGTATCTATGTGTAGCTGTCTCCAGACCAATGGAGAGCTGGTCAGTGCAGCCAATGGAGTCATGTCATCACATCAAGCATGAAAGCTGAAACAACCAGCAACAACACTGGAGGAAATTCACTCGAGTATATTAGTCAGTCAGTGGAGGTAATATGATATCACAGTGAAAAAGCAAGTATAATCATGAGGTGTAATCCGTCAGTAAAAATGCTGGATGAGGCAGGTGACCTAACAACAAAGGCCACAAACAGGCTCAGATACGCAATGTCTTCTTTGGTTGTCTCCACTGGTATGATGTGCGCTGCTTGCTTGCAGAAGTTTGCAATAACAGGGAGCTGGACTAAATGGCCCAGGGATCCTTTCCAGTTCCACATTTCTATTGCATCATGGTACAGAAAAAAAACATCATTTTTTAAAGGCAGCTCTCAGTGGCCTGGGAGGAGTTGGCAGAGAATGTGTTCTAGAGACTTCCACCTCTTTGGGAACAAAGGCTCTTCTGAGCAAGGGTGGTGGCCATAGTCAGTCAAAACTGCATTAGAGGTCATGGAAAAGTATGCCCACATACCTTTTCATGGTCAGCATGATTTATCTAGTCCATTTTGAACAGAAAGGAAAACAACCTCATTTCAAAAAATTAGTACTTCTTATTTTGGAGTCTGGTGCCAACAATGGTTTGGATCAGCTTTGTAAATGTAGGTGTTTGAGCGGATTCTTCGTCTCAGTGTGCACATATTCTTCACAACCAGACATTCTTATACTTTCTTAATCTATTCCCAACTCTGCATAGCCATTCATGTGTGCAAAAAAAAAAGGTAGTGCTTGATTTGTGGCAGACTGCTGGAAACAGTGCCTTTGACTGTTAGACCTGGCTTTAAAAGGTGACTCTATTGTGTCTATCTGCAAGGTTCTCTGCCTAGTTCTAAGCCCCACCCTCACTACACTTAGGCACAGCAAATCAAGTAAGGATAGAGTGTTGCTTTCATCTTAAAATTCCTTTACCTCTCACAACTTTTAAACAACCTTTGAATTAGTTTCAAATAAATTGAAAAAAAAAAAAAGAAGAAGAAGAAGCTGTTAGGATCTGTTATCTGTTTGGGTTTCTCTTCTAAGTAAATGAGAAGCAAGTTTTTAGGGAAGACCCAAAACACTAAGCTCTTTCAAATGAAGCTACAGACTCTTTTATAAGAAACTGATTTTTAAAAAACACTATATTCCTGAATTGAGACATTCCAGGGCAGAATATGTTTACAGGCACATTATGCAGGCATATGGAAGCACAATTTTAATGATTCATAAATCTGCCGAGACCTTAATTGAGTAGCATTAAGGAGTTCAAGTTAATGATGTTAGCTTTCAATTTAAACCTTAAGACTCAGAGGCTTATAATGATAGCTTTCATGAAAACTCTCTATTGAGGGTATTACCTGAAAGTGAAGTGCTTAAAAGCTACATTATATAAAGACATACTGTATTATATGTGTGTGGAACCAAAATGGCCTATAATGATTATTCATCTTTTCTAAGTTGGACTGATAATTTTTCTATGTGTCTTTATCTCCCATTTCAGTTTATTTTCTTTAGGTTTTAACAAACTGCAAGGAAAACACAGATTAAATGCCATTGGTGGCTGAACAGAAAAATATTACGCAGTCAGTCTTAGGAAGAAAGCACCTTTATAACCTCTATTTTGGAAAGACTTTTCCAGTACCGTTCGCCTGTGAATGTGTTGTAGCTTGGGTTTAGTGTATTTTACTGAACATAATCATCCTCCAAGACACCTACATTTCCAAGTGTCTCCTGCTTGTCTGTGAACAACACATTGTGTCCCATTTGTTTCCACCTGTAATAACCAGGCTGCCATTAGTCATGTGCAATGAACACAAGGAGGTGGGGGGTGGGGGGACGGGAGAGGAAGATGGTGCAAATTCTCAAGGCAAAACCAAAATGCTTTGTTCAGTGGGATTTCCCTTTAAACCAGGTCCCGATTACAAGGAGCTAGATGTTCACCTTCGGAGAATGGAGTCTGGGTTTGGCTTCAGGATCCTCGGAGGAGATGAGCCTGGACAACCTGTAAGTTATTTCTTCCCAACTGTCCATGTTATAATTCTAAAATATGTGTAAAGTTCAGAAAAATATTACTATGTAGCTGAACCCAAATGAACACCATGTTAAGGCTATAAGTAAAATGGCTTTTTTGTTCATCCATAGAAAATGACAGGGCTCTTCGGCTGTCAACATCTGAAAGATGTTGCAGTCAATTAAGCTAGAATCATCAGGAATTAAGTTTGAATTAAATTTGAAACAGTGCATCACTCAACCTTTTACAGTAGTATGGCCCAGCATCTTTTCATCTTGACTTTCCAAGACTGTTTTAACTTTAAGCAGAAGATTTTCATTATAATCATCATTCTATGATGATGATTCTATGATTTTAAAAGTCAAATTACGTAAGACTATGCATAACTTTGTACAATGTGGGCAGGCTATGTATATGCATAAGTTTAAAACATACTATTGACAATGACTATTTCCAGAAACATAGAAGGCCCCACCAGGGACCAGCAGTCCGTGTTCCAGGTTAGGTGACAACATCATGTGACGCATCCAACATACCAATGGTAGCTTTATACCATTAGGAAGGACACATCCCCATAACTAAAATATCAGACAACATAACCAACGTAGATTCATTGCAGGTGAAAAATGTATATATATATAAAATAAAATACATACAATTTTTAAAATAAATGCATATGTATTTTTGTAAAACAGTGAGATATATGTATATAAATACAAAAATTTGGTAAGAGAAGGCAGAATTAGTACTCTTTCAGAATACTTTGATGATGTCGCTGTTGTTTGTTAGTGAGGGTTAATGTCAAATCAATACTGATAACAGTTTATTATCACAGCCTTATACACAGGCTGAGTCATGTGTTACCACAGTGAACCATTTCCAAGAAAATGTGTAACTAGTTGATAGATGTATATATTCTGTATTCAGATTCATACAAAATAATATAGTTGTCATTCAAGCATTAACATTAACCAACACATGGTTCTGAAAATCAAAGAAGTTCCTCTGTTAAAATTGTTGATATCTGTCAAAGTACTGATAAATATTAATGGTTTACTGATGCCTCCTGTAAAAAGAAATAAATGCTCTGTATTCTAAAAAAGATACTTCACTAGTGCAGGTCAAAAAACAGAGACCTTATTTTAGACTAAATATTTTGGAATGGATTTTCAAAGCTAGGTAGGGTGCAGCTGTACACAAGGACTTCAGTATGAAAACACTTTCATCATCTACACTTGCAGCATGCCTGAAGTACCTCTGGCATCTTGCTTTCTGGATCTTGTCCTAGAGCACATAAAACAAGGCCACTGAGATGCCTTCCTCACATTCTCCAACTAAGCATTTTTCCTGTCTTCTCTGGACAGCCCAGTCAGTATGCATTCTCAGAGCTCACCCACTGGATGAAGCCAAAAATAAAATCTATTAGGAGTTAGAAGAAAAGGTCCACTTTATCCCTCAAAGAATCGATGCCAGTGGAAGATTTGGAAATCTCTCTCTACCTGCTTCAGACAATAGAGTCTAATGGCACTTCCCACCTCCCAGGAAAGTGCCCCTGGCTACAGGACTGCTCAGTATTCTGTGAAAGAGTCTCTCTTGGTCTCTCCTTCAGTGCTTTTTTCATTAGAAATGGATAATTAGGTAGCCACTGGGAGTGAGTGTTTGATTGGCTGTGCGGTTTGGAGGTTTATGACATTCTCAAGGGGAAAAGTGCAGCTCAAATGCCTCATCTAGAAGATGATTATTTATATAAAATGGAATGATTTCAACCTAAAGGATGAAGAGAAAACTGGCTTAGAATATCTAATATTCTGATGGTTAGTAATATTGCCTGAGTTGTGAGAAACCTGAATTTATGTCTCTGCTCAAAGACCCAGAAGAGTGGGAATTTGGAAATGAGTCCTTTGCCTCCCAGCCATATGCATTATGCACTGAATTGTTACAGAGGCAGCAGCTCTTGCTAGTTTCTTTTCAGCGAAGAACTGACCTGGCTTTACTGTCTAAAGTCACAAAAAAAGACTCTTAGCTGGATACTATGTGCAGAGATAAGCACCTTGCTATTTTTGAAGAGCAGGACTGAAATGTTGCCTTTTGTGAACCAGCTCCTAAGATGCTTCACTGTCCTACTGAACAATTGCTCTCAGCCTGCACTTAGCATGAAGGTCGTTGCCTCTGTTTCAGGGCTTGTGAATACAAAAGTATTTTTCCCCTAGAAGTATCATTCTAACAGGACTTATGTCTCCCCACAAACCATGTCTCAAAGCCCCCAGGAATAAAGGAGAACTTAGTATGAGGCTGAGGAGCCTACAAGGCAAAAAGATGCCTTAGAGTTAGACGGTACAGTGCTGAACTACTCAACCCTCACTCCCTCTTTGTTGCACATCTACTTGTTTCACTGCTCACATTCATCCCTCATAAAGAAGATCGACATACTCCACTTTAAAAAAAAAAAGTTTCCATCTAGTTTGTATTCAAAATACAAGAGCTCTTAACTCTGTTTTCTCTCCTCAACTGCTTCCCAGCTCCCCCATGGACAGCCCACCCACAGTCTCCTATTCCTTTCACCTCCAGAAAAGCAGAGGCAGTTTCTGCCTGTCCTTCAAACCCCTGCATTTCCTATGAAACAAGAACTGAGACACTTTGAAATGTTTGTTTCAGCTCTCCTGCTGTGCAGTCAGGTAACACAGAACAAAAAGAAGCTTTCCTTGCCTTTTGTCTTTGTGGTTTGATTCCTAAAAAAGAGTATGGATTCTTCAGCATAAGGCAATAAGTTTCTCAAAGAACTAGAATCTACATAAAGTTTTTCAAAACAGTAATACTGACACTGTAGAGGGACTGTAACATAGTTTGCTTCTAGCTATATCAGCTACCAAGCACCTTAGAACGAGAAAGTGCTGCTGGAGTAATCTTCTTACCATATTTGTAAGCACAAAGGTGCTTTCCAAAGAAAAGACACATTCATCAAAGTATTTCAAATATCAAGATTGTGGGTTGTGCCAGTTCCAATCACCTCTCAAATCTCATCAGATCATACTACCAAAGGTATTTATCACATCTCCCAGCAACTCAAGAAGTTAAAAATAATGTCTCTACTACAGGGAATTATGATATCACTGAAGCATTGGAAATATATATAAACTGGAATTTTACTGAAATTGCAAATTGCTATCCCAAAATGGGGAAGTATTTTGGATATATTCATACAGCTCAAACTCAAAATCACAGGAACATGCACATAATTGCAGTAAGAGTTTGTCTCTGTTTTCAACATAGACTGGCTGGGATTCTTTTCGTAAATGCCTGCAAGATATATATCTAGATTCCTTTTATGCTCAACGCCAAGAAACAGACATTTCTAAGACAACAGAGGTCCACAGAGCAGAGTTACGATAATGCAGACCACACCTTAGGAGCTCATATTTTTAGCAGTGATGAAAGAACGAGTTCATATGATTAGCTCAGATTTAGACATCACAGACATTTAAAATTAGGTGAGATCGATTGCAACTTTTATGTCTATTTCTTAAATGTTATTACCTGCCTGTGCAGCTACTGTGTTATATTGACAGAAACTGAAACACAAAGTCAAATAATTACCAAGAGTCACAAAGAAACTAAATATCAGAACAGAGATTAATATGGATGAGTTAACAAAACCGAGGCTTCGGTTTCAGATTAAGCTCTGTCACAATCTTCCTAATCCCATCACTTTCCATGTTTAATCTCAAACAATGAGTGAAATTTACCTTTTTCTCTACAATATACTCTTTATTGCCATCAATGTCATCATTCTTTTCCTCACACATTCAAAGCGATCTCATACCAGTATGAAACTGCATTACAGAGGCAATATAATCTTGATAAATATTTTCTGAATTTGTGTTTTGCTTGTAGAATTTATAGTTATTATGGAAACTACTTAGCCATGAAGTAAGCGCGCATAGTGGATAAGAAACAAGTTCAAACAGAAAATGAAAAAGAAAAATTAAGTTATTCTTGCTATTAAATATGCCCAATAGCAGATACAGTGGCCATTGTCCTGGCAAACACAGCTACGCGCAGTGTTTAAAGTGGCACTCTGCTGCTTTTGTTCAGGAGTCAGTTGCATCACTGAGATCAGTAACAGAATCACATTCCACTGTGGACATTGGAAAGATCAGCAATAATTACTTGATTTGTCAAAACTAGAAGGAGTTTTCGCACTTTGCAGTAGATACTGATGACCTACCATGTTGTGAGCTGCCTTTGTGTTTCTTCCAAGCTACACAAAGTGTTCAGTATTTTGGCAGCCTAGAATAAATTATAAAGAAACTGAAAATGCCCAATAAAATCAAAGGAGGAAGGTAGTCCCTACAATCTTACAAGCTAAAGAGGGCTACCACCCATCTCTTCCCAAGATAACTATGAAAAATTCTTGCTCATATGAGATGCACAAATGTAAAGTTTTGAGGATACTTTGTGAAGATCTAGCTAAACTTTGCTTTGGACAGTGATTCTCCTCTCTAGTGAAGTAGCATAAATACATATTTCATAGCTGGATTTTACACAAAGTATTTTCCAAAACTTTGAGTTATATTCTTTCAATGTTTGAAGAACAGAATGGAGAACCTGAAAGAACACCTCTGGGAACTCAGCCTGATGCTGCTTAACAGGAACCCAGAAACACCAGGAAGCAGGAAAATGCTGCATCTTGTTCTCTCTTTGATACATCTTCTAAGCAGAATTGAGCCGAAAGGAGGACAGAAAATGGGGAAAATTCTTCAGGCTCTATGTGGGGAGTTTCATTTAAACGCTCTGCTGGGGTGCTTCCAACTCTGCAGCTGAGACCACAAAAAAACAAGACCACCTGCATGACTACAACATCTAGCCTTTTCAGTTCTTCATAGAAAGCAATATGTGATGGCTTTTATCTTTTATTATTTAAAGCGGATTGTCACACCGCGTGTCATATCCATCATTCTGTGCTCACTCTAACACTGAACAGGAGAAAAGAACATTTGGAACACGCTTTGTGAACGCTTTAATATTCTTTCAAAGAAAGCAGTTTTTGTTTGAATTAATCTTGACTCTTCTACCAGATATTCCACAGGGAAAATATATATGTCTTCTTCTAATAAATTATGTGAATTTATGTGCATAGAAAGTGGAGAAAGTCATTAAAAGGTTCTGAACAGATTTTTTACTAGTTTATATGTCCCATACAAATTACATTTAAATGTCGATTTGGGAAAACAACATCTGTGCAGAATAAGCTGACATTTTTCCACTTTTTCCATTTTGCTAATCAACTACTACCTGAGCAATTATTCATTATGAGTAGTAACATTTGATATAGCACTTTCTTTTTCACCTAGAGAGTCCCAAAGCAAACTCTATGTAGGGGGTCATTTCCACTACTGACCTCAAGTGTATTACTCCATGTGCTCACACAGTGAAGCAACGAGTAGCCTCACATAAGAAATATGCAGACTAGCTAATTTTCAGTCAACAGGACCTTTACATGGAATTAATCTGTTTAGATCTCCTGCAAAATGTAGACTATATAAAGTCACCACCCCTCACAGATAAATTGTATTGATTTGAAGATATCAGGCAGACATAATCCTTAGATCGGGATTTTACCTTCTCACCAAAAGCAGGAAAGTATCTTCAATCGCACCCACAGAGCAGGAACACAGCTTTCAGATGGACACAGATCTCTTCACCTACACTGAGTCACAAACTAAATTTCAACAGAAAGGGAAAATCATTGCAACATTCGTGGGGGAAAATGGGTGGCTGCATCTGTCTGTGCACTCAGTGTATATATGTCAGGGTTTTGTTCCTTTGCCGCCTAGATCCTCATAGGAGCAGTAATTGCGATGGGTTCAGCAGACAGAGACGGTCGTCTCCATCCCGGTGATGAACTGGTGTACGTAGATGGGATTCCAGTGGCCGGCAAAACCCACCGATACGTGATTGATCTAATGCATAATGCTGCCCGAAACGGGCAGGTGAATCTTACTGTGAGGAGGAAGGTGCTACCCACAGGTGAGTGAAGAAGACTGGGAAAAACAGAGCTGAATGCTGTCAGCAAAAACAGGTGCTGGCAAATTAAAGTGAATGTTTTTTGTCATTTTAAGAAAAAATAATTGTAAATATGTGTCCCTCGTTTCTGTGACAAAAGCGCTAGAGCTGAGTGTTGCTTCCTTCAGAAGTGGGTATCACGTTGGCAGCCCTGGTGTGGTGACCATGAGTGTTCTGGGTTTGTTCCATGCTGTCCAGCATGTCTGTGCTGTCTCCTGTTGTCTTCTTTTGGGACAAAATGTTCACATTAGGTTAAAGCTGTTAAAGTTGACTGTGTGAATAAGCAATCAGAGAAATTCTCAAAGACTGTTAACTGTTTAGGGCAAGGACTCATTTCACTCTTGTACTGTTAAAAGCCCATTTCTGGTCTCACTGATGTCATTTGGAGATATTTCCCCCTGCAAGGCCAGCTGGCCAGAAACTTTCTGTACAGCAGAACCAGCTGCTAGGAACAGGACCGGTTCCCCCCTTCAGCCAGACATGTTCAGAAAAAAAAAAAAATTAAAATATTATGAAGGGTCTAAAGTAAATAAAACCTTTAGACTAGCCTGGTGCAATTACTGGAAAACACACAAACTTGGAAAAATGTGTGGCAGCATCTATTAAAGTTTTAACAGGAGAAGCTGCTGCTGTTCCCTTGAAATTTTTGCGTATACAAGGAAAGTGTTTTTAAGAAGTTTTTAACATTGGTGTGGTTAGTGCACTTTGCTGAGGCACCAGAAATGAGCAAATCCCTGTTTCCAGCCTGTCCTCTCGTCCGCCTCCCCGTGCCCTAGATCCGCTGTCGCTGCCTGAGCCGCTCCCCTTCACTCCCCTGCCTAAAAGCCACCCCCCACCTGCCCCTCGTCTGCAGTCGCCCCCTGCTGCAGCCCCCCCTTTCCGTTCCCGCGGGACTGACTTTCTTCTGTTACCGACTCCAGAGCCCTCCAGCCAGAAAGGGCCCCCTCCGCCCGGCGCGACGCCCCCTCGCAGCTCCCCCAGCGCTAGGAAAATGGCCAATAACCAAGGTAATATGCTGAGCGCTCGCAAGTTAGCACCTTACCCGGGTCTGCCGGCGGTAGGCAAAATTAGTAAGAGCGAGGGGTAGTACAGAAGGGATGTCAGCCCTCACTGCTGCTTGTTACGTGTTAAATAGGAGGGTCTGTGAGACAGTCCGGTCTCCTGGCATGCAAAATGGAGCATGCTGGTAAAACACCTGGAGTTATTCTTAGGCCCTAAGAGTGCCGTGCTGGGGAGTATCATGTGTAACTCATTAAAGTTTAAGCATTTCTGGAGCTGGACAGGATTTTAATTTTGTGTCCTACAAGACAAGCTTTGTGGGAGAATTTAAAAGTGACTGATGCGGGGCATAACTGAAAAATGCACTGCTTGCATGTCAGGCACAATCCATTCAGAGTGAATGTATGCAGCAGAGGGAACCGGGGCTGCCCTCACCCTCCTGACAGCTAGTGTCCGTGTCTGTGTCTTACCCAGCCCTGGCCTGGGACCGCCGCTCTGCACAGACACTCGCCCAGACCTGGAACAGATAGCTACCCCTTACAAGCTCTGGAAAACAACCTGATCAGGAAAATGTGGTATTCAGAGCAACACGGATTAAAATGTCATTTCTTCACAGGGAGAAGCAAAATGTAATTTTTCTGATGAATATCTATTGCACAGTTTACAATTGAATAGCTGTTTAAACTTTGTCTCCTTTACCTTTCTTTTGCTATACTTAATGGCATTCAGTTGCATTCATTTATGGTCAAGCCAGCTCTTGGTCATTCTGCAGGGTAAGATCATTTCTCTTCTGTTGCAACCATACTGACACAAACAGTGTTCAGTGTTTTGAAACGCGACAGCCAGAAAATGAGATCTCTCTTGTCATTGACTATGGCATTTAGTTGCAGATTTGGTTCAATAACTCCAGGAGATTTTCAATTCTAACGCAGGACTATAATAATTGTTTGTTTTTCTTCTTCTTTATTCTCTCTAATCACTTTATTTCATACTTGCACAAGGACTGCTAAAGGACATACCTGACTGAGAAAACAACAGCCTGGCCTTGGATGATGTTTATTTTATTAATATATACACACTGGAGGTCTAATTTGCAAGCTCTCTTCCTAGGATGCGTGTGCATACGTAAGCTTTTCACGTGTTCAGCAGAGCCACTCTCATCGTTGTGAAGAGAAAACATACTGTTTACATTTATCTGAAAGTTTTGTATTAAAACTGTCAATAAATAATGATTTGTGTGAGCAACTTAGATCTGCAAGGAATGTATATATATATATTTTTCATCTGGAAGTGTAACTTTACTGTTTCCAATTGCCAAAATGCTTGTACTAAAAAAGCATTTATTCTCACAAGATTTAACTTGTTCCCCATTCTTGCTACTACAAAGCAACAGCAAAGTGTGGATGGACCCCATTGTCACTTCTACCCTTTCCAACTCGTCACACAAGAGCATCTTCAAAACCTTTAAATGAGCACTGCTTCTGTGATGACACCCACAGAAAAACTGTTTGTGATTATTTTTCATTGTATAACTGCTCTGTTCCATAAATGTATTTTGAGCATGCTAATCAATTTGTAAGAAGAACATTATGCAGCTACTGCTAATTACTCTATGTTAGCTGCTTGAATTCTTTTAATCCAAACACAAATAATTTTATATTGGATTAGACGGTCACATTTTCCTCTTGATGACAGATCAACCAGCAAACAAGGGAACAGTACTTGCTAACATTTTTGCAGTCCAGGTAGTTACTGTTTTTTACTTTCCTTTCTGTTAGACAGCTTAGCACTGAATGTTCATGCCTGCTTTATTTGATTACCCTTGAATGCTTTGTATAATCATGGAGATTCCTGTCTCTCTGCATCTATTACAGCTCCTAGCTTAATACTTGCGGCAGTCTGGGCCACACAGTCGAGTGTACTCATGTTGCATTAGCAAATGTACTGTAAGTCAGAGATCCACTGAGCAGGTCTGACTGTAATACTGGTATGACTTATATTTTAGGAGAACCATGCCCAGAGAATGGCAGAAGCCCAGGCTCAGTGTCCACACACCACAGTTCTCCAAGAAGTGACTATGCGACTTATGCTAACAGCAATCATGCTGTCTCCAGCAGCAATGCTACACCCCCCGAGGGCTTTACTTCTCACAGCTTGCAAACCAGTGATGTGGTGATCCACCGCAAGGAGAATGAAGGTTTTGGCTTTGTTATCATCAGTTCCCTGAACAGGCCCGAGTCTGGGTCCACAATAAGTAAGTAAATCTTATTTTTTCAGCTTTTATTTTTCCAAGTTTGCCCCAAGTAAAAAAAAAAAGAAAGAAAAAAAAGAAAAAAGAAAAAAGTAATTAAAACCTGACAACTGCTAATTAATCGCTGCACTGATTAAAGCTGAAGGGACGCTCAAGGTTGCTTCCAGGGGCACTGTTTGTCTGCTGTGTATTGGACAAACCCAAAGGTTATTCTGGCCTCTAAGGTACTGTTTCACACGGGCATTTGGCTGTCAGAGTACAACAGAACTCACCTACAAAGTAGATTTTTTCTGTTCCTGTATCCCGAAGAGACACTCAGCAGGTAACCACCAGGGATATGTGAATAAATCATTCCCTCACATACAATTGATTTGTGGGTTGTTTTTTTTTTTTTTTTTTTCTTTTCAAGGTGAAGTTCAGGAAATTAAAATAAAAGCTGAGATCACAGCAAACCCCACAACTACACCTGTCCAGTTAGGGCACTGCAGAAGCAACTGGACAGCAGGAAAACTGGTCAGGCAGAGGTTCAGGGAGGTTGATTTTTATAACTGGCTGCACCATAGATAGTATAGAAGTTCCCACTGAGTATAGGGGGTGATGAATACAGTGGTAGAATCAGACCTTAAGGATTATAGGTCACTTTCCATCTGGAAAACTTATGTTTGCTGAGGCTCAACTTATTGCTTTGATATAGGCATCCGGTGCCATTTGGGATGCCCAGGTACCTCCAGGGAGAGGGCAGGCAGATGTGACAGAGGACCTGCAGTCCTATCTAGTGGCAGCTGAGGCACAAGGGCACCCTTGAGTGTTTCAAATGGCACCAGAAACCTACAATTTAACCGAGTAGAGCCCCTTGGAAGGTGAGGCATAAAAAGCTTTATTTTGAGAGAGAGACTCATCTCCTACCAAATCCTTCTGAAACTGTGAGTACTAGCCACTTCTGAAAAATCAAGACAAGTGAGAACATTTGTCATTTTGCATGTTACAGCCTAACGCAGTCCTTTCCCTGCATTCAAAATATGTTTTGAAGAAACTCTTCTTTAGCCCAAAACTGTTTCCTGAGGAAATAAAATAACAGTTTCTACTTTTAGAGCCACACTTTACTCTTCTGCTTTCATAAGAGAAAAGCAAAGAGGAGAGTACTGGGAAAGCCATATCTCGCAATAGCATATGATCTCAAAAAAATTCTTTGCAGTACTTCATGACCAGGCAGATATTTGAAGAGTTCATTTTCATATTACCTCAGCTGGATTTGAAAATTCCATGGTTGCCAGAATTAATATTGTAACAAAGTCATGGATAATTAGCCACTTGGGACTCTAAGTTTTCACTTCATTGAATATAATAACCAATTGGAAGTTGTTTGCAGAAGAAAAAAAATCCATAGAGGACACCGAGATACAAATATGTTAATGAGTTAAGCTGGTCGTGAATTTCTTGAGAAAAAATATTTCACATAATTTGTGGTCGGGGTAGATGGAGAGGGAAAGAGTAGAGGAAGAGAATACACCCAAACAACCACAAGTCCTGTGACTGGAGTACTCTGCAGAGCATAACAGAGCCAGGTTCAAGATCCTGTTTTGCCTCCTACCCTCCAACGTATTCTTGTGGTGCTTTTCTTTCTCCCCAGGAAAGCACATAGGTAGTCTCTGTTGAACCTTAGCTGAGCACCTCCAACAGTAACTGAAAATGGCAGTCTGCTGTGGAAGTGACAAGCAAATTTATCCAAATAATAACTGCACTGAATTTCGGTGAGCCCAAGAAGCACCCAAATCCTAAGTCTAAAAGAATGGCAATGAACCAAAAAATCACATTTGCTGTAGACAGTGACAGAACAGAGAACAAAATGCCATTTGTGTGTGAATTCTGTTCCAAAAATGTAATAGAAAAAATAAGCCGAAAATGACATAATCTGTCAGAAGTAATAAAAACAGGCTAAAAATCATTGGCCTTTTGGATTTTAGGGGAGGTTCATTACCCTTCCATAATATTTATTTGGGCAGAGTAGTTTGGGCTGTATTAACAAGAGCATAGCCAGTAGATTGAGGAAAAATGATTATCACCCTTTACTCAGCACTCATTAGACTCCATCTAGAACATGGCATCCAAGTATTGGGCCCTTTGGTACTGGATAATGTAAACTGGAACAAGTTCAGCAGCAGCTACAGAGACCTTCTGAGGTCCTTCCAGAAAGAATTAACCTAAAATCCTTTGATTAAAATGCATAATCAGAGGTAGAAAGCATACTAACAGCAGGTAAGTATCAACTGGTCATAGAAGGTGTCATATCCAAAATATAATTTCCATTAATATTGGAATGTGGATCTGCATGGCGCCATGTCAAGTACCTTGGTAGCCACTTGCTGCTCATAACAATAGTAGATTAATTTGGTGAAATGTTATGCTATATTTCCAGTGTTTCTGGTTTCAGAGGCACTTGTTGCCAGCTTACGTGTCCCCATGTGGCACAGAATGATGTTATGTAGACATACCCTAAACATACACAGTTAAACATCAATGTAGTAATTGCAAGGCAACTCTGAAAGAATCGAAATGGGCAAAACAGGTCAGAAAAGGGAATATCTTGCAGTGACAGATACTGATAGGAACTGTGTAGCCTGAGAAGTCATCTGTCTGGGAAAAACTTCAGGGCAAAGTGAAGAAGGGTTCATCTGATTTAAGAATGTTTATTTTGATAACTCTATTCCCCTCTTTACTTTCTTGTCAAAGCAAAAGACTCGAGGGCTTGGAAGTGTATGTATCAGTTTTGTGATTTTTTTACTCAAGAGGGCAATTAGTCATGCACTGAAAATGTTTTCCTCATTCTCCACACTTACAAATTACATTTTATAAACAACGAATTGCAACAGCTCTTGCTCAGAAGAGGAACGCGAACCTTGTGTCACTAGGTGCTTGAGCTGCAACCACTGGTTAAACTGATGCAGTCATTCCTACCGAGTTCCTACCAGCATCAGAGCCACAGACTTGTGGGTTTGCTGCCTTGCAGTCGGCCCAGAGCTCAAGGGGATAGACAAAAGCTCAATCTCTGGGTGTCTGCGTGGTGCGTTATAATCAGGATGTCATTCTTCCTCCAAGAGACCTGCAGTCTTGATCATCTTTGTTCTTGACAAACTTTGCAAGGGGTTCAAGTTGTCATTGTTGATTCACAGACCTGCCTTTACTTTGCAGAAATTTTCAAAATACTAAAAGCATATTTTTACCCTTGATACAGTACAGAATAAGGACATCATTAGGTAATAGGTTATTTTTTCAAGTTTTGTGGTAGGCAGCACTGTAGCTGTCATTTTAATAAATTACAATTACATAGCTTGGAGCCAGCCTTTACATCTGGACATAATTTTGACTCTCTGGTACTTGCTTAAGCATCCAATTCTTGTGACGCATTTCTTTTCCCATGTTCTATAGTGACAGAAAATTTGTCTACCCTTTGTCAGAGCATTACTTGGGATGTTCTTTAATTCAGCACAGGGGATTATCTTACTCCAAACTACAATTCTCATGTGGGGCGGATCAGGAGTGGAGAACAAGTGACAAGTATTGAACGAAGAGATTTCACAGGGCAAAGCAGTGGCATAGACAAGGTCAGCCATGTTTCAAAATTATATCAGCAAAAGAAGATAAAGTGTATAAATAAAGAACTGTGTTTGAGTGGTACATCCAGGAGCAAGTCGTTTCACCTAGTGCAGAGTCTAGAGGATCTTAGAGCAGTAAGAGATTAAAAAAAAAAACAATTCACCTGGCCAGGCTCCTGGACTGTTCCTAATGAAAAGATTAACTCCCAGTGCCCCTAAAACAGTTTATCATACTTTTCCCTAGACCCTGTCCCAAGAATAAAAGGTGCCTTGGCTCTCATTCCTTCTCCAGAAGGGCCACCTATATTTGACCTTACTCCTTGCTTTCTATTGCTAGGCAGGCTGCACATAGTTTATCAAAATTTTGTCAGCTCCAGAGATATTTCTGTAAAGGATTCAGTGTAACATGCCCAGCTGAATGCCTAGAAGGGATAAAGTCTTGTTTTTCACTTTCATTTTGGCGTGGATCCCAACTCCTGTAGCCTTAGGGCTCCGTGGAGGTCTTCCCAGGCTCTGTGGCTGAGATGGACGCCTCAGTGGCTAAACTGAACAAACTAGCCTATTACTGAAGTCCTACCCTTAGGAATACTTTCATGCTTCTGCCAGTAAAAATATTCCCAACACGTGTGGTTCTGCAAGGCAGGGCTCCCCTGAGTCCCCAGTATCCTGCCACAAGCACTGTGGGAGGCTGTGGAGGTGCAGCAGTGTCTAGGGTGGCATTGCCTCACATGACAGTACTGAGTGTCACATTACAGCTAAAATTACTGAAACTCAATTAATTAATCTACCTGTTGCATTACATTTATTATAATACTCAATAGTGTGTGGTAAAACTCTATTTTTGTGGAACTTTTTAGGTATCACGATAAGTTCACTATCGGCATCCCACAGAAAAGCACTTGTAGTCAGCTGGAAATTGCCAGAAGATCGCGTATGGAATTTGTCCTTGAGCTTTATGGAAACATATGTCCCTACCTATTTCATATCATCCTGTTGCTTTTACTTTGTTCAGGATGCAGGTCCTTCTAGGGAGAGAACTTGTGATCCCCTGTAAACCTCTGAACACCCTAATTTCTGTAGAAAAGAACCACTGGAAACTGCCAGTGAAATGGGAAAATAGGCAGGATTTCTATGGAGTTTTGTATAACAGGTATTGGCAATTTGCACTATTATGAAGTGAAAATATATTGATAATACAAAAATAATCAATAAATAATTTTTAAAAAATAAAGGCAGAAGGCTGTACATACTTTTTATGATCTTTCTCCATTTTAGCAAAAGAGATCTAGATTTAATTTGGCCCTACACTGCATATGCCAATGACTGCTGGATTTTAAAAACATGATAAAATGGAGCCTAATGAAAGAAATTTCTCTCATTACTCAAAACATGCAGTTTTAACTAAAAAACTTAAATCCAAGATAAGCCTCTGTTAACTACAGAAAACAGAGTTCTGAAATAAGTCCCATTCAGCCCCAGAATTTCTTTGAACTCCTTGCAGTTTAGAGATAAAAAACTGTTTATTGATCAATGATAGCTGTGTAATCTGAGACAGTTATTTGTGCTACAATTTAACCCATGCTTCTTCCTGAGTAAGAAGGTGCCTAGGGACACAATTTTCTGTGACCAACCTGCAAATTCTAAAGAAAACAGAGCTTTAGAAATTAGGATATCCATCTACCCCAGCTTTGAGCTCTTTGGAACAGAGCAGTGAAAAAAAACCTGCAACATGAGTCTTCTGTGGAACATGTGACTTGGGGGCAAAGGATCTGGATTCTCATTTCTACCTAATATTCAGGTTTGAGCTGTATTTCTGCCTCTTCAGCTTCAAAAAAAAAACACCTTCTGAGTTTTTTTTAATTGATACTATAATTCGGAGCTGAAAGACATTGTTTCATGAGTTAGTTTTTCAAATCAATATACACAATTTAGAATGCAAGGGCACGGCACAAAGCTGCGCCAGGGAAGGTTCGATCTGAATATTAGGAAAAATTTCTTTACAGTGAGAGTGGTCAAACACTGGCTTCCTAGCGAGGTGGTTGATTCCCCATGCCTGACAGTGTTCAAGAGGCACTTTGATAATGCACTCAATAATATGCTTTAACTTTTGTTTAGCTCTGAAGTGGTCAGGCAATGGGAAACGATGGTCTTTGGAGGTCCCTTCCAACTGAACTATTCTAATTCTAATTCATAATAATAAAATAAACTTAAGAGATACAAAAAATTTTTTTATATCACTGAAAGTACATTGCTGCAATCTGGAGGCATGAATTACTCTCTTACCTATCTGATATTTTTGGAGAATAAAGCATGGAGGATTTTAACCACATCAGTCCCCTCTCTAGGTGAATCCTGTCCTCCAGCTTGTTCAGGAATAAGTTATTTGGACCTAGCGGGTCTGCCAGAGACCAAACTCTGTGCAAGTTTTCATAGCACAAACCTAGGAAGGGAACTAAGGTTTCGCTAGTGATTTCACAGAGCAGGGTTCCATTTTGCTTTGATGGCAAGTATGAATTATGTATCTACTTTGCATCAATTTTTGCTGCCCAGTTTTTATTAGATCTTCAGATTTTTAAGTTACGTGCACTCCTTCCCACATAGCTTCTTATCATAGAATCATAGAGTGGTTTGGGTTGGAAGGGATCCTTAAGGATCATCTAGTTCCAACCCCTCTGCCATGGGCGGGGACACCTTCCGCTAGACCAGGTTGCCCAAAGCTCCATCCAACCTGGCCTTCAACACTTCCAGGGATGGGGCATCCACACCTTCTCTAGGCAACCTCTTCCAGTGCCTCATCACCCTCAAGGTAAAGAATTTCTTCCAAATTTCTAATCTAAACCTACTCTCTCTTAGTTTAAAGCCGTTCCCCGTTGTCCTGTCACTACACTCCTTGATAAAGAGTCTCTTTCCATCTTTCTTGTAGTCCCCCTTTAGGTACTGGAAGGCCGCTATAAGGTTTCCCTGGAGCCTTCTCTTCTCCAGGCTGAACAACCCCAACTCTGTCAGCCTGTCCTCAAAGGAGAGGTGCTCCAGCCCTCTGATCATCCTCGCAGCCCTCCTCTGGGCTCACTTTAAGAGGTCCTTAGGTCCATAGGTTTTTGTGCCTGTGACAAAACCATGCTATGCAAGTAAATATGCTCCATGTCAGCACACAACCAGATGTTTCATTTCATAGGTTCATTAATCTTATAAACAAAATGGATTATAGTAATCTGCAAGTATGCAGCATGCCACAGGTGTTGTGTTTTTGTTTTGTTCTGTTTTTTCTCCAAATAAGTATGACATACAAAAAAAGAAATCATAAATTTCAGGAACTTATTTTATCTTGATTCTAAGGTTAGCTTTTACAGAAACTCTACAACATTCAAGCTTTCCAAATTTCAGATTCTTCAGGAGCAATGAAATTACAGATGTTTACATTTAATATATTCTTCCAATTAAAACATGGTATGCTGGAGCCTGCTGGTTGAATGAAAACTCTTGCTCCTTTTGAGAATTGAGGACATAATAAATATTCATGTGATCAGCTGTATAACATTGAAAAGGACAGCTGGCTCAAGAAGGTTCACTTGCTTAGTTTACTATCTCTATCTGTTAACATTAAAAAAAATTGCAAGAATTTATCTGCCAGAGGGTTTAATAGGTAAAGTACAGGTTTGATTTTTTTCCCCCCTTAACTGATCATTTTTGACATTTAGTTACTATGTAGAGCAAAAACAGGAAGTTACTCATTACAAAATACAGTCTCAACTGTTATAGCTAAAAGAACTGAATAAAGAAAATTCTATATGTAAAATAGAAAAGCATTATTTGATGGTAACTTCTTGTTAGAATCAACTGTTTCTAGTATATGGGACTCACAAGTGAAGAGAAATCATTTTTATTTCCAAAAAATGCAAAAGGCTGATAGGAATACACAGTGTTAGAAGCAGTATTTGTATTCAGCAGCTGCTCTGGCTTTGTGTAGAGGTGACCCAAGCATATGGACCCTCAGGTGTAAAGCCACATAATTTACTCTTTCTTTTCTATGATGTGAAGGCATGGAAAGGATGTTAATTTGGATCACAGAGAGTAAAAGTGGGTAACTTTATCAAATAAAAATATTAATATATATACAAATCAGCTAATTGATGAAAGCAGACCTTACCCACTTCCTAAATGCAAAGAATTCTTTTAAATCATTTTGTACCTAATTTAAGCTCTTTTGATTATGAGCTTAGAACTGATCATTGTACAGCTAACCACCTTCTAGGAAAGCATCAGCTGCTAGATGCAAGCACTGGGTCAGGTTGCATTCCCGACAAAAATGCTTTAAATATCTGAGGGAGATTTAGGGAGAGAGGTTGCTGGCTTCGAAAATCCTAAAAGCTTAGGTTCTCTCAGGATTCAAATCTCCCTGAAGTCATAATTTTTTTATAAAACGCACTGCAGAAAAAAAATTAGATCCCATCATGAGATCCATTGTTAGGAACTGCTCCTGCAGCATTGCTGTTCTCTACTAGGTTCTTTGTGTCTAGGATTATGGTTTCTGCCTTGGAAGAATTATTTTTTTCTTAAGTCAGATATCCATATGCATCATTCAAAAGTATCACATTTTGGATCACTTGATGGTATTACGAAAAAAATCTGTATATCTAGTTTGAAGGACTATGTTTTATATACATATAAATAGTATCTCATTAATTTCCCATATTTTCAGCAATAAAAGTCTGTATAAATCACTCTTTAACATAATATTTTTCCCTCGCAGTCTCATCCATTGCGTAGTCTGAGAGAACTAAGAAATTAATTGTCTTGCAAAGGGCAATCTTATCTTCTGTGCTCACCCTTAGCTTCAATAATAGAATTCTTGGGAAAAAAAAAAAAAAAACCACAAATCCAAATGTTTCTGTACAGCCTGCCAATATTAAATGCTGCTCAGGTACCTTTGTTTTGAACTAAGTGGATCAAATTCTCTGCAGAGTCTAATGTGCCATGCTGCCACTGTTCAAATTGTACATGTTTGGAGAACAGCTTGTGGTGAAATCTGAAAAGAAGTGTGAATAAATTTGTAAGATTTTTTAAGGCCAAGTGGAATAATTTATCACCAGTCAAGTGATCTGGGACTTCCTTTAAAAGGTTACATTATTAATTGCTCTGCTTAGATAAAAATAAAACACTGAAGTTGCAGTTTAAGAAAAGATCTGGTGGTTAACAAAGTCCTAATGAAATGCCAGACTTGGGAAGTGGCTTCCTAGGAACCGATCTGCGATGCTGGGAGACCGACAAGCCACGCAGCTCCGCACTGTCCCTGGCCATGCACGGTGACAGACGGTACAGCATCTACGGCAACAGGGGCCTTCCCTAGGCACCTCCTCAGCTTTCACAGCCAGGAGTTTCTGATTTAATCAGTGGTGGAGCCAGCTCCTATGAATTTGTCTGGTTCCTTTTTGAATCCATTCATTCTTCTGGCCTTCCAGAGGATTGCTCCACGTTCTCTTGTCCCAGGTTCATCAATGACACCATGTTCATGGACAATTCTTTTGAACAGAGGCTGGTTTCTGCTTCTGACTGCCATGCTGTCTTTCTCTCAATCTTTGCCAGTTCAGTGCTACTTTTTTTGAGATGGGGATACTGGATCTATCAATAATATTCAGAGTTTAGGTGCACAGTAATAGACAAGCAATACTTCGTTTCATTTGCTATTCTTTTCCTAACTCTTAAAATTCTACCTACTGTTCTATTGAGTTTATATTTTTAGAGAAGTAGACACATTTATTACAAGATCTCCTAGGTAGCAATAATTAATTTAGGGCCCATCCCTGCTTAAGCTTAGCCAGGGTTATTTTTTCTCCATGTGCACCATTTGCATTTCTATCCATGAGATCTTGTCTGTCGCTTCACCCAGCCCACTCCGTAGTTTTACAGCTCTTCCATGCCAGTTTTAGATGTGACCATTCTGAATGATAAAAATTCTCCATCATGGAAATTCACAGTTCATTTCTACCTTTTGTTCTTTAGCTTTTACCTTATTAATCCCCTCTGAGTAGCTCCATATTATCCCTTCACAGTAAGTATTCCACCACCAAAGACTCTTAAAAATGAAAAGTTTTCTAACATACTAGTATTCATATTTTCATAAACAACCTGCACATCAGATAACCTGCATCCCATTAGAAGCACACATGCCTGTAAATAAATCCTTAAATAAAGGCTCCCCTCCCAAGGCAGCAGAGAGCATGCTGGCCAGGGCAATGTAGTTTAAGAGGAAACTTGAGCAGAGCTCCATGGGGGAGAGCAAACAGCAACCAGAAGATCCCTGGGATGTTCCTGGGAGAGAAGGAGTCAGGAAGCAAACTTCCCCTCATATTATCCAGAAATGCACAGAAACCAGCTTCTGCTGAGTTGCCATGGGTTTCAATAGTAATTCACCACATTTGTCCATGAAACCATGAGATAACATTCCAACGGTCTCCTTGCCAAACTCTGACAGAGATGCAGGCTCCTTTAGCAAAAGCTTTCCACACCCCACTGCAGCAATATCATATGACAATTGAACCAATATAGCCTCAAAAAAGGAGCATTAAATCCTCAAAAAACAAAGTGCAGTAGAAAAGGTGCTTGACAGACATGAGCTTTGTTCTGAAAATCACCTACTGTTGATCCTTTCATAGCACTGCAGGACAAAGGGAGTGCACCGACACCAAAGTATTGCACTACCTTCATCAGGCAGGCAAAGTCCATTAGGCTTAGAAGGAAGAAAAAGGGGGAAAAAAGTTCCTCCTTTTTTCTTCCATTTTCATTTCTCATGATTTGGAGCTGAATCAGACTCTCACAGCTCTCCCACCTCCAGCTTTGATTTTAGCAGACATCACAAACATGCAGACATCTGCTCTGTTCAATCATCAGGTGCAAGAAGTCCAATAAAAATAGTGCTGATGGATTAATAGGATCTCCTGCCCTCCTTTCCCTCACTCCTGAAGTTGTGTCCCTACTTAAATTATTTAGGCTAGCAAAAACATCGTCTTTAGGGTTAGCAATGGCAAGCATGGGAATTTTAGCAATGGCACCTCGGCCATAATGCTCCCCCTTCTTTCTTCCTACTAAATGTCTTGCCCTTTCATATAAGGCAATCTTATTTTCAGATGTCTACTGATGTGTGGTACAGGCATGGTAATTTCAGACAGATCTTATATTACATACCAGCAACAACCATGGGTTAGTTTTAGCTTAAGTGATTACTGGTGGTGCTTTAAGAACTGATTTGGTAAAGGACTCTGTGTGAATGTGAACTGTTTCACTGTCAAGTTACTCTTTTAGTTATTTGGGGAATCTAATCTGATCTGCATGTGTGGCAGTTATAGGTCTGCATCAAAGGCAAAATAAAATCAAGTTTTGTACAATGTGGGGCTAGTCATATTTAGTATTTTTTAGTGTACAGAATGGCTTCAGACACTGTGAAATAAACTAGGTGCATATTTCCTAAGCAGCAAGACATTTCTGAAGTAAACTAGCTGTGTCCATATTACTAAAGCCATAATTTAATTTATATTCTTGTTTGAGCTATAATATTAAAGAAGCATGCAGTCTAATTATGTCTTGCACTTTAGAGTACCCATATTTTTAGTTCTCAGAAAATTAATTTTTAACTCTGTAAACAACACTTTCATCCATATTAGAAGAAAAAGCCACTTTGAGGTGTGCATATTGTGGCTTTGCATGAGATGCGCAGTCTGTGTTTGTCACCATCACCTTCAGAAAAGTTTGTCAGGGGCTGAGAAATTTCTTTTTCAGTGATGGAGTATTCTGAACACGTCCCCTGTCAATGCTTTGTTTGATAATAGCATTGATAGCCTAGATATTTCCAGGAAATATTTGATTTATCTTTTGTTTTACCTTTTCTACGTTCTCTTTAGATGTTAGAATTTCTAAGGATATATTGTTTTAAAGGGGCAAAAAATGTTTTTAAACACCAGGTGGAGGTGGACAGTGAGGCTGAGCAGCTTTGGGCTAAGTTTGCCAAGACTGAAGTATGGGATTGGTGGGGGATGCTCAGACACTATTATGATATTAATAGAATAAATAGTCAAATTTAACTGTGATAAGCATTTTTATGAGTAGCAGAGAGAAAGAAAAATAACATACTCTTTGGGGAGCCTAAATGGAGAGAGAAGAAGAGTCAGCTATAACATATCCATTTAGTTAAAAATGAGAGAAGAATAGGGAAGAAACACTAAATTAAAGATTTAGAGAAATATTTAGAAAATTCAATGGGAATGAGGGAAAAGACAGGACAAGAGAATGGATGGAGCGCACAGAAAGATGGAGAACCACACAGAGCAAATGAAGCAAAGTACATCTGTAAAGTTTTGAGAATGCGTGCGTGTGTGTGTGTGTCTATTTGATGTAGTAAATGTGTCTATACACTCATAATTAACTGCAAATTCATGCTGCCATGTATCTAATTAGAAAACTGCACATCTCAATAAATCTTCAGTATGATTTCTATTTATCAATTAACATATTTTTGTGGAGGAGGAGAACAATTTAGTGAACCCTGGGCACTTTCAGTAATAAAATTTGTTTGTATATAAAATAAATCATGCCTGTGGTGTCTCTATTGTAACATATGAATAAAGGGATTCTGTAAACTCAGAGGTGGGAGACAATTTATGACTACTACTTATCGTGCAAATTTATCCCCTTCACTGTTCTAATGCTTTATTCTCCTGATCTTGTCGCATAATAGGTTTGTAAACTAGCTGAACCATAAAACTGATTTTGGACTTTGTATGTATATGCAATGTATATATGCATATCCTGATTCTGAACTTTTAGCAAAATCTGTACTATGTTAATGCAACTGATGTTGTATAAGAGCAACTGTTTTGTGCACAGTGTCTTTTAATTCAGATAGAACTTTCTTCCAAATCAACTCATTTCCTTTTGTTTGTGAACATCATCACTTACTGCTACATAAGCTAACTGTAACTATTTTTCCTTGTCTAGCTGTACCCCATAAAATAGGACGGATAATTGATGGAAGTCCTGCAGATCGCTGTGCAAAACTTAAGGTTGGAGACCGGATCTTAGCTGTGAATGGCCAGTCTATTATTAACATGCCTCATGCAGATATTGTGAAGCTAATTAAAGATGCAGGTCTCAGTGTAACACTTCGCATCATTCCTCAGGAGGGTAAGTCAATGGCCCTTAAAAACAGGAAGAAAATTTTAAGTAGCCTCCAATTAGCCTGAATTATGTCACTGCTTGAAAGAACATCTTTTGTTTCACATTCTCGGCTGTAATGTACAGTTCACCAAAATTACAACCTTAGAACTTGCTGGAATAATACTTGAATTCTTGAAAAGGTTTCTTGCTATGAAAAAGGTATTTAAAGCAAACCTGGAGAAACTGAGAGAGAGCAGAGCCCTGGAGAGTCAGTTTTCATGTCCTTTGGAACAAGTCTTCTACATGGAAAAGCACCCTACAAGAGAGCCAGGTGTCGAGTTCAATCCATTGTACTCTGCTATAAACCAAACCTTTACGTAAGCAAAGTGACTGGCAAGGGATTGCAATGGCTGTCACAAGGTATGTTCAGGTACTAGCTATCTGTGACAAAGTGATGTGAAGGAACAGTTCAGATCTGGTAGTTTCCTCCACATGTATTGGGATAAGTGCACAAGGTAGGAAAGAGATGATACCCTAAAATGTCTCATTTGTAAGGTGAGGATAAGGGGACAGAATCATTATTCTGGTCATTACTGCACAGCTCATCAGTGGAGATCCTTTGATGTTGGCTTCATGGGTTTTGAGGTTGGTTTCAAGGCTTTTTTTATTTTAGTGACCTGCTGTACTGGTGTATGAATTGTACTCTATTAACGAGACCATGGCTTTACATCTCAGCAACAAATACCATCAGAGCTAGGAATGTCACATACAGCAAGTAATGTACTTAATAATCCAAGCTGGCGTTAAGCGACCCTTACTTTCTGCTGCTGCATCCAGCAACAAGACAAGGAAGTAGTCCAACACTGGCCGCAGATTGCCACTGAGGGAACGTACCTACTTTGTTAAATGAATTCAGTGAAGGGAAGAACATGTGAACACACACAGGCTCAGAATTTACCCCAAAAAGCTGCAAGGACAGTGGCATATGGTCACCAGAGGTCAGTTTTGCAAGCAGCTACAAACAAGTGTTTTGCTGCACGCAGTCCATGCAGTTTATTTAGGCCTTCCTTGTGCACAGAACAATACATAGTAACAAATTGCTAATATTTCAGTGTTAGAAATAGGGGCCTTAAACCAGAAGAGAAGCAGAGGTACATCTGGGATGCAGTGCTACAAGATGTTCTCAGGTGCTGGTGGTGAGGAACAGTTTGCGTCCAGCGCATGGCTTCCCCATATGGCTATATCCCACCAGACGCCTCATTTGCCTTCTGATATTAGCTTACCAGTTTATAAAATTAGGAAAAAATCTATTACCTCTGTAATGTACTTTCAGGTGAAAAATGCCATATAAATGCAAAGCAGCTTTAGAAGCAGTTTATGATTTGACTAGTTCATCCATAGTTATGAGAGTAAGGTAGCAATGAGGGACAATATTCCCAATCTCTGCCTCTGAAACTTTACAATACAGAAGAGACTCACAGATGCAAAATGGCAATTGAAGCCTTAAGCATAGTAATTACACAGACAAGTATTGCTTATGCCTGCATAAGGAGTGTTTTAAGTGCAAGTATACAAGCTTTTTTGACAATTAAGCCTAAATTGAAAAGATTTTTAATAAAGTATCAAAAAATTTTAGAACAATTATGAGCATAAATTAAAGAAGTAGAGAGCCATTAGAAATGCACAGTCAAAGGGGACAAACTCATTAAAAAATAAAAAATAAAATAATTCCAAATTCAAACTAGATTTAAATACAAAACTAGGCAAGATCTGGATCATGCATACCTGTTGCTGTTTGGAGTACTCAGCCATGTACATGTCCTTTCCAGCCACTTTGCACCATGCCACGCTGGCCTCACTCATTCTGTTGAAGCAGGATTAAAAAAATACGTGTACCTTGCTGTCGATAATGCATATGCGATTACTTGTGCAGTGCTCTGTCCTCTTGCGGTGGGAGTCTCTCTCATTTATGCTTATTAATAGGCAAATGCTGAGCAATGCTGAGCCAGTGTGTTGGGAGAAATACATTCGATATAAGCTCAGTGCCAAATGTGTCTTCCTTGGTGCAGGAGGAATCCTGAAGGCAGACTGGCATCTCCTGTTTGTAACGGCCATGAGACCTCATTTCCTAGCCTAGCCTCTCCATCTTTTTGAGTTTTATGTTGTTTGGGAAAAGGGATGCTGGTTTTCTGCAGTGGAGCTCTGTGAAGTCCTGGTCATTTGGCACCAATACAGTGAAATATATCAGTTTAGCTGGTTAGTCAGAATTTATTGAGACTAGCTTTACTGCTCGCGGTCCACAAAGATGTAAAAATATAGAAAAATATTTTTGAGCTCAAACAGCAGGAGCTAACACAAGCACACTAGTGGTTTAGCTTTTGTGACAACAGTCATCCTACAGTAGTGCTGAAAGCACTAAAATCGTTCATTCTCTCAAAATAAAAATTTTTCAAATATCAATATTTCTATGCTTTCACAGAAACCATAAGACATAGAAGCTGTTTGCCCTGTTCAGTTGGGCTTTAAATAATGAAGATGTCAACCGGAGTTGCAGAATTGGCCAAGATTTCAGATCTCAGGGAATATCAAGAGGATCCCATTAGCCTTAGATGTCTTAAAATCTAATTATGACCGAAGAGAGCAAAAGCGACTAAACATGCATTTCCAGGGGTGGAGCGTGAACGACGAAAATTATTGTCTACCTTTGCCCTTTATTAAATGCCGCGCCATGACAGCTCTTTAATCTCCAGCTTCCCGTTATGCAGAGCTGAACAGCCCGGCCTCGGCCCCCGGCTCGGAGAAGCAGAGCCCCCTGGCGCAGCAGCACAGCCCCCTGGCGCAGCAGCACAGCCCCCTGGCCCAGCAGCAGCAGCAGAGCCCGCTGGCCCAGCAGCAGAGCCCCGTCGCCCAGCACAGCCCCGTGGCACAGCCCGCGCCCCCGCAGCCCCTGCAGCTGCAGGGACACGAGAACAGGTAAGAATGGTTCTGCACTGCTGGAAGTGCTGCTTGAGAGGCTCCTGCTCCACCCTGCTGGGCCCTGATGCCCAGCGCTACTGGGGTTGCGCTCGCAGGCAGTGAATTGTGCATGTTGGGCTCATCTGTCCTGTTCAAGTATCTGCGGCTGCACCAAAAGCATGGCCAGCAGGTTGAGGGAGGTGATTCTGCCCCTCTGCTCTTGTGAGACCTCACCTGGAGTACTGCGTTCAGCTCTGGGGCCCACAGCACAAGAGAGGCATGCACCTTTTAGAGTGAGCCCAGAGGAGGGCTGCGAGGATGATCAGAGGGCTGGAGCACCTCTCCTCTGAGGACAGGCTGACAGAGTTGGGGTTGTTCAGCCTGGAGAAGAGAAGGCTCCAGGGAAACCTTATAGCGGCCTTCCAGTACCTAAAGGGGGCCTACAGAAAAGATGGAAAGAGACTCTTTATCAAGGAGTGTAGTGACAGGACAACGGGGAACGGCTTTAAACTAAGAGAGAGTAGGTTTAGATTAGAAATTTGGAAGAAATTCTTTACCTTGAGGGTGATGAGGCACTGGAAGAGGTTGCCTAGAGAAGGTGTGGATGCCCCATCCCTGGAAGTGTTGAAGGCCAGGTTGGATGGAGCTTTGGGCAACCTGGTCTAGCGGAAGGTGTCCCTGCCCATGGCAGAGGGGTTGGAACTAGATGATCCTTAAGGATCCCTTCCAACCCAAACCATTCTATAATTCTATGATTCTGTAAGTATGACTGACATTATTCTGAACAAGAATCTGTCCAGATTTCTTCAAACATCCACCAGAATCATATTTTTGCTAGGGAACTAAACACTGAAGTATTCCTTGCTGATAATTTCATAGATAACATAGTAATTTCTTATATTGTTAACACTTACCAAACGTAGGTCTATCATCACGTGATCGTGAGGTGGCCTTTTTTCGTTATCCTACATGTCATTTTCTTTTGCTGGTTACAGTTCTGGAGTCATGAAGATGTTTTTATAACAGGTTTTCTCTACAGTGTATCATTTTCCAGCCAATTTCTGATGTGCAGTTTATGTAAGTGCACTGATAAAGTTTATCTGTGATGGAAATGAAATAGCAGGGGATAGAAACTCAGTGACCAGCTGTATTAAAAGCTGTATACAAAAAAAGCACAGTCAGGCTGTGCAATGATACAATTTTTCTGATCTCCAATCAACACTATTTAGTCTTTGGATTAATTTTTGGCATGTGAAATGAGGCTGATTACACTGACTGTCTTTATGCTAATCTTCAGCAACTAAGATACCTCATCAAGACCCTCATCCCCAAATAGTAGGTGCTGGTAACAGAATTTTAACTTTTTGCTTCCGGAAGCACTTGAGTTCAGTTTTGAGTTAGGCACTGTGCCCTCTGGTTCTTCTTGTTTAACAGATGTAGCATTTTGCTTGCCCAAAAGAATTTTCTATCAAGTAGTCACACTTGGCAAATTTTTTTCCCTTATATTGCATTGAATACTTCTCCAAAAATGATCACCTCCTAGAAGATATACACTTCTGACAAAATGCAGTGTAAAGCTTTCACAAAGGTCTCTCTGGGCAAGTGTAAGTCAATATTAAATGTCTGCTGAATTGGGAATTTTCAGAGGGCACCTATAATTGTTATTAATTAAAGTTCCAAAAAGAAATTCTATAATAGTTTAACTGAAAAGCATAAGCTGTAATTGGTCATGTCTCCCTTTACTTATTCAACAACAATTACAATGCCTACAACCGTGAATAAAATCATCATCTTCTGAGACACACCTGTGGTAGTATATTGGGAACCTGCCTAAGGATGACTGTTATTCCAGACAGAGGTCCATTGTTGCTAGTTCATATAGCTTCAATTTACACCAGATTTTATAAATCAGATTACAGCTGGTTTATGTAGCCACATACATTGCTTCTGTATCAAAATTAAAATACCAAAAGATGTTTAAAACTCTTAGGAACACTACCCAGTATTTTTACTTTCTCTTCTAATAAGGCTCAACATCACAGTAAACCTGCTTGTTCTCCACTTTCTTTTTACATGGGATCATGATATTGAGTAAAGAAAATAAGAGGATTGCATGTATGCATGCAGGTCTTATTATACTTGCCTTGTACAGGTTTTAAGAGACCATGTGGCAGCAGGCTATTTCCATCTTCTCAGAAAAGTTAGAGTGAAATAGTTGTGGTATTTTCACGTCTAGTTAGACACTGAGCTAATTCAAGCTACTGTGTAGGAAGACCTGCCAGAATGGTACTGTAACAGCACTAAATAATAAAGTTTTGAAACATATCTAAAACATTTTGAAATGTTTCAATTATTTAGATTATCTTTTCAGAGATAAATTAACATGAGCAAAAACAATGCTGTCATTCATTCGAACTGCCATTTATTTCAATCAATAAGTACTTTTCAAAATCCCTTTCACAGTCGATGTGTCCATGTAATGCATGTGTACCTACGCATACATGGTCACTTGGTCAACTGCTGTGCTAGAGAAAGTCCATTTTCTTTGAAATGTTAAGACTCATCCTCCTTTAATCAGTTAACAATTAAAGCAATAGTTTATTTGTTATTAATTCCTCATTAAGCAGATTTGTTTTCCTTTCACCCTGTGTTACTTCTGTGCATAACTACTGATATGGCCTGCAGGCTTGTAGCCAGACACTATTATAGGGAGTGTGTAGTAATAATACACATTATATTGACATGTGTTATATCAAAGAATACCTTTCATTAAAAAGATAACAGCTAGTACAAAGAATGCATCTTTTTTTAACCTTTTGAATCTCGCAATAATAATCACTTACGTCAATGAAACGGGCTATGAATGTCTGCACTGATGTTTCGTTTACTCTATAGAAAATTCTGGAGAAAGCACTTCATAAATTCAGTGAACTGTCTTGCAGTGAGTATTGCAGGGGGTTTTACACACAGTTTCATTTTCCAGGTACACAAGATAAGTGGGAATCGCGATGCTTTTCCTGCTCCTGTCCCTCTGAGCCTAATCCTGATCTCACTGATACCAGTTGGAAAATTGCACAGTACGACCTAAAGGAAGACTGCTTCCATTTGTATTTCAGAAGTGCTCGTTGATTTTGAGTGTCTCAACTATTTACCCTCAAAAGTTTTGCTTATGTGTGAAAATTTGCTTTACAGAATTTTGCAGTCAGGCAATTTGCTTTCACTCCTGCATGTGGCATGTAATGCATACTTCTTAATGTTTTTGTCACTTTCTGAAACCAAGCCATTTTGCCTTTCTCAGTTATAGGTCAGAAGTAAAAGCCAGACAGGATGTGAAACCTGATATCCGGCAACCTCCATTTACAGACTACAGGCAGTCTTCAACTGACTACCGCCAGCCTCCCCTGGACTACAGGCATCCTCCCGTGATGGATTACCAGCAGCCACCACCTCTTGACTACAGGCAGCCACCCTTAATGGATTACAGGCAGCATTCGCCCGACACCCGGCAGTACCCCCTGTCAGACTACAGACAGCCCCAGGTACAAACTGAAATGCTGACCTCAAATGTCCTCAATAGAAAGCATTGCAGTTTGTAGGGAGAGATCATATATATTATTAAACAGCTGACATTACAGAAGAAAAAAGCCCCTTTACTGTTTTTACACTGAGTTACTGTTTCTCTGAAGAGGACATGAATGTAGAATCATTAGTTTTAATGAAGAACTTTGTGATCTGCCATATAACACTGCATTTATAATTGTGTGACTACAGTGTTAAATAAATGCTGGTTTTGAGGTACAGGAGAGTTAAAATTAAAGTTCTAAAATAAGCTGCCCTTGCATCAGCAAAGGTACTTAGGTGAGATGACAATTCTACAGCATTGATGAAAATGAAAATTTTATCAAATCTAAATGAATAAATAAATACAAGTGAATTCTGCCTGATAAAGCTACTTTTCTGTAGGTAATAGTCTGGATGAGGAGAAACTAGCTTTTGCAACCAATTTCTTTGATATCGGGCATGATCTCACAAATTCAAAAAATAAACCTTGGACGAACAGTTATGTTACCTTGGAACAGACTCTGCTGATGACAAATATTTACTGACAGTTGTGAAGGTTTGAGGATCTAGCTTAAAGTTCAGACTTTGCAAAAAAATCCTTTCTTCTTACATAAATGCAGTAAAAAAATAAAAATAAAAAAACAAAGGTCAGAAAAATATTAAATTAGACAGCATAATTTTCTGAACACTATGCTGAAGCCATATATAGATGCTACTTTTGTGTCCATATTTTCAAAGCCAGATACATAAACTCTATCAATGAAAATATCCAAATTCTTAAATGGGATCCGGAGAAACTTCTGACAAGCTTACTCATTTCAGTTTCTAAAAGGCAAATATCCATTCCCATGTCCACATCCTAGACACTTCTTAGCATCTAGAGATGCCTAGGCTGCCCATTTCTCACAATACCCAGTTTAATTCTCTAACCACTGGTATATACAATTCAAGCTTGCTCTTGTTTTCCTCCTGCTCCCCATGGCTCTTCCACTTTTGGCTGCCAATGGATCAGAAGCAAGTTCCTTCCCAGACCCCTTTGTGGTGCTGGTAGTTAGGTCCACCAAGGAAAACATGGAAAGATGAATCTCAGTCCCTGCAGGATGCAGAAAGGGTGAAATTCAAACCTCTCACTTCCCACCTCCTCAAGGCACATGTTTTAACTGAAGTGAGGAGAGTTGCTGCACTCTGTGACTCCATTTAGTCCAACTTGCTGACCAGGCTGAATTCTACTGGGAATTTCAGCAGTGTCTCTCCTGCTAATTTTTGGGTTATGATGGTGTTTACACAGGAACTGCCCGCTACTCCACTTGCCAAATCAGCACTTCTGCGTAGATGGAAAGCCTTACACTTGGGTATCATGAAGGTATCAAGGGTGAATATGGAAACCAACCAGAGAATTTCTGGTACCAGGCAACTGCTGGATGATGTCTTTCAGGATAGTTTAGACTTGGGCATTGACACACTGCTAAAGTCTGTTTTTAATGGCCAAAATAGGTGCTTTTATTCTCATGTATCCTGACAGTGCAGAAGTATAACTTGAAGGGGCATTTTCTTATATTAATTGGTTAGATGCACATTTGAAGCGACGTATTTTAAAGTTTTCTTGAAAGTATACTATGTCATTTGTACAGTTAATTGCCTTTCATTTTGTATTTTTCTATGTAGGACTTTGATTATTTCACTGTTGATTTGGAGAAGGGAGCCAAAGGTTTTGGGTTTAGTATTCGAGGAGGAAGGGAGTACAAAATGGATTTGTTTGTGCTGAGGTTAGCAGAAGATGGACCAGCAATAAGGAATGGAAGGATGAGGGTAAGTAAAATACGTTGTAACAATTTTTGTCGTCTTTAACAGATATATTGGTGATGGGATCAAAGAGAAAGCAGGTTTTTTTCTGATTATGTCTTAAAGAACCACTACCAAACACCTCTAATAATATGAACTTGTCCTGGAAGGGTTGAAGAAATGACTTGAAACAAATAGTAGGTCTGTGTAGTTTCTTTGTGGAACAAATGCATTACTTTTTGTTGATAATAGCTTTTATTTTGTTATATTTTTTTCTCCTTATTCATGCACTCACATCTAAGCATCTTCAAAATTTCTGACAAAACATTTAATACTTCTTTGATAATACTATTGGTATAATTAACAGTTATTTCTCTAGTCACAAAAGCAGTGATAACTGTATGACATTTAGCTGACAGTTATGATACTGAAGATATGGTCTGTGCTATTTTACTGCTTCAATCTAATTGCCTTCCTACTGTTTGCTAACTTTGTTTACTGATATAATTCAATCTTGTTTGTAGGGATCACTTTTCGCTACTTGTCTGCATGGATCTCAGTGTATTTGAGTCTTGTATTGGTAATAATAACACCACATCCAAATACCAAATCTGATAAAAGCACTCACTGAAGAAATTCCATGATAACAAAATACCTTCTATATAGGAAAAATAACGTAATCTAAAATAACTCACTAAGGGTTGTTGATACCTTGCAGAATAGTGAGTACAGAAAAAGGAGACAAGGAAACCACAGGTGGAAGAGACTATCAAAAATCAAGACAAAAATTATTTCTTTATGTATCTAATTAGTGCAACCTGGTTGAACCAATATTTAGGTATAAAGATGGGCAATGGAAACTGTTTACAGCAGTAATAACAAATTTTGCAAATGCAGTGGTTATTAAACAGATTCTGTTTCACAGTCCTAACAATCTTGTCAAGTTTGACTTCATACTGAAGGAGCATTACCATCAGTCTAAATACACAATTAGAGTCTTTCTGTTTATAGTTGTTGTGGTTTAACCCAGCAGGCAGCTAAACACCACACAGCCGTTTACCCACCTCGCCCCCACACACACACCCAGTGGGATAGTGGGGGAGAGAAACAAAAATAAAGTGGGAAAAAAAAATCATGATTTGAGATAAAGACAGTTTAATAGGACAGAAAGGAAGGGAAAATAGTAATTAATAATAATAATAAAAGAGTATACAAAGCAAGTGACGCACAATGCAATTTCTCACTACCCACGAACTGAAGCCCAGCCAGACCCCAGGCAGCATAACCACCCCTCCGGCCAGCACCCTCACATTTTTCTTGTTCAGCATGACGCCACGTGGTGTGGGATGTCCCTCTGGTCAGTCTGGGTCCTTGCGCACCCCCAGCCCCCTCGCTGGCAGGGCAGCNGTAATTAATAATAATAATAAAAGAGTATACAAAGCAAGTGACGCACAATGCAATTTCTCACTACCCACGAACTGAAGCCCAGCCAGACCCCAGGCAGCATAACCACCCCTCCGGCCAGCACCCTCACATTTTTCTTGTTCAGCATGACGCCACGTGGTGTGGGATGTCCCTCTGGTCAGTCTGGGTCCTTGCGCACCCCCAGCCCCCTCGCTGGCAGGGCAGCATGAGAAGCTGAAAAGTCCTTGGCTCTGTGTAAGCACTGCTCTGCAACAACTAAACCATCAGTGTGTTATCAGCATTATTCTCATCCTAAATCCAAAACACAGCACCATAGCAGCTACTGGGAGAAAAATTAACTACCCCAGCCAAAACCAGGACAATAACTCAGGATTCTTTCAATTTTCTTATTATTCTTTTTATTTTTCAAATCACTCCTAATTTGCCCACTTAGTAGAACTTTAGGATTCAATTAGTCCTCAGTTGAACCATAGAGTTCAAACCCCTGGCACTGGGAGCTTGCCTCGGGGAGCATTCCCTGTGAGGAGGAAGCCAGGCAGGCAATTGGAAGCTGAGAACTACTCCCACAATATTTGTTGTGTGAAGTACAGGTACATTAATGCTGCAGCTAGAACTTTAGCTCAAGAATATCTTCTCTGGTGAGTGTTTTTATTCTTTCCTTTACTGTAGTACCATCACAGTTGATTGCTCTTACTAAAAAGCTGTAAGCGAGATGTACATTATCAGCCACAATGCGATTAAAGATAATGAAAAAGCTGTGGATTTAATAAGCTCTGGAATCACGTATTTGGAAACATATGGCTAAGACAATAGACTCTGAAGAACAATGCTTTTAGAGGGGTTCATTTCAAGTAATAACCCATATCAGGCAAAAAAAAAAAAAAGAACATATTAAAATCTGTGCTAGACTATTCACTCTGTGAGCAGCCTAAATATACAAATATATATGTGTATATATATATTTATATATATATGGTATATATATACATATTGTATATATAATGCAAGTACACAGCTCTTTTCAATTTCATTAGGAAAAGTCTTGTAACTTTTCATGAAATACATTAATTCATTTTCTAGAATAGCCTATTTTAAAGCTTCTTGATGTAGCCACAGTACACGGCCAAGTGTAATTTTGGCTAGATAGCTGTAACTTGGAGTTTTATCTCCCCTTTAAAAGTGCTGTTCTCTGAAAATAGTTTTATCCTCTAGCCCTGTCACCGAGTCTTGGGTTGTATTCTCCTGTTTAATAGCTGTTTTAACCTGACAGTCACAAATGGGTTTGGAACTTGCAAGACTTCCATCTTCAGTGACCTGTAACTGATGGACAGAAGTAACTCAAAAACACCTTCTCCAAAACGAAAATAGAAAACCAAAAAGAATCACTTAATTGCTGAAAGGAATAGAGCATATAGGAAGATGAACAAAGGAAGCAGAGTTCTGTACTTGTATCTCCTTTCGTAAGTTTACATCTTCTGTTAATAATGCAGGTTTATTCCCATTTCTTGGCTGGGACAACCAACCTGCTTGCTGCAGTTCTGTATCTTTCTGTTTCACAGATGCATCTCTATAGAAAAATATGCAAAAATCTGTTCAGTCTTTCTCGCTTCGTGTACCATCATCTTTAAAAATCAGATTCTCTGGTCCCAGACTTTCATCACTGGGAACAGTAAACAGTGTTTATGTGGTCAGATCTTACCAGGATCTTACCCAGCTAATAGTTCTTCTTATGATCTACTTGTCTCCATTAGTGTTTTCCTTCCTGTTTCCTGCTCCTTGAAAAGCCTTCTTTGATTTAGCTGAAGCCTTGCAGAAAAATATCACTGCAAAACCTTGGTGATGGGATAAGCCCCACAGCTATATTCTACTTGGACACATGCTAAAAAACGAAAGTCTATCAGGACACATTTAAAAGATTGAGGTCTAAATACATCTAAAAGTGTTATGCATTACAGACACAGAGTATAAATTCAAAGTAAAATCTAAGATTATAGGAAATCAGATGTAAATAAAGAACTGGTATGGAACTACCTCTTGTAAAAGGCAATAGAATAGACACATTACTGAGGAAAGTACGTATGAAAAGAATATGATATACCTACACTAGGAGAGGACAGAAATTGAACCAAATGGCAATTAAGAAGATAGGAAGGAAGACAGATAACAGGAATAAAGTGAAACCAAAATTGAAGCATCTTTACAATACTTCTAGTTTGACCTCTAGGTTCTTATGAATTCCAGTGAAGCTTGGAAGCAGAGGACAGACTCATAGACTGAGTAGAACAACCATTGTAAGTAATGGGCTTCCACCGGCCCTGCCAGAACTGTCCGGCTCTGAAAATATTGATGGAAGGGGGAAAAAGGTTTCATGAAGTTTGTTATCCCTTCACCATTTCCAATCAGAAGTCCTGAAAATCCTTCCCCCTGTGAATTGCATGCCATGCGGTTTGTGTTTTTATTGGAAACAAATCCACTGAGGAACTCCCCATTTTAGGAATACAAGATCTAAAATAGTGCTTAATTGCCTTTCGTGACCAATGGAGCTTTCTACTTCAATTTTCTACTAATTTGTTCTCAGAACCTGAAAGGTGGAAGACTACTGAGTTGATGTCACACAGAGTTCATCAGTTTCAGCTGCATACCCCTTTTCTACCCAAGGATCTCCTTCTGCCAGTCTATATAGACATTGCAGTATGTCTTAAGGTTTGATAAGTTATTCCCCTAAAAATAATTTTAAAACTTTCACAATCTTACTACCCTATTCTTAGTCTTGTACTTTTACATGCACTGAGTCTTTTATTTGGTCTCATAAACTCTGGTTCTGCAGAAAGCCCAAGCATACATCCTTGTTTAACTTGGATTCATCCGTCATGAGACATGGGAGGGAAATGTCCATCAAAGGATTCAGCAGTCCGCTGCAAGAGTATCTTCACATGCGTCCTCTGCCTGCGTGGTTGGTAAACTATTCTCAGCCAGTGCTGGAGAGTCACTGCTGTAATTGCATAACTGCATATAAACCCATATGTGGGGTCAAATACCATGATTAACTTTGGCAGGATTTCACAGAAATTCATGGATAAGAGATAGGAAGATTCCTTACAAAAGACCTCCTGACCTGATCACTAACTGGAAGTTAATACAGATTCCTCTTAATTCTGTTAGCTGAGCAGACATCAAGCTACAATGGTTAATTCTGAAGCCTACTAGAGCGACAGTTTACTGAACTTGAAAAATATGGCTTGAAATGCTTTCAGTAAACTAAATGAATTTTCACAAACAGCAAGATATCATACAAATTGGAAGTACTGAAGAAAAGTTTCATTAGATATAAGGAAAAGAATATAAAAGAAAAAGTGATTATCCAGAACTTTAAATGGCAGACAGACTCTCTGAGACCTCTGAGTTCTACAGATTTATCTCCACCCACCTTTCTTCCTCAGGATGAGGGAATAGCAGAAATATAATACTCTGTCCACACCATGGCTAAAAGGAGAGAATAGGACCATATCTGTGCTTCTTAAGACAAGAATGCATTAAAAGAACCAGGAGAAAAGTTTGGAGAATTATTAGTATCTTTGATATCTTATATCCAGAACTGGCAGAGGTCTTAGCATATCAGAACTCCAATTCCCAAGTAATCCTAACATCTGGAAAAAAAAAAAAAAAACATTTGAATCTAGTTGGTGAAGAGATCAAGGATGGCCATATTGGAAAACCAAACTGCAAGACCTAGTCTCAGAGCAGGGCAAGAATACAGCACACACTCTCAGTAATAGTAGCATTAAGTTGAATCAGTCACCAGAGATGAGAGACATAACACCAACAATGTGGAGCACAGTCCCTGCAGCATTTGAAGATTCAGACTCTACTGGCAACAATTTTACAGGTCTATTTAGAAGAGGCTCATGATTACTCATATTTCTCTTCTTGTCTCACATTGAGGACAATGATCAGCTGAGCCCTGCCTGCGGATCTCTATCTCTGCCTGCCTTAGAGATGGGGACATACTAACTGCTTTCAGGAGGATTGTTAAGGATGGTCATAGTGTTTCTGAGACGTGTGAGATATGATCAACAGATCTCTTATTGCCTTGAATGGTATCTCTTGCAGCCAGCATGCTTATTGAAACCAGCTTCAAACAAAGAGCCTGTGGCTGAGGGCTGCAAAGATGCAGAGTATCTTGCAGAATTGGGCTTATTGAATGTGAAATTCATGAAGAATGAGGACAAAATGTTCTTTTTTAGACGCAATGTACATCTGTGTCATTTTGTCACTTCGTGACTTACATCCTTTTTTTTACTTCTTCTGTGAAAGTCATACTTCTCATCTCTGACATTTCTAGTTTCATTGTCTTGTCAACTCATTTTTCTCAGTCCACGTACACCAGTTAGCCCTATCTCTAGCTTTCTCATATCTCCTAATACAACATTATTTTTCTCATTCTTTTGTAGATTTTTTTCATATATTTGCAAAACAGACTTCTGAAACACAGGCACTGCAGAAGTTTTTATCTGCCATGCTTTGCATTCCTTCTTTGACTCTTCATTCCTTTTTCCTGTTTGTTGCTTTTCTGCTGCCTGTGCTCCTCTCTCTGTTTCATTTGTACAGACTTGGAGCTAAAAATAGGCACAAGGGGTAGGCTATTCCTACGATGTCAATTACGAGCTTCTGTGCTGTTGTTGCCTAAGAATCTGTGTGACTTTGGTCTGTTCTAGCTTGCCAAGTGAGCAGCGCAAGGAGAGCCACCCTACAATAGTAACTGACCTGTGCTGTGGACAGGTTCATGGCATTCTGCAAATTAGCGCAGTCCGTATATTTCATCCTTTCCCATGATAACAAAGTTCACACCAACCTTGTTTAAGAAACTTCATCCACCTACATCAAAAATTATTTCTAGCAAAAAGGAGAACTCAATATTCAAGAGCGAAGGACCAAAAAAGGCATGTAGCCAAAAGGAGCTTGTCTCTTATTTGGAAGGAAACAGAACTGGGGTTTCAAATCATGGAAGGCATAAGCATTTCATTTGAAACTGCAGTCAAAACCCATGTACTAACGCTCAACAGCATTCAAAACTGTCATTTCCCTCTTTGTAAGTGTCCCAAATACAAGGTCAGGCAATTGCTTCTATTTTTTCCTTCTGATGACGTAGCTTTTGCTTTCTTGTTTGCAACAACAGGAACAGGGCACCTGTGAAGCTTGTAGCCTGATGTTAAAGCCCTCTCTTAAGCCACGGGAAAAGTAAGCTTAAGTCTCCTTCAAAAAGCCTAGATACCAGGCTTCTAAACAGTAGGGTATTAGGTAAAAGTTAGCTATTGCTAACTACTTTCCCCAGAAAAAAATAATTATGATCAAGATCAACTCTTCAGGCTGCTCAAGGCAATATGCAATAAGTAGGCAACTGTCTATCTGGACTCTGTAAACTGTCCAACAGAGAAGTTTAACATGGGAGTATAAAGCCGTCTCCTCAGAATAGGACACTCTCGATTGTCTCGAGTCAGGAACTCAGAAATTACTTGAGCTGTTGTGGGTTCACTGGATGGACAGGCAGAGCTGAAATGTAGGCAAAGATCAAAGCAGCTTCAGGTAATTATGTCCCAGCAGTGTCTGGGAAGGCTTTTATACCATGCAAAGCTGAAGTCTTTTTCTTCCATGTTCATCACAGCATTTTTCTATTTTGGCTTTCTTGTTTGCTTGTTGTTACACACACTTAACTTGGTGTTCATCTAGTCACTTTGTCACTGTATGCATTTTTAGCAGACCTTGATTTGTAGGTTTTTAAAAGATAAATGTCATCTGTTTCTACCAATTAAGTTATCATTCCCTAAGAACATAACACAGCTTCCACAGACACTTTTCAGCCCATGTCGTGGTGTAATGTACCATCATTCTTTTTAAAAAGTATCTTTAGTAGCTGGTGTCTTACATCTCAGAGAAGACAAAACCCAAGCTGAAATGGAAGTGCTACCACATGTACTGTTTTGTGAGATTCCCATTCCACAGACAATAATCACATGTAGTACCTGTAGCTTCACATACAGGTACTGTCTCCTAATCTTTGTGATTCCACACTCCACATATTACTGCTTTGTTTCTTCAGTCCGTTCAGAAAAAAAGTTTCTATAGGGTTATCTCAGCTTTTTGTAGCCCCTTTGACAAAGGAAAGAAGTAAACGTGAAAAAGCACAGACCATCTACAGGACTGATTGTTTCCTGTCAGAAACTGAGCACTGAAAGCTCAAAAGGAAGAAAGAACTATTTCTCACTCTACAGTAAACGGAAATCTTTAAGAGGATGTTGCTGTGCAGACTCCACAGTTTGCACTGGCTCCTCGCTGGTGGGAATCTCACCTAGATTTCCCATTAATGAAGAACTCCATGTCTGTTTTGGATGCTCCATCTTTGATTAGCCCCACATTAGAGGGTTATTTGCTATAGTCTCCAGCGGAATATGCCAGAGATTGTAGTCTGTAAGTATGGTGAGCAAGAAGTAGCTCAGCTCAGCTTGACAGTGATTAGAGCAAAAGTATTAAAAATAGGAGGCAAGCAGTTGTCACACAGTAGAAATAATAGATAATAGATACAGACATTTCTTTAGCCAGTCAAGAAAATTGCAGCAAGGAAATAGGAAGAAGGCAAGAATGGCTTGATTAGTCATTACTTTCTTACAGACATTTAGGGCAATCCCATTAACCAAAAATTAATCCAAGGATTGGCCAATGTAATGCTTAATTTTTGCCATAACAAACTTTGGAGTCCTGTTTGGGATCAGAAAGAAACTGAAGCCGTTGAGATATAGTGCTGAGTGACTTGTGTGAATCTCCAGTTCTTAAAAGGCAATGAAGTCCTATGTTCAGAATATTGGAGAAAAGTAGAAATTGCTGTTGGAAGACCTCTTGCAAGTTTATGCTAGCTACAGCAAGCATAAAGGTGAAAGGAGCAGTGGCAGGTCCTAATAGCCAGACAGATCTTCTCCAGGTGGTGCACTGAGAGCAGCAGGGAGTCAGCTGATGAGCACTCAAAATGAGTGAGGGCTTGAGAAGGCTGTTAGAAACCAAACTGAAAAGTCACTAATATTTAGATATAAAAAATGGATGTTATGTGCACACATAAGGGACACAAGAATGCTCCAGGAGCATACAGTACTCTGCCAGCCTCCATTTTACTACGGTCTTATGCACACATCTGAAAGACAAATGACTACAGTGTGATTCATGTCAGTTAAGTAGCCAATCTTTCCTACATAAGTAGCACTTACCCCTAAATCCTGCAGCATACCTGGCTTACTTTATGCTGTAATATAAATCTTACCTTCATAGTAAGCATTCATTGCACGTCAACACTGTCATTACAGTGGAACATAAAGACAAAGATATTCTTTGTCCCATCCGTTTATACTGTGATTTGTGATCCATCTGAAAAGTACAGTAAGATGTTTAGCTATGCTTTCCCACCGAATTGCATGTCCCTTTGGGGTAATCTCATTCACGTGCCAATTCCCTACTACATACATCACTGTCCAACTTCACTTGTAGTGAGAGTGGGTGTGATTGATCTGAACTCTGGGAATTCAACTGCGATACTCAAGCATATGAGCTGTATGCCAGACTGTAGTAAGAGGAGCTGCATGCCGGGTTAGTATAACTGGCAGAATTCAAGGAAGAATATATTGACATGTAGACATAAAGCTGATCAACATTCTTATGTCTACAACAAAGAAATGCAAAATGAGGTCCTCAGGGACGCTGAATATATTTTGACAGTGTAAAAGCTTAATAAATCAAAGCTGGATTAACTGTAGGTGAACTATTATTCATTATTATTCAGCAATTCTCTAAAAAGCTGAGGTGGTTTTTTTTTAGAATTTGTTTGCAGATAGATAAGGAGAAAGAATACTCCTCTCACAGATGTAATTAACATCATTCTCTCAAAAATGTACTTAATTTGACACATTGAAAGCACCTTTGTAACTCCATGGCTAATAGCAAAGTCCTTCAAGCCAGCTATGAAAAAGAGCAAGTTAATAATCTTGCTTAAAATGGCTTAGTATGAAATTTTATGAATAAAATACTTAGTTGGCAGGCAGACCTATTTAAATCTGTACTTTATGGAAGTTTTATAAGAGTTTCTAGGTCAAAAAAAAAAAAATTAGCTCCAAGTTCAAAAAATTAAGAGTCCAGAGTGTTAAAAAAAATGGAGAACACACCAAATTACATAGCTCTGAAACATATTGCCCAACCACAGGAGTAACAGAGGCAGTCTCTCTTCTTTGTTTTCCCAAACTGCCACAAGTCAGAACTGGAAGAGATCAACTATGAAGGTAAAAGGATACACATATTAGATCCATTCCTTTAGCCCACCCAGCCTAGTATCTTCACTCCAAGAAGGACCAGTAGGTGGTGCTTAGGAAAGGAATATAGAACAAGCATAAAATGATTCTTCACTGGGTATAACTTCCAAGCCCCCAGCAGTCAGAAGTTTACAGATTTTTTATGCTGGAATTTTCATGTTTAGTATCCAGAAATACTTTTAACCATTTATTTGAATGCACTTATGCTTTTGACATTACTGATATACTATATCAATGGGTTCAAAAAATGACTGTTTGTATTGTTTCAAAAAAAACTCCTTTTTAAATTATAGCTACAACATAGTAATATTATGATTGCTTCCTCATTCTCCATATCATCCCTTATTCTATTGACCAACATCATATCCACCTTCTTCCCACCAAAGTTTAGCAGTATTTCATCTTGCCTCGTAATAGAGCTCTTCTTTACCCCTGACCATCCTCACTGGCCTCCTCCGAACCATTTCTTAGCCTATCACATTCTTTTGGAGGTGAAAGCACCAGAATAACCCACAGTTTTTAGACATTGGTGGTCCTAAATGACATAATGACTATTTCTCCTTTATTCCCTCTTCTTTCCCTAACAGTTAACATTCTGTTTGTTTTTTTGACTGGGCTGACATTTCAGACAACTAATGACTAGGACTGTAAGATCTGTTTCTTCAGGAGTAATGGTTAATTTAGAGTGATTGTGTGTGTAATTTCCCACATGTACTGCACTTAGCACCACTGAATTTCACCTGCTGCTTAAACACACAGTATTGTGCTATCTTTCCACAGCTTTTAACAGTACATTTAGATGTAACAATCCTGCATGGTATTGTGTTGCCTGCAAATCTTATGACTCAATCTTCAACCTCTTTACTTTGCCACTTACAAATATGCTGAACAGGCTAATCACTATGGTAAGGTCTTTTGATTGTGCAAATTGACCACTTATTTCCAGCTTTCTTCTTCCTTTAATCTCTTACCTAGAAGAGCCTATTCTTTCTCCTGCCACAGCAGAGCCTTTACCAAAGGCTTTACTGTTAAAAGCTTTCTGAAAATGTCAGTATACTAACCAGATCACATTTATCTACATAGTCACTGACAACTTCAGTGACCAGCAACAGATCCGTGAGGAATGGCTTCCTTCTACAAAAGCCACACTGATCCTTCCCCCATATATCATAATTATCCATGTGCCAGCTAACCCTCACCTTCCTTATTGCTTCCATCCATCTGTTGGAATGAACACAAACTCACTTGGTTACTTTCCGGGACTGTCTTTAAGGACCGGTGTCACATTTGCCACTTCCCATTCCTCTGCTGCTAAGCCATTTACCAATGTAGGCAGCAGATTACATCCTGTAGCTACTAGCTCAGCAGGTTCATATCCAAATTCCTTCAGAGTCGTCAATGAGTGCCATCTACTTCTGGTGGTTTCTTCCTGTTCGCTTCATCAGTTCGTTCTGCAATCTTTCCCACTGTCACTGCTGTTGGAGCCAGTTCCTCAGGCTCGCCCCAGTGCTGAGCGGGCCCCTTGCAGGAGTTTGGCTGCCCTCCTTTTCAGTGATCATTAGTGCAAAGAATTCATCCAATTTCTTTTACTGTGGTCTTTTCTATCTTGCTGTCTCTTGAGATCTTGATTCTCTGGCAGGCTCCACACTTCTGGTACATTTGAAAGCATATTCTTAGCTCTTATGTTTTAGCATTTTCCTCCTCAAAATATTTTTGTGGTTTTATGCTCAGCTTGTCAGAGTTTATGTTCTTTTCTGCTTTTTTCTGTTTGGATACAACTTTGGATGAAACATTCTCTATGAAGACTTATGCCTAGGCTTCTGTATAGGATCTTTAAAATCTGCTTGTCAAATCTTAAGTTCGCTTTGCATTTGCCTAATGGGACTGGCTAAGTCCATCAAGAAGATATCAGAAAATTTTCTTTTTCCTTTTTAACAGTCTGTACTAGTTTCTATCCATGATTGTAGTGGTGAAATAGCTATTAACATTACATAATTGTACACTGAGTCATCCTAGCTCTATTTAAAAATGTACTGGTATACTCTTTTCTCCAGTAAGGTAATGAATTTTCATTTTATCTTTGACATCTTTAATCCACATATACATGGATTATTTTGCAGCAATGTTGCAGAAGGCTTCAGGTCTACCGTAGTACCATAAGTCCCCTTTGCTGTCCTGTTAGCCACCTACCACTGTAAACCCCATTTTCTCTCATGCACTCCCCATTCTCTGCAGACGTGCAGTCATGCACATTTTCCAGTTTCCAAGCTCTCTTTCTGTAATAGCACTTCTACTGTTTCTCTCTCTCTCAGGAGAAGGTGAAAAGGTGTCTTTCCTGCTCAAACAGCTGGTTGGCCACCAAAGAGAAGAGTTTGTGACTGGATACCTTCATGGGTGGTAGATTCAAACAGGGCATGGGACACATCAGTGTAATTCCTCCAATAAGAAATGCTGTTTCTCTTACTGAGACATCCAAGCTTACATACCTACAATGCACTTGATGAAGTCCAAGACTAGCCAGGCTATACATTACATGTGGGATTTCCAGGCAGTACAAATTTGCACATATCTTCGCACAATAGATATCCAGCCTGTGCCTAACTCCAGGCAAGGATATTAGGGCTTAACATCACTTGGAAATTCACCAAAATAGATGTTCTGGAGTTGCTATTTTGTTCAGTTTCCAAGTACAGACAATCTCTCAGCCTTTTGGACTCATTAACAATAACAACAGCAATAAATAATATGCAGAGAAAAAAAAGGGTGCTGTTATAAAAATAGAATGCCCATATAAAAATGAATTAAGTGTAATTAGTCACTTTCCTGAGGTTTAATTAGAAAATGCATTAATAAAATGGCAGATAGCAATGCCCTCTGCACAAGTCATTTGGGGCTGCTTTTATCATTACATTTCCTCATTTAACATAGAATGAAAATGTGCACACACAATTAATTTCATTTTGTGCAACAGGGAACTATACACCTGCTTAGAGAGAGTTTCTTATGTGCTGGCAGAAGCAAATGTACACAAGACTATCGCAAGTGGTTTAAAAGTGTGTTTGAACAAGGAAAAACTTCTTTATTACAGTAAAGCTGTATATATTTCCTTCTGATTTTGCCTACTTCTGAAATTTTGTTTGTATGTGCTCATTGGCTTTTTTTTTTAACAAGACAGGTAATAATTACTATAAATATGGCCAGAACAAAGACTCTGTGGTAAAACTCATATGTACTAGCAGCTCTTTATACTAATGATTAGGAAAAGCTTTACAATTTTCTTTCTAATTAACCTATCAATAGTTATACCACTTAAAAACTCCTTAGGAATATTATCTTCTCATTGTTGCCAGAAAACATGCTTCCCAATTTTGTAGCTCAGTTTTTCTTATGCATGGATGTAGAGTCTGAATTAACTTGAACTGAAACTGATTTTGTTAAGAGACATTTCCCATACACTCAAACTACTTGCATAAGTACATTAAAATAATTAATATTCAATTTTAAAAGCACTAAGCAGAGGGAAGTATTCAGTGTTTACTTTGTGATTGGACGCTGTAAGAATAAAAAAGAGAAGCATTCTCTTTAACAAATGTCATTGGGTCAGGAGAAGCACCGGTGCATGTGGGTAGGCATTTACACCAAAAGGAATGAGAAATATGCCAGGGCCACATTTGGTAGGAAGAGAGAAACACAATGGGAAATTAACGCGTGCAAAAGCTGCCAGATTCACAGCTGGAAAGAGCATGTTTCTTCAGAATAAACACAGGCAGCAGACATGCATGCTTCCCCAGCCAACTTGCTAACACGCTTCAACCTTCAGCTGGTGGGAAAGTCTGATCAGTCTGATCATCTCGTCTTCATTGAAGACTGCCAGAAAGGTTACAAATCAGAGCTGCTGCCACTTTTGCGGGGTGCCACAATGCAAGGCCTGCCTGTTGGGAGCAGAAAGGGGTCCACTGTCTGGTTTGCATGACTGGCCACAAAACCGCCATTGGCTTAGCAAAGGGTTGCATTATTATAGCTCTGTGCACAGACCCCGTGCAACAACACCTTTAAGTTAACGTTTATTCTAGAGAGCTGAAGGCAGTCTGTGGCTTTGTGAGACTAAAATATTGGGTTTCAAGGGCCTTGCTCTCAAACCTTTCCTGTGCTCTTTGTGGATATAAAACTTGGCAGTTAGGATGCATGCATCCTCTCAGGCTGTCATGCAAAAATTGTACCTGAATGGCATGGGAGTTGAAGGTGTAATTTTAGGGATGGCTAACTCTACAGACTTTGGGAATTATTTTTTATGTTAATTTCTTGACAAAAATGAAATCCATAAGTGCAAAATTACAGAGAAACCAAACACCATGCAAAATGATGATGTCGCTACATTGAAGCTTATCTTTTAGAATATTCTGGTATTTCATGTGGAAAGCTTTATATCTCCACAAAAGGCAGCTTGCTGAAATGCCTCTTATGAGTAATGGTCTGATATTCAAATGTGTCACTTTCCATGAAAGGAGCTAATGCCATGGGGTCATACCCAATAAAGGATTCAGACACTCAACGCTTGATGCTAAAACACGTTAGGTGGCTGGTGTCCCATTAGATGTGGAAGGAAGTTTAAATGTGTCAGAATGATATCCAAGCAGTCTGCAAGGAAAGTATAAAAGGTAACAAGGTAACATAAATATATCAAAATAAATACAAAGAGAAGGAAAGTAGAGGTCCGTCACTCACTGAGAATGTGGAGAAGGCTGAAATATTCAGTGCTTTCTTTCTATCAATCTTCATTGAGATGTTCAGAAGGACCATTTTCTGAACAATACACCAATTTCAACAAAAAGAAATGAGTGTAGATAAGAATAACAAGAAAACTGAATCACAGAATCACAAGGTTGGAAAGGACCTTCAAGATCATCTAGTCCAATCGTCATCCTACAACCAATACTACCCACTAAGCTACTAAACCATATCCTGTAGCACCTTGTCCAGGCGCTTCTTAAAAACCACAAGGGTCGGTGACTCCATCACCTCCCTGGTCAGGCCGTTCCAGTGCCTGACCACTCTCTGAGAGAAAAAGGTTTTCCTGATATCTAATCTAAATCTCCCCAGGCGCAACTTGCGGCCATTTCCTCGAGTCCTATCATTAGTTATGTGGAAAAAGAGACTGACCCCCTCCTCATCACAACCTCCCTTCAGGAAGTTGTAGAGTGCAAAATAACTGCTTAAAGAATTTTAAGATTCAAGTCAACTGAACTTGCTGAAGTTCCTGTATGGTCAACGATTTAGAGAAAGTAATTTCTAGACTATTAGTAATTATCTCCAAGAACTCATGGAGGTCAAGAAAGTTAGTAGCAGACTAAAGAAAGGAAAATATATCCTCTTCTTTTAAAATAGAATAACAGACAAAAGTTCCTTTAACTGTCATTCTCAGAAATAATCTGTGACAAGTTACCAAAAAGCTGAAAAAAATGCAGCAACACACAAGTTGCAAAAAACAAACCTTGTCATATCAGTCTAATTTTCATTTCTTATTTTCATTTTTATTTCTTTGTGCAAAAATGGGAAGGCGAAGGTATGAGGCATCTTCTTTTCACTTTTCAATACTACCTTGTAGGAAAGTCACAGAAACAGGATGGGAAAACAACGTCTAGCTGGAATCACTGCAATGTTGTTACTGAAAATAATCACTCTCAAAGGATGCTCTGAATGTTTTGCTCCTGAACTAGGATTACTAGTGTGAAATTACAAGTGTGGTTCTGAGGGGTGTGTGGTGAACCAGCTCGATTCAATAATTTCATCAGTAGCTGGAGACATTGATAAATAGTAAAATTTCTTGATGCCAAGAGGCCATTATTCACAGAGGGCTTAAAATACTTTGAGGAACTGACTTAGATTTCAAAATGAACTTTTCATATGGAAGCAGTCAATATGATAAAATTCACTGAAGTGCACTGTGCTTTTTTCAGTGCAGAGAAATCAGACGGAAAATTTAAAATAGGGGATAACTGTCTAGATAAGACTGCAGGGGATAATCTTGGAATCCAAGCTAACCACGAGTCGTAGATCCGATGTGCCACAAAAAAGCAAAAAAATCTCATTCTGGGAACATGATTAACAAGAGTGTTTCTCCCACACAGGGAGAATTTTATCATTTTGATCAGTTCTGCCTACCTCCAGGCTTAATATTATCTCCAGTTTAGAGACTGTGTACAAACTTGGAAGTATCCGGAAGAGAATTACTAAGAAAAGGTCATGTGTGGCATAAAACTGCAGGAACCAACTTTTGATACTGAAAAGCGAGTCATGAGGATACTCTGCAAGAGGAACTGGGTTCTTCCCAGACCTGCTTACCCTCACCTAGACTTACCTCTGGCCTCACCCTGGTGCATCTTCAATATGTGGATGTATCCAAGCTCCTCTTCAAGAATTGCTGGATTTTAAAAAGACAGAAATAGCCCCAGAACAAAATTCCAGGTCTTTCCCTCTCCCCAGTGAATGATCTACACTAGCAGTATATGTCAAGGGTCACAAGAGAAAGGTTTGTTTTATGACAAGCTTTTTGCTTTCTGAAAATAGCCGCCTGAGCAGAGAAGAGGAGACAGAGCACACGTGAGTGCCTGGACTGAGAGAAAGCACCTAGTGTGACTGTCTCCTGTATCAAACATCAGAGAATCCACCTTGGCCAAGGGAAGGAAGGGAGATTATAAATGTTAACTGCAGAAAAAAAAAAATAAGAAGAAGAATCTGTACCTTATTAAACACACGGGAAACCAACTCTCAGTCAAGGTTTTCTCTTTTGTATGAATTCCCTAGATATGGGGAAGTCTAACTGAAGCTTTTCTCAGGGCAAGAGCGTTCATAACATTCCTCTTCTGTGTTGCTTTTCTTATCTAATCAGAGCTGGGCTTCTGCTGCACAGGCGGTATAATTCAGTTACACATCGGTCAGCCACAAGACACAAATGCATGGAAAACAATTAACCCACTGCTCCTGCCACTGTTTATTTTCACTCTGGTCTCAAACCTTGTAATGGAAATTTCAGAGTACCTAATTTTTGCAAGCTTGTTTCTCTCCCCTCCTTTAGTCACATAAACAGGATGCTAGGCTTTATGGGTTTTTTTTTAAGTTTTCCAAGGTTATTTGCGCATATGGTTTTATATTAAAAAGGGGAACTATCAAGTCAGCTACTTGCTGCCTACAGAGAAAAAAATTAATCTGCTGAAATACAGAAAAGGTTACACTAATACAAGATAGTTCCTGTATATTGACCAATGGGAACAGAAGAAAGGCAAACAGCAAGGGAAAATGTGGCATTAACTTAACCTTTTTACATATTAAACTGTATTAAAATCTCTTTCTGTCTTTCTGCTGAGGAGTGTAGAGGATTTTATTTGAAGGACTGTGCGTGCGCTGAACAGCTTTCATCATTACTCATTTTAAAGGCTATATATCAAGGAGTGTTAAAAACACCTCCTTCATTTGATCTAATCTGGCACTTTCTTCTCTCAAAACATGCTAACAAGATCATTTTAAATACCTTCTGGAAAACATGGTATACCCAGGCAACATGGCACAAAAAAAAAGAGCTGTCTTTAAGCCTTTGGAAAATCTGACTTGACTTTTGCAGGATTTCTATGAGGATTTAATTGTTTCATGACATTTAGAAGCAGGTTTTCCCAAACTGATGGAATTTTGTCTGTATTTGGCCTTACTAGCATTCTTGTGGGGAGAGTGCAATAAATCCATCTTTTGTCTTTGTGCTACAGAAGTGGTAAGAGGGATTTTCTGGTTTTTTTTTTTTTTTTTTCTCTGGGGGTGTACAGCAACTACATCCTACCAGTGCTGCAGAAGTCAGGGTGACACAAACAGACTTGCATGTCCAAACCCAGGGAAGATCATAGCATGATACCAAAAGCACCTCTGCTGCTTGTTACATTGGCCCGGATGTCATCAGAAGTGTCTAAAAATCCATACTGCATGCTAGAACTACATCCATCCCTCCTAAAAGAGAAAATTCTCTAAGAAAGAAATTCACTCTGCAAAAATAAGGCCTTTTAACACTAAATAATCCTGATTTTTTTTCCTCCACTGCTCAGTCTGCAGAAAATACAAAGCATGATAGCAAGGCTCAGAGGTTTTATTCAGATCAATGGCTTTTTAGTTAAATAAAGTACTGGAAGAGATTGAGTACAGTATCCTGGGAGAGTTCTTAAAATAGCCTTCAACTCCTATTGCCAAAGTATGAATTCTTATTGAGAAACACTGCCATAGTGCTTTTAGTAGCATTCTTTCTGTCTCTGAACAAAAGTAGGGACTAGATGACTTCTTGACATCCCGTCCAGCTTCTTTGATGCTGGAAGTCTTGTTGACATTTCATATTTAGCACATTTGTTTGGTAAATACTATATTTCAGACTCAGGAAGGAAGGAAAGCCTCTGGAGGATTGCACTTTCAGTTGACAGAAATACAATAGTAGCAAAGAAAGCATACAAAACCGAAAACATTTCAATGTCCAAGGCCAGCAAAGAGCTAGTTTTGTCAGGAGAGGCTTGTAAGAAGAAAAGGAAAGCACCCATCATCTTGAAATCTGTATAGGCTCTTTAAAACCCTCTCTCAGATATATGCAGCATTGTTATTTTAGTGTGTTGGATGTGCACGGCTCCCCATGGTGAGGAAGCTGTAGATGCAGACTGAGGCAGGTGTGATCCCACTGAGCAGATGTGCTCTTGTGGCACTGATAAATGAGTTTGCTGAACCCACCCAGCTGAGACCCTCAAGCAGTTCTTGGTTGCACATCACCTGGACCCACACCTCTACGGTAGCATCACCAGTATCTTCATCCAAGTCACCCTTCCAACAGGGCTTGGAGGCATCTGCAATGCTGCTGCAAAACCTTGACTCCAAAGGCTGTGATGCTGCTAACAGAGGGCTGGCATGTCACCTTGCCGTGCTGCTCATTGAACTGTCTCACAAAATAAGTGTGTGGCCGTGGTCCTGCAGTACCAAGCAAGCTGTACAGCTGTAGCTTGCTCCACGCGCTGCCTGCCATGCTGACCACGCACAGCAGAAAGCAAGTGCTCCCCTATTCAGCAAGGAGGTTTCCAGTACCCAAGTCAGCTCTTCTCACTGAGAGAAGAGCAGAGGCAGAATGTCACGGCACGAGGCAAGGTGGGAGGAAGATCGGGGTGGAAGACAGACATCAGTGCCCTGCTTTGCAGTCAGAGAAATAGAGGCAGAAAAGTGTTAATAAAGCTAACTGATTGCAAAGCCAGCTGGGAAATCAGTGGCAGAAATCTGTATTCAGAGCTGTGGGGACGGCTGCTCTGACTGACACTCCAGCAAAAACCACCTGTGGGTAAATTGTTCAAAATGTGCTCCTGAGAATCCAGAAAATGTGCATGATCTGTGCGGTGGCTTTCGCAGCAGCTTACCTTTCCTTCTTTCATAGTTTGCTTCACAATAACTCTAAATCAGGTGTGAAACTTTGCTACCAAGATTTGGCAGATCTCGGTATTTGTACTCTGACCCTCTTTTTCTCTATGAAAACAGCCAGTTACATCCAGCAACGGTCTTCTTGGGCCAGTACGACACTGCAAGTTGAAGTGTAGCATGGGTACCATGTTTCCAGTGATTCCAACATATCAATCGATTCAAAAAACCTCTTACATATAGAAGGCACAAGACAGGTTACAAGCATGTTACACTGATTTCAGCAGAAGATGAACAACATTTGATACACCGCATTCAGAATCCATCTCGGAGGTTATTTAATCTGCCAGTGATATCCCTCAGATAGACAGGAACAAATATACCTTGACGTGTCGGTCTGTCATTCAAGTAACCTGTTATCCATTGAACATGTCTCTTCTGAAATGCTCATTTTCCTGCAATTCTGTCTGACTCAATGTTCTTTTTACCTGACAGGTAGGAGATCAAATAATCGAAATCAATGGAGAAAGCACAAGGGACATGACACATGCCAGAGCAATAGAGCTAATCAAGTCTGGTGGCAGGAGAGTGCGACTGTTGTTGAAACGTGGAACAGGCCAGGTCCCTGAATATGGTGGGTTTTCATCTTTACATATTTCTATGTGCATGAACCTATACAAATTAATGATATTGCTTTGGTGTTAGTAGCAATTGCAGATTGATATATTGTCATTGCTAGGGCACATTAAGTATGATCCTAAGTGCTTACCCAAATACAGGTGGACTTACGTTTAAGCGTTTTCTCGGCTCAAGACCCTATCTGTGTATGTCACTGTCCTCTGCTGCCTTCCTGACACAGGCAATGGCTTAGAAGATGTACATTGGAGGAAGCACTGTGAACTCTTTAGGGGACATCTCTGAGCGTGCTGGGAGTTGCTGATTTGCCCATAAGCTGTCGTTTCCTTCCTCTATTGGTACTTCTCTGCACATTTTGAATCACAGCAGATTATCTTGTTGCCATGTAATTCAGTCGCTCAGGTTTAAACTCAAAGCATTAAAAAGAATGTACTTCTTTGACAACGTCACCCACTGCACTATCTCTGACAATATAAACAGATGGTCAAGTAGAAGCCAACTCTGAATAGAAAAGGAGGCTGCTCATTGTGTTGAGAAAGCAAGATCCATTCTTCTCATGTTTTGTTTCTGGGACTTTTTCAAATATTTCAAAGTGTAAGTCATTTAGTCAATATAGAAACCTTATTTCATTACTGAAATGACAAGAAATAAAAGTAAATTATCCAAATGTAACTCAAAGACAAAACCCACTTTTTTGAATTGAAATCTTGTCTTACTTTAAAGTACAGCATGACAATATCATATGTTTACATAAGTACTGTGATGTCCACAGCTGGGCCTTAAATCTCACAGAAAAAAAAATAAATCAATAAATGAAAGTTCCTTGGATTCCTTCTGCTACAATATCCAAAATTCCTTTAAATTTTCCATATGTTCTGTTTGAAGTTCCAGCATCACTTCCCATTAAAATCAGTAATTGCAGTAACATATGAAAAAGCAAAGTAATACTTGGGCTTAAATGCAGGTTCAGGTCAGCCTTTGTTATCAACATAAATTCATTACTTCTGTTGGAAACATAAAGCCAGTTCCACTGAAAGACAGTGCTTTGCCAGCTGTCAGTCTACATGGTAATTGTACCATTTTCCTCTCTGAACTAGAGCCAATCCTGTGGCTGAGGCAATATTTGGGCTAGTGTTGGTTGCATTTTTACCTGCTTTCAAGAGTTTCTGGGCCATAACCTGCTCATCTGGTGATAAAGTCAGTCCGCTGTGTTTTTTGTGAGCGAGAACAAAGCCAAAATGGTTGTCAGTGATTACAATAAAATTGGTATGAAGACATTTAATATCAATTTTAGCCAATGTATAACCCCTCCAGGGAGACCTCCGGCAGATACTCAGATCACCTCCAAAACTTTTTTGTAGAGAGAGGTGCATCACTTTTAATGAAAGAACAAACAAAAGTCCAAAACTGATTTAGCAGTAGTAATCCTTCTCAAATAGCAAAGCCATGTACCAGCCATTCTCTGGTCCCTTGGAAAACAATTTAATTTAATGGGGGTCACAGGAGACTGCTAAGAGCAAAGAATCCATACCAGACGTGATTACAGTTTGGAGCCTCTCCGAATCTGACTTTCTTAAGATCCCAGTTCTAGATGGCACTTAAACCTGGCATTATGGGAGATCTAAAATAAATATATATGTTTATGTAATCTTATAGATCTGTACCTTATTCCAGAGTCGTAAGAAAATGTAAACAGATGGGAAAAATATTCAGTGTATACAGCATTGTTCTGGAAAACAAATCCCCCAATAGGTGTAAATGATCACAAGCTTTCCCTTCCCCAGAAGTACTTGAGTAGGAAATACAAGCAAACCACTACAAATCTCAGAACATTTTGTAGTGATAACAGAAAAAAGAGTGAGGTGACTTTGGACGGTTTAAAGCTTTGCTCACCATTTGGGAAGTCATTTTGAAGGCTTAGAGGAAAGGCTGTGTAAAAATGCAGATAACTGTGATGTAAGCACTAAGGCACTCCTGGCACTAAGGCACATGGTTAGTGCTGGGAGTCTAGTTAACAGTTGGACTTGGTGATCTTGAAGGTCTTTTCCAACCTAGATGATTCTATTATTCTATGATTCTGATTCTGTGATTTTGTAAAAGTTGATACCTGGAAGTGCTCTTTAATGAGAAAGTTAATCATTGTCCTAGTTGCATCCGCAGTTTATCACTCCATAGGGGAGAAGAACTATCAGTGCTTGAAATCCATGTTTACCTACTGCACTGAAAAGCAGTAAAAGTGTTCAGAAATTCCTTTGTAATGTACACACAACCTACAGAAAACATCACAGCAGGGGATAACATCTGCATGTTTGCAGTTCTTAATGTGTCTTAACATGACACAGGCAGAGAAATGTTAGGACTGTCTTCAGTCTGCAGGTAGAATGGAAACAGAATAAGAAGATGCCTGTTGAAATTATCTGAGATATCCAAGTCCTCCCTAGGTCATTTCCAAAGCAATGAGAAGTGCTATAAAAACAAACAGAATGTGCACATAAAAATCAACAGCACCCTGTTAGGAAGTTAAAAACAGAAAATAACAAATAGAAATTATTAAAACCAAACAGCATTTCTTGAGAAGGCCAGAATCTCAAGGATAAGTCACTGCACTGCAAAGAGCATCTGTCAGAGTACTGGTGACAGAAACCCCCAGAAAATAATGTCTTTTCCAAATAATAGAAAACTGAATACAAAGAAGATTGTGACGTAAGCTCAAGGTAAGCTCAAGGACAAACTGGTCCTGAGGACGTCAGACTAACTAGTCCAAACTTAGTAGTTCCCTCTTCTTCCCACCAGAACTGCACAGTTGAGCAGTAACAAGACTAATTGGAGTTTTTACTGAAAGAATCAACCTTTTTGTTGTTTTTAGCAAGTACATGTCAGAAATATTCTTATCGTCATCAATGTCCAGCTCTGCAGCCCCTCAGTGGGAAATAAGACTTGGCTGAGTATCAAAATGCAAGGCTGAAGGACTGAAATGGCACCTGTATTGCAACGCTGGTGTGGTGCAGAATACTAGGGAAGAATATAAACAGAGAAAGTGTATCAGGATCCTTTCCTGGCTATTCTCTCTCAGTCTCTGACAAGTGAAAGGTCAGGGCTTCCCAAGTCACCTGTAGTAATGCTGCATTTCGAGGCCTTGCCAACAGCACTGACATTCAGACTCACAGCAATAAGAAGGAAGCTTCCTTAGAATAACTGAAACCAAATGGCCAAAAAATGCTAATTTTTGTCCTTCAGTCTTTTTATTTTCTTTGCGCAATATAATCAACTCTTTTTAAATTCCAGAGTCATTGTTCTGTTAGTACAAAACATGACAGTATGTATTTAAGTACAAGAAATACTAGTGTAGAAATGATGATGTGATTGGCATCAGTAAAAGCAGTGTTAAAGAAAAGCCATCAATGGTAAGAAAGTGATCAGTGAAAGAGAAGAATGTGTACTGAAAAGTAGAAAGCATTCAGCAAAGAAACTGAGAGCACTCCTGAGAGGGTGTAAATCTCCTGAATGAGTTATGTTCGTTTATACCACATGGAAATCTGTGGCTATAAGTACATCCCAGGAAACTCTGTCTGAGCTGAGGCACTGTTTAAAGCTGGGGGAAGAAATAAAGGGTGTTACATATGCACCATTTACCTCAACTCCAGCTGCTGATTTTGCTTGGAAACAAATTCCAGAGGTCCCAGAGCACTTCAGAGAAAGAAGTCCCCATGTAGCCAGAAATTCTACACTAGCATGCCCTGCTCTATCAGAATATATGTGAAGGAGCAGGGATACGATTAATGCTCTGAAATGGAAGCTGATTTCACAGCAGAGTGCAGCAAAAGAAGCTTAGAAAACAGATGTTTTATCATCCAGAATCTCAGAACATGTTTGCTGAGAATAAGGATAGCCAGAGGAACTGGACTTCCACAGAAGGTGAATTACCACAGCTCATTCAAACCCAAAGAATATCAGCATCATGCTTCATAGGAAATAGTTTGTCAGATACATTCTCCAAAGAAACAAGACCATCGTGAGAAATCATATTAATATGCAAGAAAGAGTAGAGGTACCACTGGGAATCCCAATCATGTAGCGCTTAGTGCCCAGGGAGTCCTGCTACAGGGAACGCGAGGTTTCGTACACGTCATGAGACACAAAATTCACAGCCAATGCTATAGCACTGAGCACTTCTCAGCCCAGCGTTAAATACAACTTGCTCAAAACAGCAGACCAGGATTTTTCTCAAAATGGCTGCTTAATTCCCTATTTATGCATCTGTCTAAGAGGTGATTGAGTTCAGCAGGAGATACTGGGTGCTCACACTGTGGGAGCCTAATTACAGGCGCTCATATTTTTCAGGCGTTGCTGTACAAACACCATCAGAAACACATCTATATTGCACAGCCAAGCATTAGGATGAAGAGGCATCCCTAAAGGAAAAGAGTGGGAAAACAGTTCACAAAATCCAAAAATAGTAACATTCAAGTTTAAATAAAACTAACAAATCACAGCCTCTCCATCCAGCAATGAGCTCTGCAAGAGTCAAGTTAATTCTAATGACAGATCAGCCCCAGGAAGCTACAGTTTCCCCTGAGAACAACCACAATTTTTTCTAAATATCAATGGAAGAAGGCCCCTAGGAAAATCTGTGATGTTTCACTCTTAGTCTCAGCAGTCCTGGCAACTTGCTTCTTCTGGCTTCCTGCTCCGAGCATTTCCTTTCATTACACAAAACTACATTAAAATATGTAAGTAGTTAGGATCTGAAAGCAAAAAATTTTACAGCCAAATAATTGCAAACAAGGCAAAAAGGTGGAGGAGGCTGAGGCATGATTAACGCTTGAATGGTGACTTGTGGGTGGGCTCCATCCCTCCAGCAAGGCACAGCCTCCATCCCCAGCCTGCTTCCCTTCTGGTGCTGCAGAGGGAGCAGAAACACTGAATTTCACCTGTGAGGAACATCTAGAAGAAAGCGAGTTTGGTTCCCTTCCTGCTTTCATAGCAGGACTTTAAAACCATACTTCCCTTGAAGTTTGGTAGCTTTCCATTTAGTCTTTTGGTGCTTAACACCTCCTGCAGAAAATTAGAAGTTTTAGAGACTCCAGCCCATTCACACCAAGGTTTTTGAAAACCTTTCCATTGCCCTGCCTTGGAAATCTGAGTCTGGCCTTACATATGCTGTGCCAGGAGGACCAGAATCAGTGAGGTCTGGTGAACGAGGGGTCTGTGTCTCATGGCTGGTGGTCACTTCATAGCTCTGCACCACAGTTGCTCTTCACCTCTCTCTTTCCCCTCATTTGACATTGTTAAAAGACGTGTTCTGCGGTACCACTGTGCATTTTCAAGACGTGTTGCTTCACATGAGGCTAAATCTTGTACAAAACTCACCCTGTGGGTTTAAGACAAGATTTTGCAGAACTAGAGTTTAGATTCATTGTTGGTTATTTAAGGGCGGAAGAGTTGTGCACATAACAAGTAAAGTTTCAGTATACACAAAATCACTGCTGGTTAACAGACAAAAAAATAGAAGCTATTTAGCAGTAAGTCATTTTTGAAGGGCCTTGAAGAAACTCTCGGTTCATGTTTGAGCACCACCCCACCTACTAAAACAAAAAATGTCAGAGTTGATACCAATGCAAGGATTTTTCATACAAATTGGCACAGTTCTGAAATTTTAAACCCTTTGCTTTTCATTTGTTATAACTCCTTCAAAAAGCACCTCAAGATGTACTCCGCATTCACAGTCCAGGTGACTCTACCTCCTGAATATGTATACATAGTAGTTGAAGTCATTCACTAATATTTAGACTTACAGCATGCTTATTTGTCTTGGCTTTACAGAGATAACGTCTTTCCTGTTACATATAAGCTTTTTACTCGGTTGTTCTAAACATACTAAGAATTCTCTGCTCTAACAATAGTGAAATATCTTTGTGTCACTGGTTCTGTTAATTCTAATGATTGGTCCTAGGCTGTTCCTCCCCTTCCTTTAGGAATGGTACCTTCCAGTCTCTCCATGTGCATGAAAAGTGACAAGCATGGGTCCCCATATTTCTACTTATTGGGCCACCCTAAAGACACGGTTTGTAAACTCTGCATGTATATTATCTTTCTCTAATATGCTTTTGTTTCTCGCAATCGTTAATTGAGTCTTTTCCAACTTTTTCTTATACACTAGCTTGCTAAGTAGTTTCCAAGTATTCAGCTCTCCTTTCATAACTGGTTGTCTCAGATGTCACAGCACCCATGCATTTTACAAATGTCTTGTAATGTCCTACATAATTGATTCTTTAAGTTCCACTACCGCTAGCGCAAGAAACACAGTCAGCTATATATCTGCTTTTATCACGACAAAAATTAATGCTATGAATATGACATTTCAGGTAGCAAACCTTGAACTATGCAGATCCAAAGCCATAATTATCCCCTTCCTTATGGTACTTGGCTTGCAAAAATATTAGTGATGTGAAGATGGAAGTTAGATGCTAAGCTCAAACCATATTTATATGCAGCCTCTTGAAGAAATAACTAATGTAAAATTGAAGACTATTTGGAGCACTGTGTAAGGCAATACATATTTTTTAAACCCGGTGGCTATGCTGAATTTACACATAGCACTTTGCACTTGATTTCAACCTATTTTCTTCATAAATCAGTTCCTACTGCACAGGTTGTTCAGATATATCAGATTTGTAATACATGGTCATGACCCAGATATGATACCTGGAAAGCAAAGGAAAAGAAAAATATAGTTTTCATATTTTTTATTGATTGCTGTCATCACAGAAAACTCAGTGTTCAGATGAATTCAGTCTCCCTGCTGTTATTGACTTTGCACACTGTAGTATATTTACTATAATTATAAGGCAAGTCTCACGCTATTGAAGCAGACAGATTGGAAATAGAAAGGAAGCTATTCTCAAAGGTATCCTCCAGCCTCTGTGCTTTAAGCAGCGCCTCCAGTATGCCTCCCGACACACACACACACACAGAATTCCTGCCCCCAAGAGCCCCATCAGGAAGTTGTGTTTAAGTGACCAATTCTGGGCATGCAAATCAGGGTAATCTAATCTTGCAGGTGTTTCCAGTTATAGTTTATTTGCAGCTTGTGCCTACAAAGACGACTTTTTGGAAAGCAGACATGGCCCTGTATTTTGCTAATGCAGAACTGGACACATCTAGAGGGCACTTGAAAATTGCACCAATGTAGTTCAAGAGTGTGTACTGTACACCAGTGTCTTTCCCCATCATAGATTGGTCAGAGACCTCCCAGCAACAAAGAAGTTCCTGTGTAGCATAAAAATCTGAATTGCACTAGTCCTTGCAGTCATCCTCACCTTACCTCTGCTTTGCTCTCCTTGGCACATCAGGAATAATAGCTCAGAGAGATCACGTGGATAGAAATCCGGCTTGGTAGTAGGGCCAGTTTGCAAGTCTCAGTTGTTAACAGAGGAAGTTCGGTGAGCTGCAGTTCCACAAGTGTTATACATTAATAACCACTATTTTCTATGCATTATCTTTATATATTCTCCTACAGCGTAACAGACACAGTTACTTATTTCTGAAATAAGTAGAAATGTATACTTCCTGAAATAAGTAGAAATGTAAATCCTCTATAAATACAGCTTAAGTTAGTTGTGTACAGTCACTCAGCTGATTATTTATTGGGCAGGAAGTGTCGGGGCAGAATTTTTTTTCCCAGCCAGATACATCCAGAAAATCAAAAGCAATTCACTTTGGATCAACACCAAAACCACAATACCTGACTGATTAAAAAAAAAAAAAAAAAAGAAAAAGATAATGTCAAGTCAAATAAAAACATCTGTGTTATAAAATGTTTCACTTTCAGGCATTTTTAATGAAACAGTTTGGTGGGCCAGGGGGGAATTTTTCTAAAGAGACAGTTTCACAATGAGGCTTTGAGTCTTTTCCCTACCAAATCGGTGGCTGTGCTACCTTCACAATTAAAAGCCCATCTATTAGAACACTGACCAAGGATGTGAATCAAATTTCCGGATGCGGAGCAGATATATCAGCCTTTGTGGTGTGTCTTAGTAGAGCTACTTGTGGTGGTTTTATCCAGCTAAACAGCCGACCTCCACCACAACCGCTCGCTCACTCCCCCTCCTCAAAGTAACAGGGGGAGAAAATATGATGGACAAGGGCTTAAGGGTTGAGATAAGGACAAGCAGATTACTCACCAATTATCGTCACGGGCAAAACAGACTCAACATAGGGAGATTAGTATAATTTATTACTATAACTAGCAAGCAGTGAGAAACTAAAAACAAACTAAAAACACCTTCCCCCCCCATCCTCCCTCTTCTACCTCCTACCCC
>VXAL01019272.1:18338-36887 GCA_013399475.1 Chauna torquata
ATATCAGTTATCCCTTCAGCTAATACAGTAGGTGTTTTTTTTTGTTTGTTTGTTTTAAAATTGTGTCTACTTCTCATCAAGTAGGTTTCCTACTGATACCAGTAAAAATTCTGTGTGTCAAATAAGAGAAGATTGAGTTATTTCATTTGGAAAAAAGATAACTGAAAGTAGCTCTTTCTGAATAAAAAGCTGACGTGGTGCAAAGTTCTACCATAACTAAGGTAAAATTTTTTAAAGGGAAGCCAATAAAAAGACCTGAAACTACAGACTTTAATCAGAGAAAATGCTCTTGAATCCTATGAAAATTTTAGCTGAGGAAGGAATGTAGGATCTAATGAATAAGACACAGAAGAAGACTTAAAGCTCACTAGTTGAGAAGAAGCCTGTGATGCCCAAATGACTGTGTGATGTCTAAATTGTTATCAAAATAATCTAGTTCAACTTCCACTAAAGCTAAGGCAGAGCATGAGGTTCAGAAGAATCAATACATTGCTGTAGAAATTGAAAATGGGAAAGACATCAAAGGGAAAAACAAACAAACAAACAAACCTGGTCAAGGTGAGAAGGCAGAAAGCATTTCAGCTGAGTGATGTAACACTAACTGGGAATTAGCAAAAGAAATTTGTAATACCAGGGGTAAATTCAGTATTCAGTCTGTTTAGCCAGCAAGGTATACACTGTGTGTGCTCAGGAGATGTTGTCACCTTATTGTAGTAGAAGAACATTTTGCAGCAGAATAATATTCTCAGATGTGTCACAGCTCCTTTCCCAGGCAATATTTACATGGAAACCAAGTTGCAAAGTGGGGTGATTCCTTGATCTCACTCTGACACAGAGGCGGGCTACACAGCAAGACTTGTGTTTGGTAGTATTCCCAAGCCTTCCAGATTTAGCATTTATTCTGCTACTTACTTTAGAAGAAGCAAGACTGAGCTAAGTGCTCGGTCATAAAAGATAGGGGAAATTAAAGTGATCCCTCAAAACTGTGTAAGGTATGTTACCAAAAAATTTAAAAATAATTTCTCTGAAGCAAGTAGAGGTATGGAAAATAAGAAGATGACTGAAAAAAAAATAAGGCAGACAGACCCAGTAAAATTTCTATTGGTAAAGACTGAAAAAGGGAATACTTGAAAAAAATGGGCACTTGCAAGTTGCCTGTTCAAGATGACTGACACCCTAACAGTTCCAAAGGAGTTAAACTGTGAACTTGTGGTACCACTGGCATATTTATTTATTTTAGTTCCTGGTAAAGTAAGACATATAGGACCGCAAGAACTGAAAGGAAAAGGAAAGGAAAGGAAAGGAAAGGAAAGGAAAGGAAAGGAAAGGAAAGGAAAGGAAAGGAAAGGAAAGGAAAGGAAAGAGAAGAGAAGANGAAAAGAAAAGAAAAGAAAAGAAAAGAAAAGAAAAGAAAAGAAAAGAAAAGAAAAGAAAAGAAAAGAAAAGAAAAGAAAAGAAAAGAAAAGAAAAGAAAAGAAAAGAAAAGAAAAGAAAAGAAAAGAAAAGAAAAGAAAAAGGAAAAGAGCATTTCAACTTTCAGAAATGTTCTGACCTTTGACAATCACCACTTCATATCCCACAGAGAGGAGGAACGGGACCAATAAACATGCAGATGACTTAGAGTCCTATGAAATAAGCACTGTGAGTTTAAATCTAACAAAACTTACTGAAACTTTCTGAACTTTTTTTTTTTTTTGGACAGAGTAACAGATGCCTTTATTTAATAAGCTGAGAAAGTCCATAAGAATTTGTTGAAATGTCTTGCTGAATATAAGTGAAATTTATAGGGCTGGCTGTACTACATTTGGATGCTGGTTAAACAGTAGGCTATATTTGCTTCCAGATTTTACAAATTCAGATTAATTTGATTTGGAAGACACTTATGACTTGATATGGTCACCTGAAAGACTGTCTGCAAAGGGCGTTTGCACCACTCTGAAAAGGAAAGAGAATCCTAGATTACCACAGGAATTTGTAGTATGGCATTGTTTAACTTCATTAGTGATCTCAGAAAGGCAGTAAAAAGTGCAACTAATTTTCATAAATGATGTTGAACTGGGAGGAGCAGCCACTAGTTGTGAAGAACAGAGAAGTAATAGCAGAGGAAATCTAGAAAAATTAGATTTGTGACTAGGAAGTAATCAGATCAGATTCAATTACAAAAAATACAATGTAACACAATTAGTACGTTCATCCTAAATACCCTAAAGCTAAGAAGGAGACCTAAAACTCTTATTTGAATAAGATAGTAAGTTAGGGTGAGAGAGAGCTAGATATGAAGATGCTACTTGATAGAGCACAGGAAAAAAAAAAAAAAAGAGCACTGCAAATTTGGCCTCTTTATGCATGTCTATCACATCAGGAAGCCAGGAGGTAACATCCTTATAAAATAACTGATTCAAAGCCCACTGAAGCAAATGGAAGGACTCCAACCCCTGTCAATAGGCTTGGATCAGGCCCTAGGCATGTCTGTGTGAAGTCACTTGGAACATTGCATTCCCTTTTTAGGCACAACCATTACCACAAAGACACTGAGAAACTGAAGGAGGGCCAGAAAACTCTACCACCACAGGCAAAGGGACTGGAAAGACTGAATTCAGGGTGGATTGATTTAAATCAGCACACAGGAAGCTTGGATTTGTACAAATAAATATCTTCTGTAGTGCATTTGTACTTTATTTTCCTTAAAGAAAAGTTTATTCTTTCCAATAAGTGAGTTGTACAACATGTTGATAAATAAATTTTTTGAGATCCCTCAAATTTAAAGTTGTTTTATTTAACCAAAAACAATTAAATGCATTTATATATGTTTTTAATTTAAAACTGATTTAATGGAAGATAAAAAGTAGGAGAACTGATTCTTTCTGGCTACTATGTCCGAGATTTTATAAATAGTTAATCTCATTCTTTTCCCCTACTTTCATTCTTTTCTACTAGTTGTTATTCATGGATTAGACAAGGAAAAGTTTTCCTGTGTTTTGAAAGTTGTGATTAGTTTTTCAGCTTTGAAAAGTGTAGCTAATGACCTGAACCTGTTAGAGAAACTGAAATGAAAAAAATGTTCTGTCTGGATCTATGGGCAGAGCCGTCCTCAGAAGTTGGGTTAACTTTCCAACAAATTCTTGCTTTAATTACATGGCTACTGACTTTCAGCAAGATCATAAGGCTTTTTCTCACACATATAAAATGTTGTTTTAAAACACTTTGGTTTTAGTCTGTTCTGTAAACTTGTTTGGGAAAGTAAAGCTATGACAAAGAGGGTTAATATAACTGAAAAAAAAAGATGAGGATGGTATGAGAAAAGAGGTATCATTAATTCTGGGCAGACTTTTACTGATATAATCACTGCCTATTTCCCCAAAACAACAACAACAAAACAACAAAAGATGTTGGAAAAATTTGAAAAGACTCAGAAAAGCACAGGAATGTCTTAAGTTAAAGGTGAAAACATAAGCAACTCTTTCCTACTCTTTATATATATATGTCACTTGTCAAAGTGCTCAGATTTGAGTACCTATGTAGAATGTCTGTAGCTAAACATAAGGATCTATTTACTCAAATAGACAAGGTGTAAAATGAGCCAGTGACTGAAAATTACAACTAGAAAACTTCAAACTCGAAATAAGATGCTTTTTTTTTTTTTTTCCTGACAGCAAGACACTTAACTTGGGTCGGGGAGTGTTATATTTTTATTAAAATAGAGATGTAATCCTTGGGTTTTTTCTTATTGTCAAAAGAATGGGGTAAATATAGGCTTTCAATTCATTTGGTTCTGTGGTGAACGTCTTGCTTAAGATGGCCTTCATCATGCTTACCTTTAGGTGCTTAAGACTTTGGGATGTCTATCTCGAGGGTGCTGAACTGATTTCTGGCGAGGTCTATTTCTCTGTACTAACTACAGAAGTAATCCAGATGACTAATTTAGCCTGGGACAGCTAATATTTGTACACAAATTCTCTCATTTGTGGGATGAATCCCACACAAGTAGTCTGGTTAGACCTCCTTATTTTGTGCTTGTGATCCATATTTCCAAACCATCTCCCACGCAAGTACTGGAAGGCCTTTGAATTTGAATATTTAGCTTTCAATGTCTTCTAAAATAAGGTATGTTGAGCCTTGACTCACAATTGGAAGTCTTTCTAAAATATATTTTCTAGCTCAATTAAAATGTATAGTCTCTGCTATGCAGAAATTAGCCCAGTTATCCAAAACAGCTCCTTCTGATCTTAGAATTTCATTATGAAAACCACTGAATGAAATAAAATTTTTATTTAATTCCTAGATTTAGATTAAAGAAAAATAAAAATAGGAAATAGCCTACAGTGCAAACACTGTAAATTTTTTTTTTATATAGCCCTCAGTACTTACTGTAAAGAATGAGTCAGGAAGCACTCAAGCACTCCATAGCCTTCTCTCTGTGATGAGGGAGAGGACCAAAGAATACACGTAATGATAGATCACTTCTTGCAGCTATGGTTGCTTTGTCACCTGGTCTCAAACAGTCATGCCAGAAGTCCCTTCAAAGCAAACCCCTGCAAAATATAAAATATACATCCATCCATCCCAGGAAAGCTTTCTTCAGCATAGTCTGCATATTCAGGAGCTATTTAAAAACTGTAACAATCTTGCTGGTGTTTTATTCGACAATAAAGACAAACAGAATCCTGATGTAGGCACGGAGCTTTTTTGAGACATTGTCCTGGCTCCTCAAGCATGAGATTTGAAATGTACCTTGTATCTACATAACCAGCTTTTCATGAGGATGTGAAATTTACTCAAGAGCTCAGGACCTGGGACAGGTTCTGTGAACCAGTTTGCTGTCTGATGACCTCCAAAAGACAGATTAAAAGCTTTGGTCCCACCAAACCGTGGCCACCACCCTATTGTCTTTAGTAGTATTGGATGAAATTCGAAGTATTGCACAGTCTTGTGCAGCCTTTTATTGCCAGGAGAAATGTCATGCAAGGTGTCAGAGAATAGAAGAGATGGTCTTGTGATTAGAAGTTTATCTTGTTGTTGTTGAAAACAGTACATTTAAGTGTCGGTAGCTACATGAACAGTATTCTGTCTCATATTGAACTTAAAAGATAACTGGCTTCATCTTGGCCTCCAGTATATCTTGTCAGAAGGGCATGTAGCCACATAGGCTGTGTTCTTGTCCAAAACTACTCAACTTTTGGATCTTTGTGTTTCAGAGTATTAACCAGATTACAGGTCGTAATCTGTAAAAGCTCCCCTGCCACTGCCCTGCTTGACTCCATTCCAGATGAAATCTCTTCAAACAAATCCTGGATCACAATGATACTCCTTTGTGTGTCTACAGCCAAAAAGAAGAGAGCAGAAAGGAAGGGAGAGGGGGGGAAAAATTGCGTATATATAAAGAGACATTTCCTTCAAGGGTAAAGTCCTAAAATAATGTAGTTCTTCATTTATCATCTCTGGAATTCTAAAGTATCTATTCTTGTAAGAGAGGCCAATTACAACATTTAGGCTAAAGTAATTCATCTAGTGAGCTCTCTTCCATTTGATACTTCTTAATCTCTTATGCTCTTTTTCCTGGATTGACAATGTGAATGCACCTAAGCAGGCATCTGTTAGTTATGGTAATATAGAACAATTACTTAATTAACTATGACATATAGTTTTGTTTTACATCGAGGGTATTAGACATTTTCTTTTAAGAAGAGAAAAGAAAGGCTAGATGCATATAATACACATGAATGGAATTAATTTGATTTGTTGCATGGTATTAGGCCATTTAGTGTTTACCATTCAAGACAGCTAGGGATCCAACTGCCTGTTGCTAAATCCTTCAAGAAATTAATTCTTACTTAACTGCTTCCATTTATGACAAAGACAATACTGAATGCACAAGGCAGGGAAGACTATACTTGCAGTCAGTGATGTAATTCAAGTAAAATGTATTTATAGACTTTTCCATACTATGACCCCACATGCTATATGACTACACAGACTCATCCCTACAAAGAGGTGAAATTTGACATCACGGTTCCATTACAAAATGGAAAGAACTACAGTGGAGAGACAGAGGGAGTAAACAATCTCTCCAGGATGATTCAGGAATTTTGTGGAACAAAGATGATGAGACCTCTTTTTCTTAAGCACCAGCTCACTGCATCTAAAAACTAGTCATTCATTTTACCATTCAAAGCAATGGAAGAAAAAAGAAAGCAGTTAGCTGCTTATCTAGACTTACATATGTACAAATAAGTGTTTAACACTAATTCAACTGAAATATTCATAAATATGTAAACAATACAGGTGTTGGTCTCACTCTAAGAAACGAAGTTTAAATCCCACTGATTTTCCATCAGTGGCTTTTAAGTACTGAAGTCACTTTGGGAAACAAGACTCAAGTGCCTGAGTCATCTAGTAACCTTCAAAAATACAGACAAAAGAGGGCTGATTTGAAACTAAATGAACTTTCCATTGCTCATTAAAGGAAAAATAATGGCTGTGTTTAGGTGCCATGTTCACATGAACAACAGTCTAGAATTTGTAATCTAATCCAGTAATGTTTCCACTAGGACTCAATTCATTCTTGGCATCTTCCACTGTTTTATCCATTCAAATGTGAAACCAGGAGGAACCCACAAATAATTCCCGTGGTTTACAAAGTAGATTATAGAATATCTTAGCAGAGTCACAGATACAAGATCTGGTTTTGGTTTCTTTGTTATACTCAGGGTAGAGATCTTAGAAAAGGAAACTTAAGCTTTCTTGTTGACTCTTTTTGTTGTTGTTGTTTGCTTGTTTCTTGCTTGCTTGTTTTTTTGTTTTGTTTTGTTCTTCCCCCATCATTACTGTCATACTATTTTTTAAGGGAAAATTTTGCTCTACAGGAGACATTTTACAGGCAAGGTACGGTTGTTTTCAATCCGGAACTCAACTCTAGGTTTTCAGATTTCCCAGATACTTCAGGAATTCTCTTTTTGGTTTAACGACAGTGACTTCTAGAAGTTCATTATGGAAATGATTGGTTCTAGCTACCGACTAGAACATATTTATGCTGAAGTTAATTCTAGCTGTCCTACACCTAGAATGAGCATTTTCAGCACCTTCCAGGAAACAACTCCAGAAGTTAGAATAACCAACTTTGGTAGGGCAGCAGAACTTTGAGAAAAACATTGACTGTTGGGAATGTATACCAGAAGAAAGTGTTACTCTACAGGATGTATGTAATACCGTACCCCCAACATCCATTTTTGGCTATCAGATTGAATGGGCTTGCATTCCGTCCCAGAACGGCAAGTCTTACTCTTTAACACCAAAGGGTAGTAGTAGCAGTAGTAGTGGAAGTAATAGTAGTAGAACACCAGGAGACTGTATAGGAGAAAAATGTGTACTGCTGCTACTAAAATGTTTCCACATTATCTTGTTGACTGCTTTTCTAACTTTGTGTACTAAGAAACGTCTTGTATGTGAGATGCCATTACTCAGACTGCTAGTGGCCTGGTATTTTTTCTATTGTCTTGCAATAAACAATGCAGAAGTTAACATATCAAGCATCCATTAATGTGAGTGTCTCCCAAAAATGTAATAGTAGTGTACATAAAGGAGGGTACCTAAAATGTCATTGGTATTCTAACATGAGTTTCCTTTGATTATGTCTAGCCAGAAATAAAAAAGACTAAGGTATTTGTCTGAGGTGGAAATTAGAATGACAGTACCCATTGTTTCTAATAAACAATTACCTGAGGAAACTCAAAAGAAAAAACACAACAATTAAATAACCTGAATGCCAGAGGCTGACAAAAAAAGATTCCAGTTCTCTGGGCTGGCAGGGGCCATGGAGGGCCACCCACAAGGGTTCAGCTCCTTACGTTGTTAAACACTGGCTAGCTTCACCTGACATGATCTATAAGGCTGTTGTGTAGTCACACTTTAAGTGCCTTTCATGTGTACTTCAAATTCTTTTTCTTTAGAGGTATCCTTTACCAACAGATTTTCCCACTTTGAAAAGGAGGATTCTTTCAGAAGATGACAGAACCTCTCAAAAATGCAGCAAAAATGAAAAAATAAAGGTAAAAACAAAACAATAGTTTGACACAGCTCTAAAAGGTAATGGTAAGTAGGAACAGTTTTATTTTCACCTTTATTGAACAGTTTTATTACCTGACTTGATTTTTCACTTTAGTATTGCTTAAATGCATTTTTTTCATGTATATATACTTACACAACAAATTATGTGACAGAATAAATGTGTTTGAAAGTGTCCTTGCATTATTATCATTTGCATTTTGAACTGCCCATGTGGGTTGCACACAAATCATATGGCTTGTTGCCAAGGCATTCAGCTAAAACACAAAATGTTTTCAAGTTCAAAGCTTGTACCATTGTTCACCTCATTCTTATGTTTTACCCTCACTTCTGTTGTATCACTAGAAGATGTTTTCCTTGCATCAATAAAATCCTTAATAACTTGCTCACTTTTAAAGTGTGCGAGCCATAAATGAGAGAAAAAAAGGAAAAAAGAGACTGATACATAAAGATAAAAGACGCCAGCTTTGTGCAGCTGTTATATTCAGCTATTTTTAAACAGTCAGTGTATAAGGATCCAGAAAGTTCAATTAAGCCATCCATAGAGATGTTATTGCTCTGTTAGCAACTTTGCCTCCCACCCCAGAGCCCATCTGCAGACCCTGTTGCCAGGAGAGGTCCGCAGGGCCCTGGGGCTTCAATGAGAAGTCTCCAGTTGCAAGACCACAGCCTTTGTGCCGGCAAGAACTGACAGACTAAACATATATTTTTTAAAATATAGGTCAAGTTACCTGAGTATGCTCTACTTGCATATAGTATCAGTGGTCATCTTTCTTTTGTGTGTTTCCTGGTATTAAATTATTCCCTTTCTTAGCAAAGCTTCTTAAAAATAAATAAATATATAAATAAAACATGATAGAGCTGCTTTTTCCTTCTCAACAGTCAGGATTTCTCTCTTGAGTGGTAATTGGGGAGGGGGAGTACAAATTTAGCTTTGAATTTCTTGATTGCATTTTCCTGCAATTTTTTTTTTTTTTTTTAAATATATGCACAGTAACAAAAAAGACTGGGAATAAATTCCACTTGGAAAATACTTTTTAGATGCCCTGAAAGTGTCTATAAATAAGGCTTGTGATTGAGTGAAATATAAGAGCAGGAGACAAATATCTCTACAGGATCTAGAAATTCTCTGGGTTTTCTGATCCTCCTAATTTATTCAGCAATATGCCCAGGACTTCATTGTGTGTCATAACCTATGGCATTGATGATGATTTACAAAGATTAAGGATTACATCTGCGTATTCTCGGTTCTCTTGTGTTGCACACCTTTTCCCTTTTTTATATTTCTGCTCATTATTTCCAAGAAGTGCCTACCTCACAGGCATTTGTACTCACAACAGATTGCTGGACCCATATGGTCTGAGAGGTTGCATTAGGATACCTTTTTCTTACTGAGTATATTGCATCTCACTTGAAATGGTGACACAGTGCAAATACAAATCAATAAACCATGGTACACAACAGTTTGTGTTACCCTCTAAGAACAGATTGCTGTGGTGACTTTGGGCATGCAGTCAACAGACAGGTGCTGTCACTGGACAAAGGATGTTATGACTAGATTTCAGTACTCAACCCCATCCAGATTCTGTGCTGACCTCTTAAAATAAAAATAAATAAATAAATAAATATAATAATAATAATAAAATCCTATTAATTTAGAATAAATTATTTGTATCACATAGTGTCTTTTTGTTTTAGTAAAGAAATTAGTAGAAGTTTCAATATGAGAAAATGGATGTAAGAAATAATCTTCCATTGGGTGAAAGTCTCCATTTCAGGAAGACAGTCTTCAACCATTATGTTTGTACTGCATTTGAAAGTTTACTTGCATTTAGCTCAATGTAAACGTCATATGTGTTTAGGAAAAGGGATTCTTCTAGAGTTACTCCAAACACAAGGAAATGGTACAGATTATGTGTTGTAATAACCTTGCCCTTTTTACTTTTTAGTGAAGTGGAATTCTTTGGAAAATGTTCTGTGAGGCACATGTTCAATTATTTCTGTTTGTGTGTATTTTTAATGAATGTGTCGAGTTATGCATGGGCTCAGGTTATCATGCTGAATCAGACCCTATGAATATGTTGGAAACAGAAGGCTCCCTGAAATTTTGGAACTGACAATTTAAATTACACAGGAGAAGGAAAGGAGAAATGCTGACAAATAGTTGAATACAACTAAAACAGAGGTTTTTCAGTAAGAGCTGGAAAAGGGAAGTTGATGAGGAAGAGTGTATCTGAAAAGTGTAAAGTGTCTGCAAAAGAAAGCATTTGCCAAAAGAAAAATGAGTTGGTGGCAGGAAAAAAAATGCAGGAATTAATAGGCCAAAGCTATGCATAACATGGGAGAGGCTTAAAAGAGAAGCTGTGACAGTACCCTTCCTCCTCTTTCCATACTTACTCCCCTCTTCCACATCCAGATTTTTATGCATGTGTCTCTGAAAAGAAATCTTGGTCCAGATAAGCAAAGTGGACCTGTGGCACTGATTTCAACTGAAGCTTCTAGACTCCAGCCCGGCTGCTTGCCTGACCAGGAGGAAGAAGGCATAGCTCAGTGCCCAAACGCAGGTGGCTGGAGTGGCTTTTCCTACTGAAGGATACCCTACCTGGGCTGTAGTTGCCACTCCAGGAGAGCATTGGTCTCCTGCAGGACCTGCCAGCTCTGTGTGGACAGCTGAAGTACCCTGGGATTACTAAGGGGCCTACAAGACCATGATATGGCAACCAAATTGCACTCTAAATTCACTCTTCATGTATTTATCCAGAATATTGGAGCAATTGACACCCAGACAGTTTCAATGAATGGTCAAAAGCTATATATAATGAATAATCATGTGTTTGTGCTCAAAAGTCACCAGTAGGAAAACGTACTAAAATGTTAATTTTTTTTACCATGGCAAAATTTAGCAGATCTACATACACTGGTCTATTCAGTATAATTTAATGCTTCGTCTATGAATATTATACATGTCTCTTATGTCCAATATCTCTGATTTCAACTTAAAGAAATTAAAACATTTCAGAAGCAGAGAATGTCTCTCTTTACTAACCATAAGAAGATATTCAGAGCTGAAGACAATCACAGAAATTTTGAAGCTACCAGATTGTTTAGGTCAGTGTCAAATGTTAAGCCAGGTTGTACAGACAGAGAGCTATAATCCACACACTAGTGCATTATTAAATTTCTGGAAAGTAATGAACTGGCACTGGAAGTGAAAAGGAAAAAAAAGCAGTAACGTGGAATGGCCCCTTATTCAGGAAACTTTGAAAATGTGAAGCCATAATAGCTGTGGTGAAGTTCCTTTAAATGAGACCTTGGTATGCTGTGGAATAAAGTCAAAATAGGAGATTGTGGCATTCCAAGTCATACTGAATAAATGCATACATTGGGCCAAACTGTGGTCTTATTCACAAGGGAACATTATTTTTCCTCCTTTTCAATAATAAAAATAAAATAAAATAAAATAAAATAAAATAAAATAAAAGCAGCCAAGAACACTTTAAGATACAGGGCACAAATGTGTAATTATTCTTGGCTAACATGGTAGCTGTTGATCATTTAATGAAACCATAATTACCATATAATGGCAGGGTATTTATATGACAGATTACTACATTATTACAGGGTAAGTGCATGATTATTTCTGTCCTCAAAATCAGAATAAAAAACACATGGAAGTGGAAAAATAAGTTGAAAAAAAGAGGGGGGAAAAATCTGAATTTCCCAATGCTACTCCCATATTGTTACTCCATCCCCACCTCAATCATACAGTAATGGCAATGGCCGCTGGCATTCATGATGAAGCCAAATCTCTACAGCGAATCCATGCCACAGTACAACAGATCATAAGGCTCTTTGCCAAATGGCTACAGCTCTAGGCTTCATTGTACTTATAGCTAAACTGATTCAATAGCAATTTGGTCACTGGTCCCTTGTCCTCAGAAGACACTGTACTCCTGCTTGCTTAGAGAGATAGTATGTATTGATGGATGTAAAAATCTGCACTGAGAGGCACTTAACTCCCATCTATGTCTTTATTAGAGAACAGTGATAAGGAGTGTGGATTTCAGAGCAATGTAAGTTTTTATTGGGTGGAGATGTTGAATTCAACAGGACTACCTACGGGCTGAGTAGTGTTTGGTACTGTTTGATTTTAGCTAACACTGCTGGTGTTCACCACAATGTGGAACTCTGCCTGTTTAGTAAAGATTGAACTTAAGTGTGAGAAAATACTTCAAGGATTCCTTGTATGGGGAAAAATACATGGAAAAGTCATGAATTTACAAAGTTACACAGAGAGTTTTGTATGCCAAATACAGTTCATCTCAAACTTTACGAACAGGATAGCACCTTCCTATGTAGGAACAAGATCACTTTGTAAAGCCAGCTGACACTGATTACCCAAGTCCCACACGCAAGCTAAAAAGAGCTATGCAATCACCTGCTCCACCTGAAATTTGCCTCTGCCTCTTCATAGTGCTACTTCAGCTGTATGGGAGAGTGAAGCTAGTAGTCCCTGTTTCCAGAAAGCATGTATGGAGTCAGTGTTGTAAGTTGTAAGTTATTGTAAGTACAAGAGCTTGGCTCTGAATAACAACTTCTGAATTTGGTGGGTTTCTTGACTCTGCTTTTCCTAGTTTTTTAGCCAAGAAGCAGTATCATTGCAGCTATTGTCATTCTTTAGTCATTTATCTCCCTTTTTGTTCTTGAATTTCTTTGCAGGGGTGGGGAAACTAACTCAGGTAAAAGCCATAAACCATGAGCCCTGTTTGCTCAGGGTTTATCCTATATGTCTGTATACATCTGTAAGAGAAATACAGGTTGGAGGAGAAAGGAATTTGGAGGCACTAAGGAATCAGTCTGTGTACACTCACTTAGAAGGCAGCTCTAATTGCACTACCTTTGTAAATAGCTCCCTTAATAAACTGGTTATTACTCTGAATGGTCAATGATTGCTCATAATTCACTACTGTTAGGTTATTTTTCTTTACAGAGGAAAAAAAAATCTCTGGTCCTTAAGACAGTAGTGCACCCATGATGCTGGTGGGAATTGTGTTGTGCTGGAGTCTGACACTGCTCTCCCTGAAGTCAAATGGAGCCCCAGCATGCTTGCACAGGCAGAGCTCTCATTCACGAAGGACAGAAGTCATTATTCCGTCTCATTTATATACTTTATTCCATGTGGTGTCTTCTGTGAACTCTTTCCCCCCTCCCATCTTTACTGTAGATGAAAATTAATGAAAGGAAGCTTTATGTGCCATTAAGTACGAACTGATCCCTCTGCTTCTGGTGGTTTTTTTTTCATTTCAGGCTTCTTTCTTGATACAATATATCTGCCTCAATATGTTTTTGGGATTGTAAATTGTTAAAATTGTTAAATATCATTAAAGTACCTCCCATAGACAAAGAGGAAACTCAAGTCCATGCTAAGAAGATGTAAATTAAGGAGATTGAAGTGTTAGTGTTCTCTACCCCTTTCATGTTCTTCATAAAGCTTGTTCTTGTGAAGTTTAAATGTAGCTAGACTCAGAGATATTTTAATGTTTTGTAAATTAAGTTTACTCGTCTTCTCTTGGAATATTCTGATTCCAGCGAAAATCATCAAAAATTAAGGCATTCAGCACCAGAATTGGAATAATCCTATTATTCTTCTTTCAGGGGTAGATTTGTTTGGACTATTAGCATTTCCATTAGGAGAGTAACTTCTGAGTTTTATCAAAATTTTTTTTTTCTTTTTAAACATGTCTTTGTTACTTATCAGGATATCAGGAAACCTTTGCCTTCTAACTTCCCCATCCTCCCCCAAATGCTCACTTAAAAAAAAAAAATTAAATTCTGTGCTACTCTGCAAATCCTTTACAGCCATTACAATGTAGTTTATCAAGGACTCCATCCTTCTGGCACAGTAAAAATTTTACTGACTTCAACCAAACATGGTAGGACTTCAAGTCTCATGAGGAGAGGCTTTGAAATAAAGTTCAAAATACTTTGCAATTACCTCTTAGAAATGTGTTCTAGTTTATTGTCCTAGTGGCCCACAGCTATTGTTATCTTTACTTTTCTTCTTTCATCCATTTCTAATCAAAGGTCATATATTCGTAGTTTTATTTTCAGATTCTCCTGGCAAGGATTCAGAGACTCAGGAAACTTTCTCCCTAGCTCAAATAAGTCAACTGCCAGAGTTTCATATTCTGGCAAACCAACTTCTCCAAGGTCTTGTAAAAATTCTGGGCTGTTATCTCCATATGCCTGATAGACTTTTTTTTTGTGATTGTAATTAAAACAGTCTGTCCTTTCCCTGTGACTTCAGGAGAATGGCAATGAGTCACAAGAGCTCTGAAAAAGCTAGAAGAATAGAGGCTGAAGTTATCAGCCCCAAAGCACTGAATCATCTATATTTCATCTACAGAAAAACAGATGCAAAACACTGCCACCTGTTTCTTAATTCAGGTGTCTTCAGAACAAGTCCACCAGGGCAGAAGGTAGCATTACAGTTAGCATCAGAAGACAGAGGTAGTCTGGGGTTTGGATGGAACCATAAAAGGTGAAAAATAATTGATACGGAACATTATTATCCTTTTACTCCTCTTGTATAATCTATTAGACCTTCCCAGTAAAGTGTTTACAATGATATTTAGATAAAAACTTTTTTTTCCAAATACAAGAATACATGAAAAGCGGAATGATGAATGCAAAAGGCACAAAGATGACACTGAAAATATTCTCGGTGTTATTTTAGGGAGAAATACTTAACCTTCAAAACATCATTTTGAAAGCTAATTCACTATGACATTTTATTCTGTAGTATTTGTGACTCTGTCCCTATTTCTCACACCTTGATACCCATTTTCAAAATGTAATTGATTTCCTGTCATTTTTTGAGCAATCTTTACTTTCAAAGCTTTCTTGCTACTTAAAGAAAGCTTGTTCACCAGGTGGGTTACTTCCCAGCTTCTTGAGCCCTGATCTCCTCCCCTTTTAAAATAAGAATGAGTTTCAGCAACAAATTGATCTGATGTTAGAACAGGAAATGCTGGAAGATCTAAACTTAATGACAGCTCTAATAAGCTAATGGCATTCCTGAGGATCTTCTTCATTGGCAATTTGATGCTCAGGGAAGTGAAAATGAGTATTTGATGTGTTCCTTGGAAGTTCAGTTCCTCCCTGATGAGTCAATTAGCTATTTAAAACTAAACAAATGCGCCTCAGCTCCATCATTCTCAGACTCGTATCATCACCAACTTTGTCTCCCAAATTCTGGGGGAGAAGTTGAATGACAGCATACATCTGAGGCATCAATATACTGGCTGCTTCCTGAGACTTGACCTCGGCACTCACTGAAGTTCAGAAAACCAAGTATCTCTGAAGATCTGGATCTTGGGTAGCATTGCTTCCTCCTTTCAAAAGGAGTTGGATATTTAAAACTCTTTGAGGACCTGGATCTAAGCTCTGCACAGGGTCAGACTTTTCAAGTAGAATAAGGTTTGTTTTGAGAGACTGGATCTCTATCAAAGTGTTCAGTGCTGCTATAATAAAGCAGAACATATATCTACTATGAAACAAATACTCTAAAAAGAACAAATGCATTCCTGGTATCATTTTCTTGAAATCTACACAGGAAATGAAATTAGAAGCAACCTTGTTAGGGCAAATATTTTATGTTTAATAAATATTTCTTCAGCATATAGTAATTTTAAAAGGTTCTCTTCTGTGAAACTTATTTTGATTTCATGAAAACACATACAACTATTAAAATAAGCAGGCTTATCAGTTCAATTTTCTATTGAATATTCTTTTTTGTAGTTTTATTTTCTTTTTACTGTCGTGCTTTATCATTCAGAAGGTTTGCATTGTATTCCTGTACGTATTTGGTTTGGTGCCCAGAAATGTATTATTTTAACAGGGTTAGTTCATTAAAAGTTATTACTTTACAGGGGTTCTACCACGCATATATAACTATATGTATGCCCTCCTATGATGAACACTGTAGTACAGCTAGTATTAAAAATCTTGCTTTTTAGGGTTTATCATCTCTGCCATTTCAAGTCACATTGATTTCACTTAATCAGCACCAGACTTCAATTATTTTTTAAAAAAATGTGTTAAATTGTCAAAACAGTTTTCATTCTTTCTTCAATAATAAAGTTTCTTCTAGTCGTTCAGAAACTATTGGGACTGCAGATTGTCCTCCCTTTGCATAGATGTTAATATGCAGAATTGTCTCAGTCAAAACCTGTAACTCAGTTTCAAGTGACCTGCACAAGGATTGCCTGTGATGCTCTCTCAAAATCCATTTTTGATTACAATATTTTTTGGTAACTCCATGTTGCTTTATCAAATGTGTGTGGGGTTTGTTTTTTTTTTTTTTGAGAATATCTCCAACTATACAATATTAAGGTTTTATTGTTTGATTGTTTATTTTTTTTGTTTAAGACTTTGAGAAAGTTTTAAATGACAAATTTTCTGCTGACAAGAATCTAGGTGAATGTGCTAGATGAACAAATTTGTGTTGTTTTTTTTTTTTAAAAAAAAAGTCACTTGAAACTAATACTGTGAAGCTGTATCACAAGACTATATAAGGGTTTAAAAAAAAATCTGCACAACTTTTGCTGAGAGAGTTGGCTTTAAGACTGAGTATCAGTGTGAATGGTGTAACAGAGCATTGTACTAGGGTAGCTGGTCAGGAGCCAACACTTTCAAGCTGACCTGAAGAGTATATTATAAATTAGCACGACTTCAAAGTTACATAAATGTCTTCTGTACTCAGATACCTGACTTGCTTCCTGCAGCTCAGGCAAAATGAGAATTCATCTATTACGCTTCAAGGAGACAGAATATTTAAATATTTTGCTGCTTTTTTTCTCATCATTGCCCACCTGGAGTTTTGGAGGATAGGTCTGAGGCTGTTTAAACTAATCTGCATTAGCTGACTTGGATTTTTAAGTCCTTTGTTGGCTTGGGTTTCACATTTTTCTTTCTTTTGTTACCCTATACACCAAATGAGTTGGGTTATATGCTTTGTTCTGGTGCTGATGGGACGTTACCCGTACTTTCACTCCAGTGGTTCCACAACTACAGAATTTTTCTGAGCTGCAAAGGCTCTCATGCGTGTAAAGAACTAAGCATTCAATGAAACTTGGAATTGCTTATGCTTTAAAACTTCAAATTTTACACTATCTGTTTTTAATAAATGGGAAATTGGTCCAGAGCACAGAAAGCATTTTAGAGATGTGGGAAGAAAAAATAAAACTGCATATCAATTATACAACCTGTAATCAGTATGGCCTATTTACATACCACATATCTAATTAATGTTTGTGTACAGTATTTGTCCATTGACATTTTCTACTCTAGCGTAATAGTGTTAAGTGTTTTGCGAAACAACAGCATCCACAAAATGGTGATGGAAGGAACTCTGAACTTGCACAAAAGAGTAGGATCTAGTTGTGCACCTGCAGTTTTTACGCGAGTTCTTTTAAACATTTGTGAAGTTGTGTTTAAATAAATTTGAAGATTTGTTTTTCCTGATAAGTAGCCAAACTTATTCTCTCTTAATCAAATATTGTAAACCTTACAAATGTTTTGTCTATGTGGTTCACTAAAGTGAAGGTATTCTTGTTCACGTGGCAGAAGACAACTCTTTCAGCTTGGGAGAGAATGTTTGGTGGTGTGGTGTGGTTCCCCCCAGTTGCTACTCTTTGCATGAAATACTGGACTCCTTCGGTGTGATTCTCATGGCTATCTAGCCAAAGGGAAATCTTGAGGCTCAATGAGTATGGGCTGTGTTATTTTGCCTAATGTTTCTCTCTTGAAAACGTGCTGTAGTATTATGTGACCTGTGCTGTTATGTGGTATTGTACTCTTATCCTAAAAACGTAATGGCAACATCTGTGTTTGGTCACTCCACTGGCATCTGTGAATCTACTGTGTTTTTTATATATTGTGTGAAAGTGATGATGCACGAATCTCATACTTGACCAAGTCTCTCTCTCCTCCACAAAACAAGGTTGTATTGAATGTAATAGCACTGTGAGGCTAACTTTCTGCAGCCTGTTCCCTTTGACTTCACTGGCCTGCTATCAAAAACAAATCTCCACAACTTCAATGATACTCGTGTTTTGTAACATTGGCCCATTGATTTCAATGAAACACTATTTAAAAAAAAAAAAAAATTATNTGTTTAAATAAAAAAAAAAAAAATTCTCAATTCACTTCAGTACTCACTTCTAGTACCATTAGACCACTGATCCCACTATCATAGTGTCAAGGCCAAATACTTGAACACTTCATAAAGACAAACAAACCTCAATCTACTTAAATGGAAACTAGTTTCTTGTTGTAGTTTACTGATTCCAGAGAAGCGGTACTGAACATTATCTCATGGTGCGGGGGAAGAAGCATCGTGAAGTCTTTTTGCTAATACCCTTTAGAAACTTTATTTGGAGGAGGAGAGATAGAGAGAGAGTGTGAAAACCTATAATAACACATACA
>VXAL01019273.1:3729-64984 GCA_013399475.1 Chauna torquata
TGATTTTACTCTATTGTTATCATTCTGGATCTGATAGCTGATACTAGAACTATATCCTTAGCTATAAAGTCAAAAAGGCTTAAGCGCATTGGAGCTACCTTAGGTTATTCATGGCCTTTTTTTAAAAGCAGTATCTAAATTTGCATATGCTGCGTGTTTTCTGCATCTGATAGCTTACAAAAATGGGCAAAGTTTAGTCCAATCATTGTTATTGCCTTATCTGAAGGCATTTGGTTTCAGGTAAGATATCAGTGGACTTCAGTCAGATAAACCAAGAGCTGGTAGTACAGAGAAGTGAAAGTATCAACAAATTAACGCAACCTGACAAAATCTAGTCAACAGCCCATTACGGATCCAATTTTGTCCTAACTAAAGGAAGTTTCAGTGTGGAGAATTTCATACTGAGCTCTCCACCCACTTAATCACATTTCTTTTCATAACCAACTTACAATGGCGACTCACCTTATACAGAACTTCACTTAATGCTGTTATCTTCTAAGGATCAAGTGCAGCTGAAGCACTAACTTTATTAGTTCCGTGACTGCCAGGCACACTGGCTGCAGCCTGACATAAGGTAGCCACGTGTGAAGAAACAAGGTTAAAGACAAACCACAGCATGGAGGGAAGTTGCAGAAGCCAGAAATGATTCTGTATATACAAGATAAAAACAGGTATTGCTAGTTTGTGTGTCTGGTTTTATATGAGCTTTTCCACTTCAGACAGGTATGAAAACACTACAAAAAAACAAACAAGACGACAGTGTACATTGTGAGGTCTAAGTGGAAACTGCATTGCTAGCATGAAATCAAGAGCAGAAGGGAGAAGACCTTTCTGACCTTGACAACAAAGATCCAGAGCTAGTAACATTTTTGCCACATTCTGACAAGTTGATCAGAAATCTTGTGTTTGAAAAAAGGTTATAAAGAGGTCTGCTGGGCCCAAAGCAATCACACAATGCCAGGGACTAATCAGATTAATTTTCTTGCTATAAGGCATCAACCTTCTGGGTCTGATTCCCCTCTAATATCTGTTTTGCATGGATTTTTCACAGTGAGGTTATTCCTGGTTTAATGGAATATTAGACTTAAACCCGACCTATTCAAAGAACTCTGTTCAGATTAAATCTTCTCTTCATAGCTGCTACAGCCCTTGCTGATCACAGCTGCACATTATCATTTTGAATAGAGCAGAACCATTTACCTGCTAGTTGAAAGAGATGAATAGGTGCAAGATGGCAAAGTGGTTCTGCCCAATTTGGTGAAGACATTGCTCACCTGCAATTCCTGCATGTCATAAGGAAAATTTTCTTCTTCCTTTTACATTTTCTTGAGTAGACAAAGTTGGAGGGTTAAACGAAAGTAGTACTACTTCTGAGGAAGTCCTCTATCTCAAAATCTAACCATAAAGGAATTAAATAAAAATACTGATAATCAGTTAAGTAAATCCATACTTTCCTTGGAGTATCTTCAGTCTTTTCACCAATTTGTAATAATTTAAAGATCCAAAGAACAGCATTGACTTAGAAAAAGTTAAATGAGAGCTGCCAACCGGCTGGCTGACTTTATATTGAGATGTTCCATTTTCAGTCCTTCTGCCTTTTGCTTCCTATTAGCTACCAGTCCTTAATCCACATCGAATGTTACCAGTCTTACCAGGGATGTGCGCACGCACACGCACAATCTAATCCAAGTCAATTCATGGCCCTATTTTATCTCAGCTACATTCCTGGAACGTAACAACCTCATCTGTGAAAAATACAGGCAGTGCAAATAATTGCAAGCCCTGATCCTACAATACTTTGAGTCCTGTCTCTACAAAACTATTACAGCACCGGGAAATGAGACCTACGATAAATCTGTATATGCAAATAAGACCTTAAAAAATGGACATCAAGGTCCCAGAATAGAAAAAATTCCTTAAGTACATGAGTGTTCTCAATTTAACTCACACATATATATTATGTAAACAAAGCACAAGATTTGCAGGGTTTTTTGTTTTTTGTTTTTTAAAATAACAGCTTCATTTACTTTTTTTTCCCCTTTCCAACTTCCAAGTATTGGGCAAAGTTAGCCTCATTATACAAATGTTCTTACTTTTTCCACCAGAACATGATTCTTTTTGGCTCCTATTCAGCAAACATGCCAGATGTTGTAATTTGCACCTGTTTGGTTAGTGTTTGAAAAGCCTAGTTATTTTTAGGTTAACAGAAGGAAATATGTCTTTAGAGCCTTTGATGAATTTCACAAACTTTTCCCACCTATTAACTCTTCCAAGCTGGTTGATACCAAGGAATAGAAATCCATAAATGTCATGGAGTAGGTCAAAGCAAAAACAGTAATTTCTGCAACAAAATGCTGTTTAGTAAGTTTATACCAGCTGAGTATTTGTATGGTTTGAATCCATCATCCTAATGTTTATAAGATCCTTAACATACTCTGTCACCCTACTGACCAGGACCAGAAAACAGAAAATTACACATGGCCTTCATTAAACCTTTTTTTTTTTTTCCCTCTCTCTCTCCCCTCAATGCACAAATGAAGTCCTTTCCTCAAGCAACAGAGGAAGAGCAGCCATAGGTGAGAAATCAGCACCAGAGAGACTGAAGTAACCCTTTCACTGCAGGAGGAGCTTCTCACAATTGCTTCACTGTTTTGGAAGGTGGAATGGTGCAGATAAACTGATATAACAACTCCCTTTCCTCAAAGCAGAGAGGATGCTTTGAGTAGACGATGTAGAAGATTTATCACACTTCCACCCAGGTTAGCAGCTAACAATCTAACCTCCTTTGCTCTATTGCTTTGCTGAACTAACAAAAAACTCCTTTGAGATATTTCTAGAAGTAACAAAGTAGAAATAGAAGACAAAGGTAAAAGCTGGACTATTTATTGGAAACAAATAGCTAAAGGACCTCGGACTTGAACCCTCACAGGTATAACACCCCACGGCATTACTTCTTCTCCCCCGGGCACAGCTCCCTGAGCTTTTAAATTCTGCCACATACTCGCATGCTTGCAAGTCATCTTTTCCGCTTTTTGTACCAGCAAGAATGAACTGGAACAAGTTATCAAATGGCTATGGTGAAATCAACCAAACGCTGGCAAGTACTTGAAATAGAAGACGAGAATTCAGGAGCTACCTCATAAGGAGACAGCAAAGTAAGGTAAGAAGCTGTATTTCACTAATAGAAATGCCGATTGAAGTCTTTTCTTCAAGTCTACCCAGGTTTCTAATGATCTTTACTGTTGATTCATCCTACAGGGCTCACATCCATATTTGTCTGCATGCAGTTGGTCGTTCTCAGGGAGGTGTCCTTGCCCTTTCTGGGATTCAGAACAGGCTTTTTAAATGTGCAAAGATGGTTGCTTTTCAGGAGGTGGGAGTGTTACTCCAGTGGCATTTGCTTACATAGTAAAGCGATTAACAGGAGAAATAGAAAACCAAATTTGCTGCTGAGTTCTGAATAGGAAATGATCTGCAAGTAAATTGAACAAGCTCAGATCCAGTAAATAGGCAATTAACATTCATTTTGGCAAATCTGTACCTGTCTGAGCTGAAGTGCTAAAGAAGGAAACAAAGAGGAAACATTTCTTAAATGAGGTCAGAGAAAGAGGACCCATTGCATGCTCCTCTTACCAACTCTATCAGCCTCCTGTCCGCATCCCACCAGCAAGAATTACCTATCATTTATGGAGGCCTCCAATATACCTGTTATTCAAAACCTGTGGAAGAGATTAAAACAGAAAACAAGCCTGATATGCATATACTGCATCTGAACTTAACTCCTGTGAGTTTTTCCTAAGATTGCATTAGCTGACACCTGACCAAAGGAGCACCAAATTGAAAATCTGGCAGTTCTCCTTTTTGAGAGTTATTTCAAGGACTGATTGACAGAACATCTGAACTTCTGCTGACCTCTCTCACAGCATAGATGAACGTGAAAGCTTTCCTCACAGCCTGAACACATTAGAAATGCAAAGCCTAATTATGACTGAAAGACTGCTGCCACCAGTTCCTATACACTTTGTATCAGGTCTAACTGTCAACAAGGAAACTATTAACATAAATGCCTGGTAGGGAGAACTACTTGACAGGCGTTCTCTAAGCTCCTCATCAGCAAAAGATCCTTTTTTTGAAGGGAAAAAAAAAAAATTTTTTTTTGCCCAGCTTCCTTAATAATAAATATATCTCAAGATAGAGGGCACAAGGGTAGAAGAACTATGAATGGTTTTGCATCAATTTTCAAGCTTTTCCTTCAACATTCCAAAAAGCTTTAGAAAAGAATCTGCTCTATTTTAGGTTGTATTCACACAGTGTACACATTTAATGACACGTAGAAAGCCTGAGTTGGGCTTTTACCTTTCTTCTGTAGAATTTGAGCATAAAAGGAAAAATTTTAAGTCGCACGAAATGCATGGCTTCTTGGATCCGAACAACAGCATTGGTTTGATCCTCTGTCTCTATGGCAAAAAACTGTAAGTAGGAAAGCCAATGGATTTGGTTTGTCTTAAATTTCTGGAAAAGCAAAGAATTCAAGAGCATGCTTGTTTACTTGCTTGGTCTATCTTTTTTGAGGCACAAAGCTGCCAGTATAGCACATGGATATAATCAGAGCCTTCATCACTTACAAGTCTGTCTCGTCTCTTAAGCTAACCAGCTCTGTCAGAGAGGAGCATGTTCTGTTCTTCTGGACTGGGCTGAGAGAAAAGATGAGCAATGAGACCATTAAGCGGCAACAAAGTGGAGAGGGAAAAGAAAGTGCAAGGGAGTCTGCTGGGAAAAAAACAAGAATGCAGCGATCGTGACCTGTTTTCATTCAATGTTTTCCAATCAAAGTGATTTTTCTTAGAAGAAAGCCTTTGTGGAACACATTCATTTCTTCTCAGTATTCCATGAAGGAAAATGAAAACCCTGCATAGTAAAGTTTTACCTCATGGTAAAACTACAACCAACTCTTTCACATTAACAAAAAAAAAAAGTTACTCACTTGTTTTCAGATCGATTTTCCTTTCACTTTTACTGAGATAAGTGGCAAAGTTTTCAAGATCTGAGATTTTTTTTCCCCCCAAACAATTGTTCATTAACCCTGACAAACTCTTCTCTGAACACTCAAAGTTCCTGCTTTGCAGTAGTGGGAATCAAATCCTCTATGCAAGTATCCATGAGCTATCATGCAACAAATGAGCTCAGTGTTTCCTAAAAGCTCATTTAGACCAAAAATCCCACTTCAAGGACATGTTTCATGCATTTCAGACAGGTTCCCCTGCAGGAAGGTGAAGTTTCTCCTTGCTGTATAGTTATGCAAGTCTCACGATCATCAATTCCACAAGCACAAAGAAACAAGTTAAAGCAGGGAGAAGACTGGTGTCTTTACAGGACTGCATCTTTGCCTTTTCACAGCTGGTTACCTCCTCTTCCCCTGTGCTTGGGCATTAAGGCTGTAACAGTGAAAGGAAATTTTTTCTTGAATTAGCGTGAATCATTCTGTCAGAGACTAGTATAACTACCAGTAATTTTCAGATCAATTTACGTGACATTCTATTTATTTTATGCAGTGCCATGTTGCTGTTCCACTTGACTGCATTCATTACATATGTCCTTAAAATTGAAAGTTTTCATCTCTGAGGCTCATATTTCCTGTGGTTATATATTGCAGTATCTCCATATCAGCTGCTTTAACTGTTCATTCGCATCCAATTCTTAGCTACCAAAGGCTTTTAGAAAACAAATATCTCAGACTCTAGAAGGTAGTCTTCTTTTGGCAGTAGCAGTTTGTAGACATCTTTCCAGGCATTATCAGGGCTTTTACAACCATAACATCTGTATATTTCCCACTCACAACTGTCATGATTACAGTCACAAAGAAGAGAGAAAAATTAAATCCCAATTTCTTGCATTCTGGTCCATTTTCTTAGCCACGAGCACACCTTTGTCAAACCTGCTGCTGCACCATTCCGCCACCCCTCCCAGATAAATTAATGTTTCCAAGGTTACAGAGCAAGTCAAAGACTGAAGTGGAATCAGAGCCTGTGACTACTGGTTTGCAGTTGAAAGTCTTAGTTTCTAGACTACGCAAATGGTTTGTGACTGGAAACTTAATGCCATGTAGAAACTTAATTAACTGACAGGATCCATTTATTGGCTAGACATCCAAGTGGCAGCACTTCTCTTGGTAAATCGTTGGAGGTGTGAAAATCCAGCTGGTAAACTTTAAAGGTAGAGATTAAAGCTGCAAAAAAGCCTTTGCCATAAAAATGTTTCTCAACTTACACTTCACTCTGACTGCATTCAGGGATGTGTCAGTCTGGTCTATTTATGTGCTCAAATAGCCTTTCCACCCTGCACAATTAATGGGCGCCAGCAAACATAACTGCCTTGGGAACTCCAGTTTAGCGTAAGTCTTGCTTCTCCTTCCTAACCTAGCTTTAGCACCGCTGCATACTGCTTACCAGCTTTGCTATTCTCTCCAAAAGACAGCTACACTTAAAAGGTGCAGCATTTAATACTGAAGCTTATAAGCCCCCGTTTACTTGTAATTCCTGTTAGTATTAATCAGAAAGTAGCAGTAAAAACTCTTTTCAGGGTCACACCTAAGGCTTACTGCTGCATAATGAGTTGAAAATGCAGCCATCAGTAGCTGTCAGTTTGCACGTGCCCAGCCTTCCCTCACAGTGAAGTGCATTTACACCTGAAACCACTTTCAATTTTGAACTAAGTTTTGTTATATTATGACAGAGGAAGACTCAAAAGCATGCAGCTGTAGACCAACTAGTCCATAAAACAGGGTGGTATAAATTTGACCGTGCCAAACATCGTATTTGAACTGGCTGCAGAAGAATCAAGGAGGCACTTAGCTGTTCAGGCAGCAGTCTGTGTGAGCGGATATCTCCTTTCTCCTTCAAGGAAAAAGTGGAAGATAAGATGCACAAATGCAATGGGCCACTGCATTGAGCCAACTGGATGCATGAGCTTTGTCTAATGACTTCTGCATTTGAAATGCATTTCTGCACTTCTCCAGCTCCCTACAGCCAGAGCACATGCGCTTTGCCTTGACTGCAACAAATCCCTTCACTAGGGGAAGTCAACATAAATAAGTACAAAAACACTTATTACAATGAGATTTGAATCCAATCTAAAGAGCTTAACACAAATTTAATTTCACAGTGCAATATAAGGCAGGTCAGCACTATAGTTCACTTCTTCCAAGCACATACAGAAGTAAAGAATCTAATGGACATGTTTGTGTTCAAACTTACATGCAGTCTCAATGGCATTTCTGAGAATATCAGAAAGATCTCCTGATCCAACATCACAAGGTATAGACAAGAGCATAGGAAGAACATTTGCTCTTTTACATCACGTTTTATAGCAGTATAAACTTTGCTGAGTGAAACAGAATTACTCTCAGTTTCAGATGCTCTAAGAGGGAAAAGATTAAAGCTTGGTTCATACACATTGAAGCAGAAGTAAATTAGTTTCCCCACATTGGGTGCTATCAAAAATTGAAATAAACTACTAAAGGCACTGGAGAATTCTCCATCTCGATGCTTTTAGCCTAGATCGAATACCTTCCTGGGAGCCATGAAGTCAACCACAAGCTAGTGGGACTCAGTAGCTGCTTAAGTGCATGAAACATACTGGCTTGTGCTGTGTTAGAGAAACCAAATGATATAAATGTTCCTTATACCTTTCAGACCTATAAAGGTAAAAAAAAACAAAACAAAATCTTGAAACCAACCTCAAGACCAGGGACTGTATATACACCCTTCCCATAGTGGTATTAAGGAGCAGAAGGAAGAGATTATCCTCACTCATTGTTCCCAAGTGAATCATTCATCCAGAAATCCAGAAAATCTAAACGCATTCTGCCAGATCTGAACACTTTTCCTGGTAGGAAGCATAATGCACAACAGTCACCAAGCATCACTCATTCCCCAAGCCTGCAGATAAGGGACAAGGCATGCTGAGGATGTCAGGAAGAGAGAACAAAATTAGCACACAAGAAAAACATACAGGAGCTACTCATTATGAATTGTTAATGGCCTGTTTACTGCTGAACCTGTCACAGAAAACAAGAGCAAGTCTGCTAAGTCAATAATTTATTTTGGGTCATAGAATTAATTAGAAAGATAGTTAAATAATAGTGGGGAAATTAAAATGTTTGAACATGATGCCAGTTGCAGTTTATATGGGGAGTTCTGCAACAAAAAGAAAAAAAATCTACACAATGCCAGAGCAGCAAGTAGGCAAGACTATGGGCAAGTTGTCCTTTACTAAGGGATAAGAGAACAGAGTAATCTAGCACATACTTGGAATAAAGAGAACAGGTTTTGGCTTGTATTATCAAAGGAACCCGAAGCTAGCAGCAGAATTTGGGCGTCTTCCCACCTGGAGTTCCGCAGACTGACCAGAAGCAACTGAAGTTGCTGCTCTCCTCAGCTGCCTCTTCCTGCCCTCCTGCCAGCAGCTGAAGAGAAAGTCACACGCGTGCTCAGGTATGATTCACAGCAGGAACTGTACGGCCTCCGCACTGGTCTCCGAGGCACTTGCTCCCAGCCTGTCACCCCTGCTTAAGTGGCAGTGACATGGCAGCGACAGGGCAGGTATCCAGGGGAGACGGATGCAGGTTAAATCACTGCCATCGGCTACAACAGAGCTGCAGTGTCAAAACCTTACATGAAGCGCGTTCTGGCTCCCCTTTGAGTCCCATTAGGACTTAAATCACCATTCCTAAGCCTAACCTGTATGAGCACTTAAGCTCAAACTCAAGTTCTGTCCTCAGCTGGGGGATCTGGCGATCGGATATAGACACGCGCTTCCACACCCATGCTGCAGAGAATCACCACTGGATTTCCCTTACTTTCCAACCCTTGCAGAGAGAGGTGGTAGCTGAAATCCTGTTCAGCTTTTATCAAACATATAATAGTTCAAGAAAACTGAGTCTGAAGTCTCACAGATGAGGCTTCTGCTCAACTGCAGGCAGAGCTCTTAAACCCTCCCCTGCCCCCAGACACACGCATGCTCTCACTGTTGTCTTACAGCAGAAACATTTATCTGTTGCTTGGAAGAACCAGAATAAGATCTTTCTTCTGCAGCAGAGGGTTGATGTGAACTAAGGCTTTTAACCTCACACACATTAATCGTAATTGCAAGGTTATTTGTTATCCTGCAATACAGTTACTTCTTCAGACAGAAATTCTATCTTGATCCCAGGATCCAGTCTGACAAAATTGGTGCATTTTCCCAAAAAGTATTTGTCTCTATACAGAGAGCATTTTCCAGGGAAAAAAAATGTGCTGCCAAAAAAGTCCTGGCTAGAACTATGTCACTGAATCAATTCAAACAAATAAGCTTCTAAGTATCACTTAGGTCCTAAGTTACAGACTTCATAACTCAGTTTATTTTTATTAACTTATTTTCAGAGGTACAAATAAACCCCTAGTGTTTGGATAGTTGAAGAGGGAATTTATCTTGGAAACTGTCAAAATCTATCCCTTCACCTCTACCTCAACTTAGAAAGCAAATATTTACTTGGAAGTGATCAGCCTCAGAGAGACAAGAGTTGCTTTCCAACTTGTTTCCAGTTATTGAATTTCCAAGAGCAGGAGGAGTAGAGACAAATATTTGCACAAAGCGAGTTAAGCAGCTGGACGACAGGGGAGCCCTATAGAAGGGACTGACGACTCCAGCAGACATCAGAAACCTGTTTCGCCTGTAACTGGATCTTTGTCAAACTTAAACTTCATATTGACAATGTTAGTAAGTGAAGTATGTGCCTGGGATTCATTCTCCACATGAAGTCCGAACCATCTGTGCCTTCCACTTCTGAAAGCTCAGCAAGAGCAGGACTGTTTCCCACAGACAGTCAGTGCTCAGCTGGACTTCTTAAGCGTTTGTGAAGGCAAACCTCAGCTAAGCTGTTGGTCTGATCTTGGACTTTTGGATAGAAAAAAATGCATCACCCATTCAGCATACATTTCAAGTGATGTCAGCAAACAGCTACTGCATGATCTTATACCATAATTGCTTTAGTGTCATCTATACAACACAAGTCACCTAAGAGCACGATTTAGACAGCTTGTTGCAATATCGTGCTGATTCAAAAAAGGTGAAAACATCCAGGTAGTGCTAGTTCCTTTTTTAACATTTAAAGCTCTTTAAGCATTGCAGGTGCAGGTATTCATGCAGAGCATTCAGTATATCACTGAATATCTACACGTCACTCATGCACTTATTTATATAATGTTCTTTGAGCAACTTGTATGGGTAAAGTACGCTCATTATATACTTGACCAAGAGATTAACCTGCCCGTATATGTAGCATATGGTTGTTTTTTCATTTGTTTTTTGTTTTTATGCCAGATACATATTTCTCTTGTACATGAAGCTTTCAGTTGACTGCAACATGTGGCGTTCCAAGCTTCAGCCACCGAGTGTCTGAATTGTCAGGATGATGAACAATAGGTATTTGAAAAGAAAACAGTGGGTAGTTAAGAGCCATTCTTGGAATATGATTTATTGAGGCTTTTTTTTTTTTATGACAACCATGAATTTGAGACAAAACCAGCATTCAGAAATCTGAAACAAGTGGGTGTTCCACCAAGCAGATTGATTTTTACTACAAGTTTCTGTCCTTTTTATTTTACAAAGTTGGTTAAAAGGAACAAAGAAAGATAAAGAATACTGTCCTCCTAAACACAAGGAACACTATGGGAGACCCCCCACAGCTACTACAAATCAGCTTATTTCTACTGAAGCACAATAAATGCTGATTTACCGCACTGAGCAGTGATCTGCATTCAGGCATACTCGGATGTTCATACTGAAAAGGAATTAGGGAATCGCTTCTGAAAGGACATTCATCTCCACCCCCCCATCCCATTTGTGAGCTGCTATGAGTCACGCAAGACAGGATAGACATCTGCAAGCCTGGAGTCTTCCAGATTCCAGATCTCTTAAAAATTCCTCTGCAGGTGACATACAGGTCAAAAATGTTTATAACATCTTTGATGTGCCTATTAGTGAGAGAAGCTAATCAAGATATGGTTGGTATACTTGTCAAAAGAGTTCTGTTATTTACTTTCCAGAAAGCAGGGGAACACAGTTTGCAGGCAGAGCCCTAGTGAGGAGTCAGACACTGCCAGGGATGTAATATAAATACACTTCTATACGCATTCTGTTTTAAGAGAAGTCTGATATACAGGATTTTTTTTTTTTTTTTAACATACTAGCTCTGTGAAGCTTCTATTTCTTGGTTACTTTTTTTCTTAAGTAGCAGCAAACCTTTGACTCTTACTCTTAGCCAAACAAAAAAAAGTAAAAAAAAAATACAAATAAAAGGCCAAACCCAGAAGTTTTAGTCCTCCCGTTAAATTCAGTTTGTCTCAACAACAATGGAACATATCTTGTGGAAGAAGTAGAAAAAAATGTCTTGGCAGTCTATCCCACTACAAAAGAACACCTTGCAGAAACCCTGCAAGCAAGGCGTTGTATCCTCCCAGCCTCCATTCACATAGCTGCCTGGAGGACTGGCTGCAGATGCGCTAACGCCAGAGCTGATGTATCATGTGGGACAAGAAACAGTGACTAGAGACCAGTGTTCCTCTGGTTTATGGTCCCTGATTTCATGCAGAGATGGCAAGTTCCTGCTGCAGTTCTCTTGTTCCTATTGATCTTTTCTTTAGACTTTACTTTCTCCTTTTCCTGTTTTCACCCATTGTTCAGTTTAAAGAGTACCCGATTGTGATTTTGTTCCACCACAAGTCTGTCATCCTACAACCAGCAAGGCAACTGTAAACAGTCTTACACAACCTGAAGCGAGTCTGAATTTGCCACTCTTAGCTACACTGTGTGCCTCTCTCTAACAAGGAGATATCATTCAGCTAAAACTGTATCCACTTTCCCACTTTTCTCTTGCTTTTTTTGTTTTTGGTTTAAAAGAGGCAGCTATCCTGTGAACATTAAGAACTGAAGCTCCTGTTCATTTGTTTTGTTTTATTTTTAAAAAGGACTATCAACTTAGTAACTTTTGCTTAGACAAAAGGATAAAAAGCTCTCTACAGCTGGAGGTAATACAAGCAGTTACAATCAAAGATTTGCTTAATACTTCTATATGAACATTTCAATTTGTCTCATTTTCCTGAGATTCAGAACATGCACTGTTAATGGTGACTATCCCAGAATTAAACAAAACTATCTGTACTTGAATCTAAGCCTCATCCAGCTCTTCACTTGTTGAGCAGTAACTAGTTCATGTTAACAGCTTGACTGTTTATTTATTCTGCTTAAATTAAACAGATGAGACTGACAGAATCTTTTAGCTTCATTCCTTCTGACAAGGACCTCCTAACATAAATACAAATACAGATACCAAACCAAGTTTGTTGCAATAATTTGATTGGAAAGATAACTAACACTCTTGCCACAGAAACAGCAGATAGATTAGACCACTCTAAGCAAAACTCAAGCAAAAAGATAGAGATGTCCTGTGAAGACACCCCTATACAGATGATTAAAATTAACATTACCTTCAACACAATTTCACGACCCACGGGATCCCTAGACGTTGTAGGTTGTACCAGAGCAGTTGAAAGAACGCATAAATAGGAAGTACACACCAGAGATTGGACAAGTGAATTCAGAACAGTAGTATCCTGCTGTGCTTTTTTTTTTTTTCCTCCTCTCTGGCCTGGGCTAGTATTACAGAACTATGGCACAACCACCAAATTAAGACATTTTCCTTTCCAGAATCTCTCTTCAGGTCACATCCAAATTAACTGTTTTATTCCATCTGCATCCATTTAGGAAAAAATCTCAAATTTTGAGATAGAGATTGCAGAAACATTGGTTCTGACTCCATTGCTGAGGTTAAACTTCCATTGTACACAAGCTTTACACATCTGTGTGAAGTCCTCCTGGACTTAACACCTTCACTGAAGAAGCATCATTGCACAGGAATTGATTCACAGCCACCGTCTCCTCTATGCAGCACCTAGAGACTTCAGCAGAACAGGCCACTGTACCCGCCTCAGTCCTCTCTACAGGTGTAATTTCTATTGCTCACCAAGGAATAGCTAAAGATATCCCACTGATGGAGTGAACACTACAAGATGTTTCTGGATCTAGCTTTACTTCTTACCCATTATCTTTTTTATTACACATTTCCGCCTGTGCTTCTACTTGCAAAAAGCACTGGGATATCTGGCATGTCATTTACACCCTAATGTGAGGCACAAGGGAAGTAATAATAAAGGATTGTGTTGCTTGCAAATGCTGTTCCCCAACTGAGTAACTATTATGTGATAGTCAGTGGCCACATGTTGAACAGAAGACAACAGTTGTTTGGGAAATTTTCCCAGTTTTTATTCTGTTGAACATTTAAAAAAGAATGAATGAAAAGAAGAAGCCTCTGTGCTTAAAACCCCAGGAGATTTAAGGAAATGGTCTGACGCAATTGTTTAAAATAGCTGAGAAAACGTTTGCCCTTATTCACATTTACGTTCTCTTAATTCCTTGTTCTTTGTAGCTTTTGTCCCAAAGTATCACTGTGAAGGGTTTTCCTGGTTGTGCTGTGGCAAGTAAGCGCAACTTACTCATCTTAAATTGCTCTTAAATGCAAGATTTGAGAGTAGACTTCTAAACAATTCAAGCATCTGGTCATTCTAAAAGAGAAGTCTGTTACATTTAGCAGGCAAATATCATTGTAGAACAACAGGTGGCATATCATGACATCGGGGTGTGAAACAACTTGCTCAAAGTCACAAAGTGGCTGAGGAGGGAACAGCAACTGCCATTCCTGTTGCCTAAACATAACTGTGTTGTCAGGAAGTGAAAATATCTTTCTGGGTACATCTACATTTAGTAAAACAAGGTATAGATACTTAAAATAGTATTTCAGCCAGAAGCACTCCAGATATACCTAAACGGCACTTGTGCCTAACCCAACTGCTCCCATTCACAGCAACCCAACTAGTATCTCTGCACAGCACCCTCACAGAAAGCAGGGGTCTTTTGCAATGCATTTGGTTGAATTGCATAGATGTTACTTTGGCCTCATTGGAAAGGTGTTCAGTTTGCTGAACATTTTTACATTTTTGCTTTTGTAGGCAGAGACCAAACCACATCATGTTTCAGTGATTTGTCCCAGCTCACAGAGTCACTTAAGCTTCCTTTCTCATTCCATTCTCCTCCACATTTTTGCTTAGTGTGCTAGATGCAGCTACCACCTTTCAGCCTTGGTGGTTTTGACCCCAGTTCTCTGCTCTACAGAGCTCTATTTCATACCTCTCTCCATCCTTTATTGTTTAATGCTGAAATATACTGCACATCATGTGGTTTGCTTTCTGTCTTCCTCTCCTGCTTTCCATTCTCCTGCCCCCTCCCCACCATCCTTTTCTTCCTGAACCTGTCATATCTGCATCAAGAGTCCAATTGGACAGGGGATCTCTGAGGAGCTACCTGTCAGATCTGTCTACTTGTAGATCAGCTCCGCTGCTTAAATGTGGAAAGGAATGATTCCTGCGAGGAAATATTGCTATACTGCTGTTAAGCATAGGAACTTTATCCAGCTGGTGAATATGACAGAGACCTATCAAAATAAATAAGAAATAAATATTAAGCCATCAAACCTTACTAGACCACTTGGGTAGCAAGGAAAAACAAGGCTCAGAATATAAAGGAGATTTATTTTTGAACAGGCAGAGCATCTATGTGCAAAAAAGCTTAGAGGAATTTTCACTGATTGGTCCTGAAATACCCACACGTTCTTAAAGCATCTCCAGGTAGAAGGCATGTAGAAATTAATATGCATTTTTAACCACAGCCCAAACATAATTACAGTTTTAGGTCATTAAGTGATAGAGATGGTATCAATATTACATCCTGGAGCATCCAGAAAAATCACCTGCACTTGCTGTTATTTAAGGGCACGATCTTGATGAGTGATGGTTTATTGCCTTGTTTACATATGGCAGCCTAGCCACATCTCTGCAATTACTATATGTTTTAATTCCCATCAGAGAGTTCAGCTTCCTGGGGGCTCATTTTAATCTACGCTCTGGAAAAATACCTACTGTTTAAAATTTAGTCGCTGATATCTTGATTTCCTTCTATGTTACAAAATATGGTCTAGCCCACATGCCTTTGCCTTTTGTAGTCCTGTGAAAGGACACTTTTGCAAAGGTAGGGATGCTGTAGATGTTCATCTGCAGTGTATCTGACTTCAGAAGCTAGCCAACCATCCAACCAGATGCACATAAGATGGAAAATAAACAGGCATTTGATCCTTCAAGTGAATAAAGTGTCACTTCCTGCACCAAGAACGTAAAAAAAAATTGCAACTACCGATAAGACAAACATGATGAAGAGTAGGCAGAACAGGAAAAAAAAATCTCTTTGGTCAGTAAACAAACCTAGAGAGAATAGGTTTTCAGTGTGTTGACAATGTTCTGGCAGTTCATTAATCCCAGCAAAATCTCTCCAAAGTTACTGATGCATGGATTCCATTTTCAAATTTCTCATTAGTTCCTCTTTATGGATTAAATGCTGATGTTCACGAATGAATGCACACAGCTTCAGCTGATAGATGTAATTGGGTTGTAATGGATTTTAGCTGCTGTTCCTTCTGATCTAGCCAATTTGAAATGCAGTATCAATGTATTCTCCCCATCTCTCTGTAGGGAATGAGAAATTGAAACCTACAAGATGAAATTTATCAACTTCCATGAAGTCCGCTTCAACCATCATAAAACTGTTAAGCTTCTCATTACCATTCTACCACAGTTATTTCCCAAACTCTGGTCAGGCAGTCAAAATATTAAAGTGCATTTGAAATAAGTAGAGTTGATCCTTCAATATTCTGTGCGTCCTCAACATTGATTTAGGTGTTGTAAATATTACCAACCCAGGATGACATTAACATAGAAAAAGCTTAACAGCAGGAACATAAAGTGACATGAAAGGATTTAAAGGTTGCAGAATCTCCTTCTAATTTTTAATGTCTGTATCTCAGTAGATAAACACATGATTTGCTATCACTACAGGGCCAATTGCCACACAGCTTTACAACTTCCCCCCCAAAACAGCATCTGCCTTGCTCTCTACATTCCTTGATTTAACCCAGCCTTGGGTAACTGGAGGAGCATGGAACACTAAGACTACATGTGTCCTCCATAAGTGAATGCGAAACACTTGAGGTCACAGAAACGTTCCCATAGGGCTATACGAAAATATAAGGATTTTTACAAAAACTCCAGGGAATTGACATTTTAAGGCAGAGGGGGAAGAAACTGTATTGGTTTGATGTTTTGTTGTTGAGGTTTGTTTGTTTTGGGGTCTTTTTTTTGTGGAAGACCTAACCTAAAAATTGGCTACAGGGATGCTTTCAGAAATCTCCTTCCAACTCACTACATCACTGATATGGATCAAATACAAATCTTGAGTTAGATTCCTATAGTCATGCAGTTACTATAAGCCAATGAACCAGCAACAAACCCTGTTCCAAGATGACTAATTCAAATGCTTCTACTGTTTTTTTAACCATTAGCAGTTTAATAAAGGGCTAAAGAGAATACATGCCACAGGGAAACAATTCTTCCTTCCCCCTGAAGGTAGTCTCTGCAGTGCCTGAATCAAAGCACATGGCAGACAGGAAAGTAATTCTTCTAATATTCTGAGGATTTAAAAAGATTCCTGAAAATTCACGCTAGTGAGTTCAGAAAATGAAAGCCACTACACTAGGCATGAAGAAGCATTGAAAAGTTGGAAACTGGGATGTCAATCCTCAGTGCAACAAACCATTTAATGAAATGCATAGCTTCATAATTATTTGCTTGGACGAAGGAAACAGGAAGAAAGAATTTTTTAGTTTGGTACGGGTCAGTGAAAACCACCAAGTCAGCTATCTAACTCAGGATTTTTAAATCCCACTTCTCAAACAGTTTATACTTACTAGTTCTTCTGCACCTTCATCTACCCAGAGAGATACATCTTTAATAGTGTCAGTCACTGCCTTTTACCCCATCCTGCGACAGTGGACTGCAAGGAACCAAAGGCCAAAGCAAAAACCAATAAGAAGATTTAGAAAGTGGACCCTCCCAAAAGAGGTTTTTCCTAATAAGCTCCACACAGCTGAAAAATATTTCATTGTAATAAAAATTCTATAAAAGCTAGAAGTGTATAGTTTTTTTAAAAAAATCAGATTTTAGCTACCAGAAACCCCACAGCTGTAGGCATCCAGTTTTGAAAACACCAGGCTATTTGCACATGGAAGTACATAGTTCCACTCTGGGAGCACTTTCACAGAATAATTTAGGAACAGATTTTCAAAGTTTGACCATCAGCATGATCTGAGCAGTCTGGAAAATCTGATCACTGTACAAAATCATAAACCTCTGAATATACACCCAGCTCCGCACAACACTTGCATGCTCTTTAAATTTGACATAAGAAAAAAACCTGTAAGATCATGCATAACATCATCCCCCACAAAGCACCAAAGCTGCCTCATTTTTATTGACTTCAATTGCCTTTGGATCAAGCCCTGTCAGCTGAACTCACTACAGCTTTCCTACTTGCCAGTCACCTTCTCTACCAGCTGCTGCTAAGGCTGAATCCATCCTGTCTGCACCACTCTTTCCCTTTCAAATTCCAGGCCAAATTCAATAATGGTTGTAAGTGAAAGCAGTTACTGACTTCAGTGGAGTTGCTCATGCCTAGAACAGGGACGAATTTGACCTGCTTCATCTATTACTACCCACTGAATCCCAAACTAATTATAAAAGCCCAGTAAGAAATTCTAAATCTTTTACTATTATTAGACTAGCCATTTCCATTTTACAAGGTATTTAAACATTGGCATCTCAACTAAGTTATACATCTAGGGCATGTTAGAATAAACTCTCCTTATGCTGCCAGCTACTACTCATCTATCCCTTTTTTTGTGTAGAGGTAACATACCTGCTTGCTGTGTTTAGCTAAAACAAACTTCTTAACCAATTCAAATATATTATGAGATCATCTATAAAAAAAGCTCAGAAACAATATAATCCAAAGCTAAATTTCAGCAAAGCACTTACACATAAGCTTACCTAATTAATGGGACTTAAGTGAAGTGCATCTGTTTTTCCAAAATTTGGGCTTAGTTGGGGAATTAGAATGTGGAAAATAAACTTCTTATATGCAACCAATAACGAAAAGTTATACAACAGTACAATCAGAAATATGTTGAGGCCTTCTGCCAACATTTCGTAATATTTTTCACCACTATAATAGGTCCCTTTATTGGACTAATTAGGCCTTGAGAAAAAGTTGCTTGATGTCTCGGTCTGATGGTATCACTTAAGGCACATGAATATTACAACCTAAAACACATGTGAAGTGATCAGATCTATTGTAATATTGTACCAAACTACTCCTGCACTTTTTTCTGACGAATTGCAAAGGGATGGTCCTGCACAGGACAAGGAGACCAGCTGCTCAAGTTGAGCAAGTCATATAAGCAAATACATAAGCTTTCTAACTATTGTTGAAATAAAGATGGTTTAGATACATTTGTGCTCATTGTTATGAATGTAAGTGACCTTGTGTGCTGGATTCTGCTTGGAAGTTTGATTTCTCCCCACTACCTGCCCTGAACAGGAACAAATCAAGCTGTTCCTATAAAGTTCTCCATCAAATTTTGGTTTGAATCATTAACCCAACTCTTGTGATGCTGGCCACAGCTAACACTAAGAGCCTGCTGGTGAAACTGCATCATTAACACCAGACTGTTCTTTTCCCCTGTTCTGCCAAAGTTCCCTTTCCATCACTAAATGTCAGAACTATGTTTTATTATTTGAATCACTACATGATGCCTCTTTCTGCACAAGCACTAATCAGCAGTACTGCAGTGAACGTACACCACACAGACACAAAGCAGACCACACAGTCCTAATGCTAGCGGTAACTTGTATTAAGTCCCTCCTGACAGGAATATGTCTCAAGCCTTGTCGGGTGCACAAGCATTCATATTTAAATCAGTATCACTGATTGTTTTCTACAATGTTTTAAACATACAGAACTTAAACCTGTAACACCACTGCCCCCCCTCCAAAGGGGAAATATTACAAAGGGGGAAGTAACAATCCTTAAATACTATGACAATAAAATAAAAGGTGGGAACTTTAAGAGTAATATTTCCTCTATCCTCAGAGAAAAGCTGAAATGAAATAGCGTTCATGCATTTGAGAAAACATACATGGCTTTGGTTTATTTCCATTTCTATTCCTCTACCAAGAACCTCAGAATTTCTCCGTGCTTGCACCTGTAACTGGGCACATGTGAACATCACCTGGACAGTCTGTCTTTTTTGGCTCTGTTTTCCTCTGAAGCAGCAATGTTCCTATCAGGTGCTCCAAGCTGATTCACAGCCTATGCCATCCCCTTACAGGCAGCAGCCACCTGTCCCATCTCTTCAGCTGAGAGAAGTTAGAGCAGGGCAATGGAGGAGAAAGGAAAGTAGCTGGCCAGCCTCTACTAGTAGAAACTCTGCACAGCAGAAAGGGAGGCAATAAGGATCGTCTGAGCGCTGTGGCCAGTCTCTGGGCACTGCTCGTCAAAAGAGGGGAGGGTTTGTTTTTTCCTGCACAGGGGCTACTGTGTTAAAACCTGACTGGACTGGGAACTGTGGTAAGAGACCCAGCAAAAGGCTCATCTTGCCTCACTGTATCCAGCAGCAGGCAGCAGATGTTTCAGGGAGCTCAGCAGGCTGTGAGCCTTCATACAACTGATGCAGAGTGCATAAGCTGTCACATTCAGCAGAAGCATCAGGCTCCCAACCACCACCTCTTACCATTCCTTATGTGAGCAGCAAAAGTGTCATTACAGCAAAAATACTCACACAGTTCAACTGGTAAGAAACTAAACAGCTTAGTCAACCATGTCTACCCAAAGATGGAAGTTAACTCTGTTCCCAGACAGTATGCTATCCAAGCGGGAGTGTCAAGTTTGAAAAATTCATCTAAAGTGATAAAATCTAGTCAGCAATGGTGGGCCCTGCAGTACCGAAACTGAAGTTGTATAAGAAGCCATCCACCTCCTTGACTGCTATGCAAATACTCCAAGGCCTTTTCTCATTTATCAGTACCAATACTTACTCTCTTCTAAAGACTGCTATATATACTCTTAATTAAATGATTACAGTCCTTTTGTAGATTATGCATAAATCTTCATTTGTTTTCTTTATTAGCATTCGATCTGGTTTTGTTAATTGCATAAGTGTTCCCCTCAGGCAGAAAAGCAATATACTTCAAATGAAGCAGGGCTTTTTGTTAAGGATAGTCAATTTGATTAACATCACTGTCAATATGATGAATGAAAATTCTCTTAGATGAGTTGCCCAATACCTTGAAATTGTCACTGGAATATTCATGTCATTAGGACACAAATGATGAATTCAATTTGAAATCATGTCAGCCTGCCCAAGATTTCTTTTAATCCGGGAAATATAGATTCTTTGTCTTCCGTGCTTTTTAGTCGAGATCTCAGACCTTTTTGTTTCCCCATCTGATACATAGGTCTTAATATTCTTCCTTCATATTTGCCAAATCACCTTGCCTCAGTTTCTAATTGCTGTCATGACTAACGAGCTCCAAAGCCCTGAATCTTAAGGCTTCTATACTGCTTCTTCTGCTCAAACCAATATCATGCGTTATGCGTAGGAATAAAACAATTCTACTATAAAAGATGCACATCTAACCATTAAGCTACAGTCAATCCTTACCCTTCCTTTTTGACTCTTCCACTTTAGTATCTCTTTTGCTCCCTTTCTCTGCATTAAATGCTATTTTCTCTTCCACATGAAACATTCCAAATGAGGTCTTCAGGCACTTTTGTAAAGAAGCATCAAAAAGAAGGTAGAATAGGCCAAGCTCAGAACAGAAAATGGCTCCCAGAAGCTTTAGAAAGTTCATCTAAGTGTTCAGTTACTACCAATCGGTGTGAGCTTGGACAGAAGTACTGAGACAAGAGAAAGTGGGTGTGGGCAGAAGGTGGTGATTCTTGCACTTTCACCAAGTAATGGTGCATTACTTTCAGTGAGACTATATATAATTAACAATCCTGTAAAGAGATCTTCCTCCCTTTTTCTTCGTCTTTTGTCTTTTTAATTATCTCCCAATGATACTGCCATTATTTTACACGATGTGTGTTCATTAGAAATGCATTTACACTTATATCTTGATTTATCAGCTCTTCCCCTCATTTCCATCCTCTAGATTAATATGCCTTCTAATTGAGTGTATTGGACAAGTTCAGAAGAGCCTGTGAGAGAGGACTATTAATAACATCAAAAATGTCTAGCAAAGAGTATCTGTGCATGTGTAATACATGTATCTGTACGTATATACGACAGTTGACTGCAGCCCTAGGAAGTGGATTGGACTCAAGCTGTATGTTAACCAGGCTTGTAGACAACGGGACTTCCTCCAAACTTCCCAAGTGTTCAGTATACACGATCTATAGTTTTTCCTCCCCTCAGCATTCAGTTTTACTCCGACAAAACATGCCTTTCCTAATCAAAATCAGATATATGGAGCCAGACACCTTTTCTGTTTCTTTTCTCTAGGCCCCATGCTGCTGTCTCCTACCAGAGTCATTATGCATGGACTTCACACAACTTGGTGAGAGAACTAGGGCAGCTCAGGGAACCTGTAGCCAGCCACATAAGAGCACACCACCTGGAAAGGTGACACTGGTAAAAATGTATTTAAAATTTAAGCCTTAGAAGTTGCACAATCTCTTAACAGAATCAAAATTGTTGCCATTTGTCTGTGACCAACCCTTTGCTGGGTTAGTCTAGAAGTTACCATTTTTCTGATGGTCTCTTCAGGTATCTGAAGGCTACACAGCACTTCATTTACTAGAGCTAAGTAATTTAATAATTGTTTGGCTAGTTCTACTAAGGTGCAGTCCAACATCAAATTGCAGTGTAGACTGTAAAGAGGCTCCTATCACAAATTAGATGTTTTTATTCCCCAAATCCATGCAAATTTAAGTAGAATTTTAATAGAGTATGGTAGGGGAGAATTCTCCTTTTCATAGGATTATCTGCAAGACTTTTTTCCCATTCTAAGATGAAAGACATCTGTCATACTATAACATATACTAACATCTGAACCTTCTAAGATCACAGAAGTTTCCAACCCCTAGAGATAGATTCAGACAACTGAAAATCTCACCCCGCTTCTGGAGGTGTTTAATGCACACCTAATGCTTTTCGGCTACTAACTTAGTTTTGGTGCAGGTGAATTCCGTTTTAGACTTGTGCATCGATCAGATTCAGCTATCTCATCCTGTACAAAGACCTTTGCATGGAAGGTGCTCTGCAGACATAGCTTCACATAGGCTTTACTCTCCAAACATAGCAATGTGTCAGTGGAGAATGGACAGAGGATTTCAACTGCTTTCCAGCCTGCCCAGAAACAGAGAGGATGACCAGGCTTTAAGAAATAAATACCAGGGCAGGGGAGATGGGGAAGATGAACAACAGTTGAGAAATTAATATTATGTGGAACTGCCAGGATCTCTACAAAATCTCAGCACAGGCTGGCTCCCTGCACCTTGCACTACCCATTCAGTCTGACAAGGGTACACAGCCTTGAAAATCAATTGACAGAGCAGGGAAGAACATTATTAGGCATCTGCAACCTCCAGACACTCTGCAGCGACAAGATTTGTTGGAGTGCAGAAATGACAGCTATGTAACAACAGTATCTTATTGATATGGGCTTCCTGAGTAGTGATGGAAGAAAGGGTGAAAGCTTCTGACAGAAGGTGACTGCAGCGTATGTTAGAGGCTTGATGGAGCAAGGCTACAAATGAAGTGGTACAGGAAGAGAAATGGACATGGCACGTTACAGATAAAGATGTAGGTAGGTCAAGCATCACTATTCTCAGGATAGTAGTGACATTTTGGCCCACACAAAGCATATGTCATTTGTTAATATTTTGTTTAAGCCCATTAAGCACACTTGCTCACTACTAGCAAAGCCATTTGTATTAAAATCATGCAGCATTCAGCAATAGAATCATCAGTATTTGCTCTACAAGGTTAATTATCTTCACCAAGTTGGTTGCATAGTAGCATTCATGTGGCTGCAAGGGTGTCAGAAGACTGTACTAAGCTGCAGCTGCTTACGTTAGAAAGATCAAGAATACTTCGGCTGTTTTAAATAGGTGAACAGTAAGCATATAGAAACCATACACAATAATTAATAGCACTGAAAAACAGGTAGTACAATTCTAGGCACCCTTCCACAAAACACAGAAACATAGGATGTCAATAAGCAAATTAAGAAATGCAATTAATACACCATAATAATGATTTCACACATTAAGATCTACAGGCATTAAGTCAAGGTGACTGCGTTCATGCAGCTAGTGAAAACTTGCAGCAATAATTGGAGTATGTTAGATGAAACCAGAATGTTTATAGTATAAGTATTTTCAAAAACATACCTGCCTAACAAGCTCAGTTCTGATTTTCAACCTTTGCTTGAGGTCAGAACATCGGTGATAAACACAAAACAGTCTCGTTGCAGTCACTGAGAAAGAATGCCTTAAACGAGACATGACTGTAACAGACTGGAAAAAACTATTTGCTTTTAAAAATATATCCCCTCTCAACTCTTATATCGCTATTAGCAGCAGTAAAGCTATTGATAAATGAAGCAGAATTCAAAACACAGACAAATGTTATTACTTCGTTACTGCTAGACCAAGGGCCTCTTTCCAGAGGTGCTTAATTCTTTTGGAGACAAAAGTTTATGCAACTTGAGGTACTGATATAATTCTGAAGAAACCCAACACCTTTCTAGGCAGCAATGCTGAGAAAAGTAGAATTAATCAACTGAGAATATTTTTTCTGCATGTCAAAACAGTTTTGCATTCCATATAGCACCAGAGTGATTTTTTTTTTTCAAATGCATTATTCTTTTCATTGCAGACTTCTAAAACCAAACCAGCTGATTGTTTTTCCCAAGTAAAATGCTTAAAATAACCAAATGGTAGAAGTGTTAATTCAGAGCCTATTGTAATCACTAATTAGCAAATTAAAGGGAATTAACTAGAAGATAATCAATGTAAGAACAAAAACTTACCTGTTACTTGTTGTTAAATATTTCAGGGGTAAAGTGCACAGGTGCCTGAATGACCTGAAGACATCCGATTTCAAGGCAAATGGACTATGCATAAATAACGGAGGTACAACAGCACACTACTAAATGGGCTCTCTCAGTAAGTGTTAGTGTCTTCACTAAGTTTTGGCATAATACCTACACATCAACATTCCCTAAATAATAAAGCAGAGCGATTTCAACTTACACTGAAAGTTTCAACTATTAAGCAGCTTCCCCTCAATGAGATAAATACAGCACCCAGGAACTTGTAAACTTACCTTTCCAGTTGTCTTCTGCTGCCTTCTGTCCCAGCACTGTCTTTTGCATAAGTATATGGTAGGCTTGTTTAGCAAAAGCCATTCTTTGTCCTGTAGTTCTCTGAACCAGTCTGCTGCTGATGACAGAACTGCAATTAATAAAATGAGATGGTCTGAATTCCCAGAAACACAAAGATAGTCATGTTGGACATCAAGCTGAATGCTTTTGAGTAGTCAGTGAAATACACACCCATTCTCAAAGGCTGTTTGGAAAGTGCAGAGAACATACAATTTTTCCATATTTGAAACATTATATCCAGAAAATAAAAACCATATAATCTCTATATTTACAGATTTTCTATTAACATCAGAAGGGAAATTCTAAGCAGCAATTTTGTAGCTGAGTAAAGCTAAGCCACAAATCTAGATTCCCAGCTACTGTAAATCTGCAGGCTTCCATCACATCAGAGAAACTTTGCTTATTTATACATCAAATAACAATGCGGCCTTGGGTTTCTTCTCAAAATTACACACATCACCACAAGCCATTCATACTGATTTGCAGATTTCCAGATGACAAATGTAATGATGAATCAGACTTCATTAAGCAGAAGAGCCTAAGTGCTTTGAAGGTCAGGTTAAGCTTTACTCTTTAACAAGGTTATTCTGACATTACCATATGCAAGTGTCACAAAACATTGGAAAGGACCGTTGGGTTAACGATGGCATCAGCAGCATTAACAAATTCTATTTGCTAGCCATACTCTTCTCAGACCTTTATTACTTACTCAGGACAACAGAACTAGAAATCCGAAGCTTTGCTGACTTAAACCAACCATATGATTTAAAGCAGATCCATTTAATCAATGGATATATTTTCAAAACAGTGTTTTGTAATGAATGCATATGGCATGCATACAACTAAGCCCCCTCCCTACCAAAGCCTCAATCATCAGGTTTTGAAAATTCAAATTTATACAAAATCTCTCCCGTCATAGGATTCCTTTTACCACTGCCCAGTATGTATAATTGGTTGTCCTTTACAAAACAAAAATAACTGCTGAAAGCAACTGGAACTATGATGATAAAGCTTTTATCAGATGAAGTTTAAATAATGACAAATCATTCCAAAAGCAGATTGTTCAGAATTAAAAGGACATGGACAACATTTGTCCATTAAAAACGCAGGCACTGTTATCAGTAAGTAGTAATAATTACGTGTACAAGAAATAATGTCAGGAAAGACATCTTTCTGCTATTATCTAAGGTGTCATTACAACTACCACAGTTCAGTGATCTAATAAAAGCAACCGCTTTACCTTTATATTCAAATGGTGCAAGTCACAGTTCAGAAATTGAACTTTTATCTGTTTTTAACAGTTAAAGCAGTTTTATTTAAAGTTGATTATTCAATTGAATCTCATTTGACAGTGATCTCATTGTAGTCTGGAAAGATTTACAGTGGAGCTGTGCACAGTCACTGGGGAATTGATGACTTCATAGGACTATGGCCATCAATTTTCCTATGCTCAAAGAACTTCTCCAAAATCCCTTCCTCCTCCTGTCTAAACAGGACCCTGGCTTTTAGAAACGAACATGCATAATTGCCTTAGACACATGAAAAAAGATATTAATATGGGATTCTATTACTATTGGATAAAGAAAAAAGAATGAGTTAACAAGATTTACCCCAATGTAAGTAAACCAAAATCTAGCTAGCTTCGTGATATTTCAGTGTTTCTCTTCTAGCATGACAGAGACAGATGGGTTTTTTTGGACATGGATTTTTAGAAAAAGTGCATTTAGCCCAAGTTTTAAGACAAGATGTCTAGTAAAAACTGGGGAAAGAGAAAGATAAGCACGTACTAAAACAAATCTTTTCTTAGCCTAGGAGGCCAAGGCTACTGGGTCAGATGAACAGCTTCAATTTACAGGTCTCAGTAGTAGCTCAAAGTCCACACTCAGCTGTTTTAAGAGTTCTGGAAAAAAGCCTGTGCTTTGGCTAGAAGTTCTACTAACACATTTACACAAAGACATGTTTTATGTCTGAACACAGTACGTTGCCAGTATCTGTTACTTGATAAAAACTGTTGATCTGCAACAGGACTTGTGTTCAGTTTTGGAGTGGCTACAGCTGCCCCTAACCTGAAGCCCCCCTGGGTACCGCAGGGACAGGCATCACTTCAGACCACAGACAGGCAGCTGCCCACCCTGTGGCCACCTGAGCACCAGGCTACCATTTGCCAGCTCTGCATTGTTCAGCTAACACAGCAATCTTTCCATACTGCTGCACACCTCAGCTCCTGGGTCCCCTCAGGAGCATCAATATGATCATTACTGTGCGACGTAAAAGAGAAATAATTCAAACTTAATATATAACCAAGATTTATCATCTTGTACGTACTGTCTCCAGACAGCATTGGGAAGCTGTCATTGGTAGACATCAGGAGGTGAAAACTGGAGCTTCATATTGATTACAAAATATTTCGTTTGAGAATTAACTCTTGGGCCCTTCAAAGTGGCATGCTGGCCCCAGAAGGACCAAATGCCACACGCAGGCCACAAGGCTCCCAGGGAAGACTCCTCAGGGTAGTGCAGATACTCAGCTAACTGGAAGCTAGAGAGCAGCGCAGCAGGGTTCAGGTCCAGAGCCTGGGAAATGCAGCGAAGGAAACCTGCGTGGCCTTGTCTAGCACCTAGAGAGGTGTTCCAGTGAGTAGGGCTTTTGGTCTAAAACCTTAACTGTCAGCCTCATTTGGGGCAAGAATGGTAAATGTAAGATTAAACACAGGAAATTAGGGTAAAGAATATTTTAATGGCTTGCATTAGAACTAAGTAACAGCACATTCAGCTCAAAGAACTATATACCAAGATGGTTTTAACAAACCAGCGTGCCAGTAGAAGTGAAGGGTAAAGAGAAAAGCTATCCAGAAAACGTCACTACTTTTTTTTCCATGGTGTGTACCACTTTACATGCAAGAAAGCTGGGAAGAGCCAGAATGATCTTGATAAACAGGATAAAGAAGGATTTTGATACATCTTTGCTATTCATGTCTGAGCTTGCTCCTTGCCAATCTTCACTAAGGTTATTGCTGTATTACCAACAGCATAACCAATGTGATGGGTACTATAATATGCATTTTACACACTAAAGTATATTCCCTTTACTTCTTACAGTACAATTTGAGGGGCAATTTGCATCCCCCTCAAATTGCATGTACACACACACACACACCATGCCCTAGTCTAAGGGGAGAACCCAGATCTTCTGCCCTACTATGGAGTCAGGTAGTGTTTAGACCAGAACTGCATCAGAAACTCATGAGACATCATCCCTGTTCCACAAGAGCCAACACGCTTGATCAAAACAGCTTTCCCCATGAAATGTGGATTTGCTAGATATTCAAATAGTTTCTGTCTGGGATCATTTTTAAGAGCCCAAGAACCCCAAGGACCAATCAATTTTTAATTCCTGCAGGAAACAATAGTGAAAAGGAATGTGAGGGTTACCTAAGCTGCACCAAATACTAGACAAACCGACAATCAAGGTCCCCTAAATTACAATCGCACCTTATACACTAACATCTTGCTTGCATTCAGCCACCAACAAACTCTATTGACCCACAAAAACGGCATGTTCCTGTGTACTTCCCTTGCAATAAAATTATTTAATGAACTCATAAATTCTCTACCTCTTACATAAATTGAAAGATTCTCCTCTTACATAATACTGAAAGAAAACCCTTTCCAGCTGTAACACAAGCCTTTTTAAAAAAAAATCAGCATTACAAGTCAGATGCTATTTAAGGGTTCTTCATAGATGGGAGCTTCAAGGAAACAGCTTTGATTAGTTGGCAAGACACTTGCTTGGAAAAAGATTCAAAATTTCTACTTTACATTCCACGCAGTGCATGCTGCTTTGAAGGAAATGAGCTAACACTACATCTCTGATTCAGGCAGTAGGTGAGATTAAGAGTAAGATTTTTCAAAGACGAATGGGATTCTGTTTACCAGCTAAGGACTTCGGACCAAGCTCTTATCGCCTGTGGCATCCAGAATGGTTTTTTTTTTTAGTCTTGCTTGTTTGAATAACCCTGCCTTGTGCAGTGAAACTTTTCACAACTTCTAATGCCCCAGTCAGCCTTCTAATAAGAGCCTGATGGGAGGGAGTAACAACTGAGCCAGGATCTCAGAAGTGGCCAATGGCAGCACAATAGACAAGTGGCACAAAGTGCAATACAAGAAATTCCCCTTAAATGCAAGAATTTTTTTTCTTCCTGTGAGGCTGATAAAGCACTGAACAGATTGCCCAGAGAAGGCAGTCTCCCCATTGCTGGAGATGCTCAAACCTTGTCTGGACACAGCCCTGCACAAGCTGCTCTAGCTGGTCCTGTTTGGAACTTCAGGCTGGGCTAGATCCCCAGAGGTCTCTCCAAATTCAGCCACCGATAGCGAGTGGTGATCAGCAGGAGTTACCTGACCAGGTGCACCACTGTTCTGTCTGCGGAGGCAGGGAAAGACCGCAGTTACACCTTTCAGATACAGTGAAAAATGAAACCAGTTTCACTTTGAACTTATTTGTGTATGTGAGGGCTCTTCTCTTTAAGCAAAATATTTAGGCCTAAATAAACTGCTTTATCTTTTCATTACGGTTCTCAAACAAGAAGCTAAACCCTGAGGAACTGCAGCTTCTCAGTGCCTTGACTTCCTGGGAATAAAAATTGACCCAAGGTAACATCTCTAAGGGATGAATTAATTTGACAATTACTTTCTTTTAAGTCTGATTAAAGGTTGGATGAATTACTGAAGGATGAGTTCATGTCCAGGGTGGCATTGGTTGAATATTTCATTAATCTTATCTTGAATAAATGTGGACCATAAAGAAAAAGACAGCTTGCTTCAAAAATAATTTTTATCTACTTAAAATGACTTTCTGCCCTTTATTTCCAGTTGTGGCTTTACCATGGTAAGAATCAAATTAGAGAGAACTACTGTGACCATTTTCAGGCCATTTCAGCTCACTCACAGGCAAGGGTCAACTCAACAGCATTGTGCTGCCAGACCACTTAACACACGTCGCTGCTTCAGACTCCCATGGCCTTGCTAAATGGAAGGGGCCAGATCCTGGGTTAGATCAAGTCAATGTGCCCATGCTGATTTAAAGGTGTGGATTTTATCCACAGCAAGACTTCCATGAAAATTGAAGAGAATTTGAAAGACAAATTTAACCCCTAGGTGTAGCCCCGCTTTGTCACTGTTTACACTGAAGTAAGGATTTTTTTTTCATGTAAATGAAATGCAAAGGTTATTAAGAAGTCATGACCCCTTTATACTCTACTTATCTTCATCTGCTCTGGCTTTCCCCACAGCAGTTTAAACAGAATAGCATCCTGAATATGTGAAAACTGCTCTATTGCCAGTAATTATAGAAAACAATGAATCCAAACACCAGAGTCCTATTTTATCAGTTTGTCCATTTCCAATTTGTATTGCACGCCAAGGTCTCAGAGACATTAAAGACTGAGGTTCATAATTAGGAAGAGTTTAGTTTTCTGCAACAAGTTTATAGAAAGCAATAGTTAACGTCTGACAGTGTACCCCCCTCTTCTGTCAAGCTGGAAAAACAAGGTGACACAGCAGAGTTTAGTCCAAAGGCTCTGACTCAGTCTCATGATTACAGCTCCTTTGTGTCCATCTGCCTTCTCTGCTTCAGGTTACTGACAGCCTAACAGGGAAGGCGGCTGCAAGGAACGTATATCCCCTCCTTTGTTGCTGCAGTTTATAACCCAGCGTATTAATGCAAAAATACCTCTCACCAAGGTTAGCTTCAATATCTCAGGCTGTGACCTGCAGAAGACAGAATCACACTGCTCTGAAATACCTCATCTGAAGAAGAAGGTACCTCAGGAAGCCCCGCGGTCTCTACCTTACATAAGTCATACATCACCACTCAACCTAGCATGTCATACCAGTACTTTAGCCACAACTCCATGAAATACATGCTGGATAACAAACACATTAAGAGGCTGAATTCATAACAGACCGGCTTAGATGTCTAAACCGGTTGGGTCCACAAAAGGGACCAAATTCCACATGACTGAGCTGTTGAGTTGCTTTTAAAGAAAACACTCAGGAACATGCTACAAGGTCAAACAGATCATGTACCCACTTCAAGTTACCTCTGGCATTCAACACATTGCTGAGTGCCAGGCACTACACCTGAGGGCTAGAACAAATATGAAATAAATGGTACAAGCAATATAAACACTCTGCTTGCAACCCTCTGCACAGAACTGGTACAAGGAAAGTCTGAGGGAGGCATGAGGTAGCACCTTGATAAAAACGAGCTTGGTTTTTATGTCCTGCTATCACCCAGCGTGCATCATGAAAGCATAATGAATCCCTTCAGACAGACAAAACCTGCCTAGGAAGGGTTACATGATTTTCCTGCTGATGCTGTATTCTCAAAATGAACTCCAATCATGCCAAGCCAGCCCAGCTATCTCTGTATTCTCTACCAGCAACCACTGACAGATGCTTAGGAAGGATGCAAGAAACATGACAAGCGTAGCACATACCATCTCCTAATGCACCCTCTCTGCTCCTGTTAGCAAGGAGGTCTGACATTCACTCTGGTAAACATCTAGTAAATAACTTCTAAGATCCTTTTTAAAAAGTTTTTTTTTTTAAAAAAAAATACTACTGAGCTTGAAAAAGATGTCAAGTGAAGAGGCAAGCCGCAGAAGCAATATTCTAGTTGCAAGGGAAAGTTTTTTCCAGAGTCTGGAAGCCCTATATTTTAAAGAGAAGGGATGTATTTTGGTGCTAGAGGAACAGTCCAAGCACATTCTTTTCCAATATCTTATGTCAAAAGGATGTTTAATTTACAGTTTGGTTTAATTATTCACTGGGTCCAATACATTTAACATTTCAATAATTAACTTCTATAGCAAGAAGGGGAAAAAATCTGATTTATCTGTTTACTTCCATCTTTAGCTGTTTAATTAGCCATACTGTCCTTCGCTCTATAATCTCTTTGCATGGACAAAAATATTGAGACAATTACAGGAACAAATGATTTTCTTTGCTGAGTGTATGGGCCTGGGCGAAAAGACTGCTATAAGGGCAGAGACAAGGTAATTTTTTCTTATGACAATTATACCTGTTTTCCAGGGAAGCATCCTATGCAGCTGACTGCTGAGAACAGAATGCTCTTCTGTGGAGTTCACTGAATGCCAAAGGAAAGATCTGAACAGAGTTCCAAAAATTTGAGCAGTTTCTCTAGGAAAAAATCAGCTTGCTAACAACATCATGCAATCTAGACTTCTTATACAGCCCTTCCTATCACCCAAACCTGATCTTTCACTTCTCCAGAGGTTTTCAGAATCAGAGCAAATTCATAGCATTTTATGTAGCCAAAGTCTGTGTCAGTAAACAAGGTGGGGAGTATTATTCATTCAGCTTTTGTAAGACACGGGTGCACGGGGTATGCACAGGTCATGAATTCATGCAAATGTTACCCTTGTAGCAACTTCATTTTGTCACCTGCTCACCACATGTGAAGTTACCTTCTCCCTGTGAATCCCATAGCCACAGTATACATGGCAATGAATACAATAGCTGCATGTTATTAAAATCCTATGAATAAATTATTTTCCCAATATAGCTCATTCCTCCCCTCCTCCACCATTCACTTAAAAACAGCTCTTCTCTACAGTAAATAAAGTAAGAAAGCCTTATCATTAATTCTATTTAGGCCTAATATGTCATAAAGCAAGGAAAGCAGACCATTTTCCTCTCTGCTGGGGCACAAAACATGTATTAACTATTCCAACCAGTGCTGTGAATGATTTATTAATTCAATTTCAGAATGTATGACTGTCAGATCATATAAGTTCATTACAAAAAGTCTCTCTGAGGACTCTTTTACTCTTTTTAAACCAACTGACTGACATTTCACATGCTTCATAACTGCACCCATCCATCTCCTTGCTGCTTGTACTCATTGTCACAGAGATTATAATTTGTCCTATCCACATTAAAAAAATTAATCTGATGACAGAAAGGAGTGGTAGTTAGTGGTCTATGGCAATAACGTTTCAACCCACATGCCCACCGTTGTGCTTGGATCTCAGGACTATCCAGTGCTCTGTGGAGAGCTGTATAATTGCCTCTGTTGACTCACAGACTGGTTGAGGTTGGAAGGGACCCCTCTGGAGGTCATTTTGTCCAACCCTCCTGCCCATGCAGGGCCACGCAGAGCAGGTTGCCCAGGCCCATGGACAGATGGCTTTTCAATATCTCTAAGGAGGGAGACTCCACAACTTCTCTGGGCAAACTTTTTCCAGAAAGAATTCTCTACTGCTCTCCTTTGCCCAAAGACTTTGAAAAATCTCCTTCGAAAAGCACTAGGCTGGTTCAGAAGTTCCCAACTGGCAGGACATCATATCAACATTAGCATTTGAAAGCTGTTCCAAAGTGCTGCCAACCTATTTGCTAACACCCCCTCCCATGAAGGGGAAGGAAAAGGTTCCTCCCGCAACTGGCCTGATACTGGTACTGGTTCTGCCTTCATCTCTGCTAACCTCTCCATGGGAAACAGGACTGGAAAAATACTTCCTCCTGAGAAAGAACTGCTATCAGGAACCACAGCTACCACACTTGTACAATGCAAATCTTGTTCTGCATGAGCAAACTAAGTCTAACAACTTTGCTCTATTTGATAGTTCCCACTAATAGTGATGAGTTCTAACACCTCTCTCATGTCTTCCTATCTTTATATAAAATCTTGTCCCTGTGAAGGTGGCAAGCAAAGCAACATGAAACCACTTACTCATTGACCACACCAGGACCCTTTTTGCCAACACTAAACTTACACCACCCCATTTTCCTTCCTCCTGGTTACTAACGAGGCCAAGTTTTAACATAGACTCTTCTAATGGTTGCTTCAAATTTTCATTTTGACATTTCAGTTGTTAGTGTATGCCTTAAAAGCTAAGTAAAGATGCTATTTGGGCATTTGGGTTAAATGAATATCAGTAAAATACAAAACAACAGAGTCAAACACTTTCTACAAGGTCCTCTTTAGTTAAGAGGGCTTCAGATCTAGTACATCAGTTTATCCAGACGAGGACTGACAACTTGTAATCAGAAAAACAAAGAACATCCTTAGAGATTGTAATACCAGGGAGAAACAAACAGTTTAGTTTGATCTCCCACATTTAACAGAAGCCATTGCATTTTATTCATTAACTCCTGGAACAAACCCAATTTTGACTCAGATACAGCTTCCAAAAGGAGTCCTGTCTCAGTTTGAAGATATCACTTCCCCTGGTATTTTGTTCCACTGGCAACAAACCACACTGTTGCACCTAATTTGCATCTATCTTACTTTAGCTTATTCCACTGGTTCTTGCTATGCCTTTCTTTGCTAGATTAAGGAAACCTTTCATCCCCTCTGTGAAGCAACAACAGGAGCCTACTCTCAATTTCCCCTGAAACCATATGGTGTTTCATTTTTAGATCTAAGAACACAAGCCCATTTCAAAATAAAAATAAATAAAAATCATTCTAAAAGACAAACATGAATAGTAAAGTAAATGCTCTCTCTCATTTGCAGTAATAGCTGTGAAATACTACTTTGGGACTGGAAAGTATCTCAATTCTGCAATTACATGTTCATCATCTCTGTTCCATTTTCAGTCCCTTAGGTCGTATTTTACAGCCAGAGCCCTCCAAGGTAGCCATACTTTTGTAATCGGTCATATATTTTCAATGCAGACGACAGGGTCAGTTCTTCTACAGGGCTCTGGCTCCAGCCAGACTGACACTTCACTGGATTACAATTGTATAAAGGTCCAGGAAGAAAAGCAGTGGGGATATGAATCACTTCAACTCATACGTAGAGGCTGGGTAGAAAGGAGTCTCTGCACAGTGTCTGTCACTGATTTACCAGTCAGAACCTCCTGGGCAACTGAAAAATGAGGTCTGGAGGACATGGGTGCAAGGTGAAGAGATACTTCTCTAGTCTTCTCTAGGCATTCAAGATGCTGAAAGCCACTTCCTCTTCAGATCTTCAGAGTTGCAAGGCTGGGGGTTAGGTGGGCAGAGATGTCGTGGGACATTAGGCTATCTTGTAAGAACTCTTTGTGGTCTGGCCCTTCACTTCCCAAAATACCCAGCCAAAAAAAAAACAGTAAAATGAATCCTGCACCATAAACCACAAAAATAAAGATTAGCTTTCACTTCACTTGTGCAGCAGCACTCTACAATAGTGGAAGCAAAAAGCACAGGTTCCCTACTGTAGTCTCTGCCGCTACTAAAAGTAGGGGAAGATGGGAGGCAGTGATTTGAACTCCTATAACATTTGCTAGAGTTCTCCTGTCAGAGCACTTATTCTGCCATAAAAGATGAATCTTACCATGCTTGTTTTTTGCTTTATAATTTGCCTATGATTCATAGTTGTCCCAGTAATGAAAACAGGACATATTCCTTTCCATCCTGCAGGTGAGAACTAGATAATTAAATGGATGTTTCTAATACATCACTATTTACACAAGTTTGTATGTGGTGGATTAATGCTGTAGGTCCACATATTTCCCTCTGAACAAAGAAATAGCAAAAAATTGATTTGTACCTGGTTCTATTAAACACTGTAACCCAGATCCATGTACATCTCTGCATTATTCAATATCACACTAGAAATGGAGAGTTACATAGCTTAGAAAATCAAAATTATGGCAGTTTACTCCTGATCCATAAAGGCAGAAATGAATGCAGAAGGCTTTTAAAACAGATTTTTAAACTATCTCAGACTCTGATTAACAGGAGGGCACTTTTACAACACTTCAGCAAAGTAAAGGGACCTTAAAAGGGTGAATAAGCTGCTGTCACATTGCAAGGATATTGAAGTGATTTAACAATGATAAAAAAACAGCCTTAGCCTTGACCACGCAATACTTTTTGCACCAACTGAGCTACAGTAACAGCCTCTGTGGTCACTGCTGGTCTGCAGCAAATACAAGTACCATAGCTTCTCAACATGCTGTCTTGGGGAACTTTCATCTTGTTTTTGCATAGGCTAAAAGCAAACCATTATTGCAGGCCAACTGATACGCACTTGCTAATACTCCATGCTTCTTCCTGTGTCATTGCCACTCATTCATGTGTTTGAGCTTTAAAGGTCTTACCAAAGCAGAAAAGAACTATCCCTCCTGTATAGCATAATTTCAAATGGTATTTCCGCCAGCAAAATCAAACAGGTAATTAGTGCTTATGCAAGGCACTAATTATACTATAAGAATAAGCAGATAAGCAGGTACAGTGCATGTCTTACCACTGCCCTCAAGAAAGCACTGCCAGATGGCTGCAGGCCAGTACTTTGACATGCTTTGATACACAGATCACCATCTCTGCCAAACAAGAAGCTGCAAAATCATAGCAACTAACCTCCAAAGATAATTTTTATTCCTATCTGTCAGACTAAGACATGAAATCAACTCCATTGTCCCAAGATGAGCATTAGTCCTCTTGTAGGTCAGCTTTTCTCCTGAATCTTCAATTTAAAGCTTTTCCCACTGTCTTGAGTCTAATGTGCTCATTTAAGTGAGGTAGAAATTCAGAGCCCATACAGTATATGAAGTTCTTATCTACCTCATCCCTCCTCCCACTTTCCCAGGAACATGGTCTGCTTTGGTATTAATAACCTGCTCCACAGACAAGCAAAGCCAGAGACTAATGGCTAAGGACTCAAGAGTAGATCTGTCAGTGCAAGTCACCAATTGTCTGCCAAGACTTTCCAGAAGCAGATGAGCAAGACAGTTATTTGGTAAGATTCTCTCCTCAAAAGAAAAATTGAACTTAAACAAAATGGTGATAGGGTGTACTGGGAAAGCGATACTCTTACTGCATACAAATTATTTCTACTGTCATGCATCTCCTAATGAAGCTACCTCTCCAGAAAGTTTACTGGATCTGGCCATATGGTGCCCTGGGGCTGCTGGTTCCCCCTAGGCTGATATCAGTAGGATCAGAACTTCCTTCAAGCTGCAGGCTTTCCCTCCCCTTACCCGTTTTTCTCAGATTGCTAAAGACAAACTCGCTTGTATTTGTAGGGTATGTTTCTGCTGATGATCCACATAAAACACACAGCACACACGTCCCGCTGAGACCCTGCTTTTCACCCTTAACCAGCTTCCTAGGCCCATGCTGCTTGTTCAGACAGCTGGGCTCCACTTGCTGCAAGAGTGCAGAACTGAATAGCTTGTGCTGCATACTGCTTCTGTGCTTAAATACTAGAGATTTCACAGTTGAGATAATACATCCTCCCTAATGTTACTTCCAGGAGACTATTTGCATATGCAACCAATCATGAGGTAACCATGGCAAGCAGCAGTTCTCAGTAAGGTTTTCAACTTAAATATTCATCATTCGAGGTTACTTCACAGCAACTTAACAGCAATAGGTGCGGGAGAGCAAGAGGAAAAGGAAAGCCAGAAGGAAGAAAGGTACAGAAGTTATAACGGCTTGTTTCTCACATTTATTCCCTAGGAATCAAAATACATTAAGATAAGGATCAAGAGTGCCAAAATACGAGAAGTTGTGAAAGACAGACTAATTATAACCATCACTTAACAGATGGGAAAACTGAGACCATGACAGGCCAGCAAGTGTAATATAGGGCTCTATAAAGACCAAGGAAAAGCTAAATCAGTGCATCTCCTCAGTATTCCATGTCATCATTTAGTCTCAAAGCACAATTGATTCATAATTTCAAACTTTTCCCTATAAGTATTCTAGTTTGCTAAAAAAAATAGAAAAATAGTAAGTAATAGAAGTCTAAATTATCTCATGTTTGGATTGATAACCCCAGCTTTAGCAAATGCCCCCAGCTATGGTGCATTGTTCCAGAAGGCTTGCAGACCAGGCTGTTTTCAGACTGTAATAAAACCTTTACCTTATAAAATACTAAAAATGAAGAACTGGAGCTTTAGCGAAATGAGATGTTTCCCCCAAAAGCTTCCAACCTTGTTTACTAGAAAGTCTTGATACGAATCTAAAAGGTTGATCCAAAATTATCAAACACTTTGCTTTGCTTTTTAATTTGGAAGGACTGACGTCAAAAGACAAGCTTGAAAAAGTCTCCAGCAACTGGATTTTATCATGTCTGAGAACAGACCCAAGTCTTCTCTTGGTAAATATACTTTGGGATGGGCACTCCAGAGACCTCATTCTGTTTTTAATGTAGAATGAGCCAGGCACATTGACAGACTCCCATTTCTGCTGCAGCGTAAGGATCCAGTTCATGAGGTGTTTACACTATCTCAGTGCTAAAGGTAACTGTGTTAGAGATCCAGCTCTGATGACTCAAGTTCTGCAGTGCTACAGATGTCACGAGTCAAAGCAGTTCACACCAGGAAAGGGGCAGACCCTTATTATAGCTTAGATAACTATTATACAAAAATGAACAGAACAGTCCATTTATCCTCCTTTTGTTTTTGCTTTGTAGTAGGGTGAATGAGTAGGCAAACAGGCAAGAACCATCAGCCCCTCCAATTTCCATGTTTCTTAATGGAAAGGGACAAAACCAGTATTTTGAAGTTATTTGGAAGGTCATTTTAAGGGGAAAGACAGGAAAGTTTTCCAAGATGTTTGGCCTTGATTAATGAGCATGCTCAACACAAACCCACACGCACTTCAGGAACAGATGGGCTTGTTCTGGCTTTGCCACCAAGCAGCTTCTTTATTATTCTTAACCCAAAACATGAGTTATTCCTACCAAGTAGGTAATTCTGCATGAAGAGAAGGGGAAAGTGTAGGAGCTGTGGAAGATACCTCCTGATTTTAGGAAGCAAGGCAAACACGTAAGAGGAAGAAACAGACAGAGGCAGGTTGCCCACGAGCAGGGTTCTCCTGTATTCGTACAGAAGCATCGTCCATACTGTCCCAGCAGAGAAGCCTTGGCAGCGTTTGTACGGGTGCCACAGCCCGCACATGCTGCCGATGGTGCCAAGCACCACGCTAACCACTGGTGCTGCTTGGGCCCACAGGGTGCCAACAGCTCCAGGAGAAAGCCACCGCAGCTGCAAAGCCTGCACACAGTCTGCTTAGGAAATGAGTCAGGCTTGGGGTGCCTTCAGAGCTGCCCTTATCCCCCAGTCCTTCCTACTTCCATTACAACTTGCTGCCAGGACCTGAGTGCACACGGCAGTGCAACGTGAGGAAGGAATTTAGGAAGACTGAGACAGGCAGAAGGTGAAAGATGGTGGGAGCTGACAAAGGAGAATCAAGAAGATTTGGTAAAACAATAGGAAAACTTAAGAGACCGAAAGAAAAGGAGATACGGATAAGAGGAAAAAGCATCATCTCAAAGCGAAGAACTCAGTTTAAGTGGAAATGTCCCCCTGAAGATACCACCTCAGGAAAACAGTGAGAGCCTTCTGTACCTGTGTGTACCCTGGGCGTCTCTGCATAACAGCACAGCCAGGGAAATCCTAGGGACAGCGCACCTTACTGGGAGAAAGATTTTCCTCACAGAGCTGAATTTCCTACTGATATTTTCACAGTCACTATTTTAAGATTTATCACTTGCCCAAATAACAGGTGGCATCTGAAAAGCCATGCTGCAGCCCCCAAAATCTCACAGAAATAAAATCTTAAGGGATTTTGGAAGTCATACTCATTTCAGGCTAAAATTATCTGCCATTTGACTAAATCGTTTCATTAGGGCTCACAAGCTTCTGGAGAGACTTGTGTTGTTTTTCATAGCAATGACTGGATTACAGGGATAGTCAGGAACACTGGATCCTCAGAAGCCAGCGATAAGGAATTATGCTTTGCCAACATGATGCTCTTTAATCAGCTAAGTCCCACAGGAAGGGATAACTCTGCTTTCCACAGCTGTGCCCAGTGTGCAGACACAGCTTTCCTAGCTTAAGCTACAACATTCAGACACTCAAGAAAACCTTTACCTCAGCTAACCTTCCCATGCTTTACTAACCCATGATAACAAGGGCTGTACGGTACTGAATCACTACTCAGCTCTGTATTGAATAAGAATTTTTCCCCCATTGTTTCCTAGGTTCCCTACTTAGTTTACAGAATAGCAGACTACACTGAAAAGCAGCAGCAAAGAAATCCCTCTCCTTAGTTAACCGATAGACAAACCCCAGCTTGAATTTGCCAAGAAACAGTAGCTTCTCTTCCTGCTTTCAAAAAAGCAAAATATATACTCTACTGCCAAGGTGCCAAATCAGTTTTCAGCAAGTGGACGCGGTAAGCTGAAAAAAAGAACAGTCACAGCTCAGGATTAGATTTGTTTTGCTCTCTGCTCCTCGACCTTTGACACAAACACTTATGTCATCCAAACATCAGCTGAATCTCAGGGCATTTATTGAGACCCAAAGGAAGGCTGGAGTTTCAGTCCCTAGCTGCCTGCAGCTCGTCAGCTCTCTGCATCCCCTGTGACAAGCACGGTACATCCTTGAGGGGGAGCATGGGAGAGGATCCAGCAGCAAAACAAGCAGGTGTGCACATGTGGGAGACAAAAACACCAGGGCAGCAGCAAGACATCAGATGTGCCAAGTTAAAACACAGCAAAGGGACAGGTTCGCAACACAGCAGTGACATCAGACCAACTTCCCCTCCATACAATCCAGCACAGGATGTGGAGGGGTTGAGGCCAGAGTACAGTTCAGCCGAACCTGTCAGCAGGTAGTCAGGTCCTGTGTGTGGACAAGCAAACAGCATCGCAGATCCACCAGCTAGCAGGAGGTTTTTCTCTGCTGCTGCACACCGTGCTTTTAAGTATACAGCTGTACTGACAAGAGACAGGAAAATCTCAGACAGTCACTTTCTGCTATCAGAATGGTATGAAGTGTACCCTAAAAGCAAACTGGAGCCTAGCTCAAGTCTTCAGCTGCCAGCACTGAGCCAGGATACATCTGAAGAGCAAGAGCATCCTGCTCTTGTGGTTGACATTTTTTGGAAGAACCCTTACTGTGCCTCATTTTTTTTTTTTTGGTAGCACAAGCATAATCTCCCTCCTCTTGCAGAGGTATTGTAAAAGGATGCATGAAATACAGAAAGCAGCTCTGGCTGCTGAACAGGTGCATTATGAAAATGACTGAAGACCCCAGCTGAGACCAGGGAAAGCCACATGAAGAACGTGGGCCTTGAAGTGAAACAGCAACGGCAGTAAATTGGTCCTGTAGATAGTGAGAGCTGCCAGGCACTGTGTGAATCCATAGCAACAGCCCAAGGCACGTACCTGGCCCGCGAGCTCTTCAGGCTGCCAGAAGCACAGGGGCAGGCAGGGCTCCCAGGAGCAGAGCAGGGAACACAGAGGGCTCAGGGCTCACAGCTCGGGGGCTGCTTCCTCACCACGCGTGGGACCAGGTCACCCACCCGCCTTCCCATCGTACCGCCGAGGGCTAACAGCAGTGTTCTGCGTCTTGCAGCTGACTGAGGATTTCTAAGGAGCCACCTGCATGCAGAGTAGCTTTCTGGAACTTGAAAAAAGACTGTTTCAGCCTCTATAAACTCATTGGACATCTCACTTCATGATAGATACGGGTAAAGTTTTAAAAGTTTCACATAAAAATGCAGTTTGGAACACTTAAGTCTTTCAAAGAAATTGAAAATGGAAAAATGTCAAGAGATTGATTTCAAATACCTTGTTTCATTTCACTAATTAAAATAAATAGATTATGCATATTTACATATTATATTTAACATCTTCTGTGATGCTTCAAAAGTATAAAAATAGTCTTTGACAGCTTATAGTACCTTTTTATATCAACTCAGGCTCTGGTAAAAGAATTCAAGTTTTCATTTTGTATTCTATCTCAAGAAATTGCATTTCCAAAAGGTCAGGATTTCCCACACATTGAAAATACCATTTTCCTACACAGGCCTACTTAAAATCTATTCAGAGACAGGTATTCTACATCTTACACGCACTGCACTTGTGGCAGCTTGCTAAAAGCAACGTCAAGAAAAATAAAGATCTTCTCCTGATAGAGGACATTCAAGGTGAGGTTTTCTTAAGCAAAGAGAAAGTTTGTACATGAAGTACCTTAAGTAAAAAAGAAAAATCTCTTCTTTAAATGAAATATTCTGGTACAGAGTTCCTTCTCTATCCAGAGAAGAAAGCCTTAACACTCATTTGAAAACAGGGTTTAGTCTAAGTCATAAAACAAATCATTTTGTCCACTCTGAAGATAGAAGTGACAGCTTAGAGATCCCGAGGCGTCCACTGAAGCCAGCACAAGGCCCTCTGTTGCCTTCACGACTTTCCCAGTCTCCCTAGTGGCTGGCTGCGCCTCCGAGTTGATGCTGAGGGTACAATTCAGTAATTGCTTTTTAAGGGTACCACAAAGAAGCCCTTGTGCTCTTTACGCACAGAGATGCTGAAGACCAATCTGGAACTCTGTGCTTTAACAGCCGTTCTGGACTCCAGTTCAGAAAAGCATTTAAGTGCCTGAATCCCTCTTCACAAGACCCAGTCATTAAAGCTAAATGCGTACCCACTGTGTTGAACTGAGGACAGCAAAAAGAATGCAAGAGAAGGTACAAAAAAGGTATCCAGACTGTATCACTTATTTTAAAAGATTTAACTTCAATAATGTTCCTTATTTTATAGGGGTGCCTCCATTTCCCTCAAGGCTTTCTTATTCTTCCATTATGCGATAGAGCAGTACACTTAACCACAAGCTGAGAAAACTGTTTCCTTCTCTCCCCTTACTCCTTGAATCTCAGGCTTTTAAAATCTAATTTGAGATGCCATGGATTCATGTTTAGCTGCCATCCCTGAAGATGGAGTACAGGCAATAGAAGACACCCAGCCCATTAGAGAGCATTGCGCTTAACTCCCCGAAGACTGTGCTCAGAAAAGAAAGTATAGACTTTAAAGACTAATTGGTTCCAAAATATACTCCCCATTCTCTCCCATTATAGCCCCTCTAGGGATAACTTCAGTAAAATAACTAGTGGTATTTAGGTAGCTGACATTAAGCAGACTATGCAGGGAGACTGTGGAAAATAGTCCCCAGGCATTTTTGTTACCCAGCTGTTCAAATGTTTAAGTTTCATAAAACACACCTCCCTGACAGCCTCTCAGCTTATCTTTGCCCTCTCAAGCTCCATAACAACCCATTTCTGGACCTGTGCTCACCACTACCACAGAAAGCTCCATTACAAGCCATTCCCTTTAACGTTTGTTAATCTACCAGACGGCATTCAAGGAACCACATCTTGGCATTTTCTGTGCTCTAGTTCAGGAATTCCTATTACCCATTGCACAAGGCTCCAGCTCCATAACTGATGCTGAGTTGAAAAAAATCAATACTATTTTGAGGAAGAAGCTTTGATAAATAAACAGTATTTTAAAACACGTAGGATTCTAGGCTAGAGAGAGCTTACCCAGTCACCACCAGTAGCCAGCACCACCCCGGAAAACAGTTCCTAATATTGTATTGTCAAATTCACTGAATGTAGAATAATTAAAGTTCCGCTTGTGGTCCGAACTCAGTTTGTGACATGAGATTGTGTACAAGCATAAGCTCATGAAAGCTGGGGATTTCAGATAAAAAGATGATCAAAAGTCAAGCTTTCCTGATAGTGGAGAATAGCTTGAAACTAGACAGCCACATGGAAAAAAATCTACATGCTCAGAATTTATCTACAAAAATCTGTTTTTCCTGTTATAACATGGCTGTTTTGAGAGGATTGATTTTAAAAATCTTGGGCCAGATAACTTTTTCCCTATCTTTGCTTGTTAGTTTGACAGTCTTGCTCTTCTTGTCTGAAAAAATGGGTCTGACCACTCTTCTTTTGCTGCTTTTAGTCTGTTAAGCCATCTGAGATACCCCAAGCAAGCTATTACCACTATTGCAGCTGTGCATTTTACTACAGCAGAGAGGGAGAGAGAAGCATGTTAAGGAGAGAAGTGGTGTTTTAAGACTTCTGTTTGCACATGTTAATTGAGATTAGTCTAACATCTACTCATGGGTCAAAGCCTATTGTTAAGGAACACAAGTAGAGTAGTTCTGGAAAAAAAAACAGGCTAGGAATTGAATTACTTGCACTTTTTGCCTAAAAAGCTTATATTTGGAAGCCACACCCCTCATGCTATTTAAAGTTTGTGATGTTCACTGTCCTAAAAGGAAAACAGAACTAAAAAGTTCTGTCTTTTTAAAAGTCTGCTCCCCACAGTTTGATCAAAGAACAACATGCTATTGTAAGAGTATGACAATGTGAAGAAGCAGGGAGAGGTCACAGAAGTGTTCCCTGAAAATAAAAGCAGCGGGATGTGGAAGATCAGTACATAAAAACGTGCAAGTAAATGAATATCTGTTCTAACTTAATTCAGTTATGAGTATTCTAGTGGTGCTTGCTAAATTCTTTAAGCAAAAAAATTGTCAAGGCATATATTTTACTGGGCCTTACATGTATGCCTAGCAAGTACAGTTCATTGACACTACACCAAATTCTTTCGTTGGTTTTGTTCGACATCTAATAAGACATCTGACATTCCTAAGTGCTTTGCTTTTGAACAAATACAGCACTCAGTTCTCTAATTAGCTACACCATATCTATTAGCCTGAAAACTGCCTCACTTAACATCTCCAGTACCACTAACATGGCTTTAAACACAGTTTTCCCAGCTTTGATACCTGTGACAAGGCTAATTGCTACTCTTACTGTTAGATTTCAGATGGTGCTGACAGCACTTCATTTAAAAATAAAGAAAAAATGGCCACAGCTCCAAAGAAGTAAATCTAAACAGAAAAATGGGGAGCTAATAACCTGCGAGTGTAAGTAGTGGTATATCCCAGGATAGGTTTGGGGCCCTTACACAATGAACCTAGTAAAATTCAGTTCCTATCAGAAGTCCCACCCTTTTCTTAGCTGACACCTTCCAAGCACGAGATGACGCTGAGATAAGCGCTGCAGTGCAGTCCTGTGCCTTAGCAGCGTGGTTTTCTGAAAGGACAGGTGCTGGCTTGAAGGCTGCTTCTATTATAACAAATACTGTATCCTCCGAGGAAAAATACAGGAGCTCCAGAACAAAAACAAGAGTGTTTGGGAATGTAAGAACACACACCTATCCAAGTTGCTTCCCCCCCCCCCACTTCAAAGAGAAAACGAAGGCAGACATGCAGAGCTGCCACATCCAAAGGCCACTATTGCCCTACTAATATGCAAACAAAAAAGCCAAGTTTTCAAACAATATGGAAAAACACTGTTGTGATTAAACAAAAGCGCACATTGATTTTTCTTCATTCTGAGCTTGCAAAGTCAGCTTTGGAAATGTCATTGATGTAGCAGGCCAGCTATCGGACTTTTTTTTAGTTACTCCCCAGGCTTCAGGGTCCCCCTTAACCTTGCAGCTGGAGAGCTGACTGGCAAGTCTCAGTGGGCCAAGGGATCTTACATGGTGCTATCAACTAAGAAAAACTTGTTCTTAGTTCTTCTCCACAACCCTGTGTAGGCTCTCCACTCCCCCCAGCCCTCACCACCTGCCCCCAGGGAGCACATCTGCACATCCATACACAGGGGAACTTTCTGTTGAGCATGGCAATCTAGGAATCAAAGGCTCACTCACTGGTAATAGCTCTCCCAGCTCTTTCTGGTGGCCATTCTGCATGAGACAGTACTGAGGATGGCAAAACAACATAGCAGTGGACCTTTTGCAATGCCCTATTTAAGCTGCATTAAAAATGCCAGCTGTAATTCTTCACAACTCACTAATGAATCATGTGCTTCCCAATGAAAGATCACGAAGACCCCTCTGTCACGCCACTGCTCAACTAATATTTCTTGCAGCAATAACCCCTCCAGTGCTGCTTGCTTGCTGCAGATTCAGGATGCTATCCCTGGCAACTGGGTCTTGCCATTTAAAAATGTAATCAGTGATGACATTATCAGGAGCATGAAGCCTAAGCATCATTAATTGTTAATAAGGAAGTTTAGCTTTCGGTTGTTGTAACTGGCAAGCAAAAATATGTCTTTGAGCAGCTATATGCTGTATAAGGCAAATTCTGTGTTATTGAAAAAACACTGCCAAGGGTTTGAGTTGTCTCCCCCCCAGATGTCCTAATTTATTTCAAAATAATGAAGGGAAAAAATCCTCCAGCTTTTAAAAAAATAGAGTAGGAAAATACTGCTAGGGAAAATCAAAGGGAAACCTCAAGTTAGTCTGAAAATCCTGTAAGAGCAGCTCTGCACTCCCCCAGCTGGCTGACTTTCAGTAGCTAACCAGCAAACAGATGTGTATACATACATACATATTTTTTTTAACCCGACTGCTTAAACTCTCCAGTGAGACTGAAATAAGCACAGCTTACCTGCTGATTCCTTTCAGAAATCCATTCTTGTTAACATCATCCTTGTTTTAAAAATGCAGCAATATCTACTTGTAGCACATCAACACTAATGCATCAGCATACAGTGTGCTGGAGGGACTGACCTTACCCCCAAAATCTTGCAGTTCATATATGCAAATGACATGTGAAATCGACAATAAAACATAAGGTTCAGTTACACAGCTTGCAAGCCTCAGAAGGGCCATTTTTGTTTCTGCACTTTGGAGCTTGCATCCAACATGCAGCAAGCAAAGACTGGGCTTGATGACCAAAGCCACAGCTGCTGCTCCTTTTCACTGGTGGTTTCCAGGAACAATGACATTAGGTTAGTGCTCAAACCCTCCCCGAGGGTCACTGCAGATTAACAGAAGAAACAGCGGCTATTTTCACTATATTCTGAGGCTCGATATGAACAATGCAGTTGATGCCACTGTGATAACACGATCAGCTTTGATATGCTGCTGTAGCACACCCTGCTCTACAAACAAGGGCCTCTGGAGAAGACTTGCTGGTCTCCATTTTCTCACCCTTTGAGAGACAGTTACAGTACAGCAACATCTCACAAAGCTGGGAAACATAGCAGACAAAAACATGCTCCCTCATCCACCACTGCCTACCATAGGGAACAAGCCTTGTGAAGGATAACAGAAGAACAGGACCAGAACGCTAAAGACAACACCAGTGCAAGTGAGCAGTATCTCCAGCATCCAAATTTTATCCAGATGTGTATCTAAGTATCTAGTAGGGAGGGAATTTCTAGTGAGGTTACATGAGACTGTTTCTAGCAGCATTTGATAGTTTAACAGAGCCCATAAGCTGGAAAAACAGTTTCCATTTCTTCCTTCAACTTCAACATCTCTGCAAGTCTTTGATTTCCCAGGCTCCAGCCCGAGTCCCCAGACAACTACTGCCAGTGAAGGAAGAAGTAACATGTTTTTGGGTTTTTGTTTGTCTCAAAGCAGCAGATGATTATGAATCACAGTCACATTTTGCAGAGCTAATGAGCATAACTGATACATGTCGGTCCTCTTTCAGATGGCAGGAGTTGTGGGAGGAGAGCGCGCATTCGGTACGAGGCACAGAGCAAGTTGCCATGCCAGCTGAATCCAGACAGACTGAATACAGAAGGACTTAAATAACTTGTGTATATGTCAGATGCTCATGTTCATCTGGTTAACGCTTTGGAGCAGGCATGCTATTCTTAAACCAAAGACATCACGTGTGACATGTATCACATCTGCCAGATATTCCCACCTAGCCAGCACCAGTTTGAGCTCATTTAACCCGGCAGGTGAAAGATGAATTGCACAGGCATAAGTACCTCAGACCAGGAAAGGCCTCCTCTTCTAACAAGTCACAGACCCCTCATCTGATCTTTTTGTCTGTTCCTTTGCTAGCCATCCCTGTAGCAGACCAGTCTTGCTTTTGTTTAGACAACTTATTTTACTGACCTCATTGAAACAAACTGATGACTTCCCTTGTTGCTGATTTGTGACCGTACCTACTGTCTCATGGCAGGAACCCAGCTGAGAGCTGGGGCCACTGGGCACAATATCCCCCAGTATTAGAGATTCCATCGCAGCAGCTTACACTCTGACTAGAAAGACTAAAAACATTTTTCCCTGTTGAATGAATGGAAACCATTCACTTCCATTCACATCCTCTTCACATGGAAACATGGCACTATGAAAGACGGGGAGAAGAGATAAGGAAGATAGCTCTCACGGATTTCATCCAACAGCATGCTGGATGGCTGCTGCATGCGTTCCAAGGAGAAGCTGGGAAAATCTGTTTCTCAACACAATTGCCTTGACATTTAAACTGGCCAGGGAACTGGATGCAGTTAGCAAAGCTCCTTAACTTTAAGTCTTCTCTAACCCAAGCTAGGTTGAAAGCTGGAAGCTGAAATACTAACGCAAAGATATACTGCATAGATTAGCCATACATATCATTTTCATGCTTTCATAGTGTTTTAGGTACATAACGGTGCCCTTGGTCAATCCGAACAGAATCACCATATTAATGTCTGAAGATATCAGATAGCCAGATGAGGCAGATAAATTATAGCTGTGTCAGACGAGACAAGTGCATTGTGAGAGCTGGGTATTTAAAATGTTTAGACGAAAGGTGACATTCTTGAAGCGAGGCAGTTATTTTCTAAGCATTCTGAGCAGATCAAGAAAGGGTAAAAGTAGATTGATAATTACCAAAGTCATGCTGTGTAGCTTATTTGGCTCTAACACCTTTCAAGATTGATGATAGTTTATTGGTAAGAACAAGCACATTATTACTAAATTTGCTGATGACATGTTTAATCAGGGCTACCTTTCAGAGGTCTGAGGCTTCACACTGTCGGTTTCAACACTTCTGTCCAGGCTAAGCACCCCAGCACCCCCCTGCCCTCACGGCAGGAGGCACGTACACAGCACTTTGCAGAGGTGCTTCATGCAGAGACAGATGCTTCCACACAACCCTCTCACGCAGTCACTCATGCATATAACCGCCTGCACCTCTGCAGTCACACGCAGATAAAATCCCCCTATCTGTATGGTTTATCACATCTTAAATACCATTGCAAGCACCACCTCACAACCAGAGACTTCGCCATCCTCTCCTGAACACAAGTGTGCATGAGGCACACGTATCTCTGAGGAATGCAAGTAATTTCCTTTAAACAACGTGATACACACGTGCTTCTCTAAATCGTCAGTGCGCATTTTGTTGTATGATGGTCAAGCGATAAGCAGTAGAACACACAGCCAGCGACCCTGACAGGAAAGATGAGGCATTGATTCACTAAGATGCTCTTTGTCTAAATGCCCTGGAATGACAGACAAGGCAAGGAGATGGCAAGAGGTGATATGGGTACGGTTTTCAGTCCCCTGAGCGGGGATGACAGCTCCCAGTTCTCCTACACTTCCTAATTCTTGGCTGACCAGTGTGGTCACCAATACTTGCTACGTCTTCTGCATATGGACACTTCGCCACTGCACCCACACACTTCCAGGTGAGCTTTACTGAACTAGCAATTAAATGTGAAAATTTATCATAGGTCATTCCCTTAAGTTGTCCCAAAACAGAGCAGGATCAGAAGTACACCTGAAGAACCGAAATTTATCTAAACCATTTAATTTTACCTTTCCAGTAGCTCCCCTCATCCATCTCCCTGGACTGAAAGAAGTCTCTAGAAAGGTACCACAACCAAATGCAAAAATCCCTTGCAAGAACAGTTTATCTATAGAGCTTTGAAATTCCTTTTCCGCTTGGGTCATCTGATAAGGACAGACACCTCCACAGATAGTTTTCTGATCTGTCCTCAGACACAGAGGATGCAACATCTAAACGACGCACCTTTTCTGCTTTGATCTGAATGTTCCCACAAATACGAAGTGGCCAAACCTGAGCTCCAATCAATCTTATATTTACAGTTTGTTTCCATCTCAGTTCAGCATTATATTATGTTGCTACCCTGAGGCTGTGGCATAATCCTTATTTACTTTCTAGTTTCCTACTCAAATCCAGACTTATTTTCCCCTTACGAGTTGCTTGCATTTTTTTTTTAATTTTGCAATTCATTTTCAACAGCTGCAAAAGATTGCCCTGAATATAAAATGACTCTCTCTAAAGTTATCCACAAATCCATAAACATCTTAGCTAAGATGCAAATAACTTAAGCTTCCTAGCTGCATCTTGTCAGATGTTGAGGTTGCAAAATATCTAGAGCTTTTTTCGTCTAACAGGAAGCATGCATTTGTGTGCCAGTGCAGGGGAAAGACTACCTGGGACAAAATCCAGCTATATAGCAGTATTTGTACAGAACAAAAAAATGTATAGTCGGCTTTACCAGACACTTGACCTAGTGTCCTCTAGAACAACCTTTGCTGACTTCAGCAGGTTCTGGCTTGGGTCCCAGGAGCACCAGTGCCAGGAGCCGTAAGAGAATAAACCCTGTTCTTGCAAATTTGAAGGCTGATTTTGCAAGCCTATGGGTGCAGCTATTTTAGATTGGCTTTGGAAGAGAAATTGAACATTATTTGAACAAAACCTGAGCTAAGTAACTACAGCATTAAGCAGGATTAGAAGTAAAGTACAGGCCTTTGGCATTGCAAGTTTAAAGGCAAGTTCAAACTACCCAAATATAGATTGGCCTAAGGCAGAAGCCTGTGCCTGAATGTGAGCAGAGAAGTCTGGCACCAAGACAGACTTCACATTATAACAAGTGAAACAAGACAACCCTTCCACCCAAACTGTCCCTGAATGTTCCGAGATTGAAAAATATGCATCTTATGCTCTGCTTCCAAGCCCTGTCTGCCCCCTTAAGATGGGCTTGGTCCTCCTAGCACTTAGAGGATACTGGAAAGTTGACATTGTGATGTTTTCAGCAGAAAGAGGGAGGGGATACCCAAAGTTTCCAAAATAGCTGTGGGGTAGGAGCACATTTCATAAAAGGCCCAAATTTCCACAGACATTGGCTATGAAAGGCATTAACATTTCGGTCATACAATTTGAAATAACTCCATACCCTTAAAAAGGTGAGTTGTCAGCTGATAATCTCTTCTGCAAGCCTACCCTGAAATTCTGCCCCAGCCCGACTGTGCACACCTCCTAGAGAACCTAAGCCTGAGTGGGGCATCCCTCAGCACACCATTTTCACACTGCACTGTCCCAGCAGAATCTGTGCACATGTATGAGCACTGTGATATATGAGACCGAGGCACATAATAGGAACAACAGTTCAGTCTGTTGATATATTAGTGTAATACTCCGGATGATGCAGGAGTATCAGAACAGGCCCATCTGATAACATGTACAAGTAATTCATCACCAGAATGAGTTGCTTCGAAGATGTATTACACAGGCAGAAAAGAATGCACCATCTAAGGGGGGGAAAAACAGGTCCAGCAGAAGAGGAAGCTGTTTATTTCCAGGGTGAGATATTCACAGAACCTAAAGGGCTTCTTTATCACCAAGGCATTGGCACTGTGCAGAAATACATGATGTACATCCACCCTCTTCATTTCCCACCCTCAAGTACAAATCTAGTTAGCTGACCACTGGGAACAAAAAAACCTTCATTTCATACGCACTAGAACCACAAACCTGAGTGCTGCATTCAAAATTTGTATTGAGAATCCCCTCGGATTTCTTCAGAGTGTGGGATCTGCAGTTTAAGCACTTTACAACTTTGCAGATTAAAATAAATTCAATGAAGTGATTTTTAATTTCTTATTCTATATTGATTTGCTTCTTTCTTTTGGCTTTTTCAGACTACTTAATTTAGTCCAAACTAATCCAGTTGGCTAGTGGGAGGAACAGAAGGGAGGGGAGGAGAGCCTCTTCCCTTATAAATCCAGAGTGGCTTGTGTTCTTTAATATCAGCTATATGTAAGTTCTTTGTATCTACAGAGATGACAGTACAGTGTAATGAGAAATGATTTTGAAGTAGCAATTTAAACCCTATACAATAATGACAGCAAGAGATAAATAATTAATATTGCACATTTTTTCAGTGCTTTTCATCTCAGGGAGTCTCCAGACTCCTTGCAGTCTTTATAACTGACAAGAATCAATTCACTCAGTGTTCACACATCCATCTAAACAGAACACAGACCCTGCAAAAGAACATGCAGAGCGCAGCAGACAAGGCTGGGACTGGAAGTAAAGAACACTTCACAGCAGAGGCAGCTTCAGGGACACAGGAGACTATTGGCCAAACTAGCATTTGGCTGGAACTCATGGTTTGTCATCTGCATATTTGCAAAAGGCATCACTGAGTGGTTTAGAAAACCCTCAGCTTTGTCTTACCGCTCACCTGATATAGGTAAGCTGATAAAGAAAATAGATGCATCTCTAAACTGTTAGCCAGAAGGCCAAACTAAGTGGATCTAACACCACTTGCTGGCACTCAAAGCAACAAAAACAGATCCTACAGTCTCCTAGAAGAGCTGAGCACTTCCTGCTCTTAAGCTATAAACTGGCACCGACAGTAACCCTGGGCCATGTTGTGATTTAATCCATCTTCTTCCTAAGCTACTCTTCCAGTTCCAACATGCAATTCCTTTTTCTGAAGGGGCCACCTTCCACAGTGTACTCACCATCCAACTACTATCCAAAAGCATAGCCTGCCAATTCTGTAAGCCTGACATGGTATACAGCTGCACAACAGCTCAGTGAGAACAGCAGTAGCATCAGCAATTACTTTCTGTATGAACCAGTGCACAAGAAAGGAACATACTAAGTTGTACGTACCACAAAAGTAGGAACAGTCTTGTTTTTGAAGAGATTCACACAAAACATTTTACGCTCCCACCCCCCATACCTTTTTCATGCTTGGAGAGGCAATAATTTCATTAAGTGATTAAGTGCTTTTATTCCTCTGACTCATAGTTCATAAGACATATGAGTATGAATTTCAATTAGTGTTTCTTACACAGAAAATAGGATGGAAAGAAAACATTCCTGAGCAATGTAGCAAGCATGAGCTCAACTGTCCTTGATACCCTTGGTGTAAATCAGCAGCAACTCTGTTGAAGCAGCTGGAATATACAGGTATGGAATTAGTACAATGCTTGAAGACAACTCAGCATGTCCAACTTCAAACTGCCCAAGCAGCTTTACCAAAGGATAACGAAGTTAAGCTCTGTCAGAACTAAAACCTTTATTTCAATTGCGTTTTAATGCAGGAGTGCAACCGCGTAACTCTGAAGGAAACAGTCCTCATGATCTAAGCAGGATCCTAATCCCTGTAGCTAGATGCTTGTTTCTACGGCCTTTGCATTTACATCACCTCACAATCTTTTTTGGAAGCATCTACTCTCCATTAGCACCAAAAACCTGTTTGGAAGAGCAATAATCCTGCAGCTAGAACAGCCAGAAGCCCAGCTTCTTCAAAATCCACTTCTCTCCACTGATCATTTTCTTCCCAGGAACACCCTCCTTTCCCCTCTTACCCTGTTCCTGGCTGCTCAGAGAAATCAGAGTATGCTTTCATAAAACCGCTCATCTTATCTCATTTTCATAGCTTTTTATTTTTCCTCAAATCAGTTTTTTGTTTTCAGCTTCAGAAGTTGTTAGCATCCTCAAAATTAAATAGGCATTTCATATCTACCGTATTTCTCTAGGAACACCTGGTGATCTTAAAATTTCTGAACCACTCTCCTTGTCAGAGAAAGGGGGCAATGTGACAGAGACAGAGGCTATTTTGAATTAGAAAACTTTTTCCATAATGTAGTGACATAGATGAGCTTACATGGTAATACTTCACTGATTTACTTTTACTTCCCCAAAAGAATGGAGCCAACTAGTTACCTTCCTTGCAAAGCATTCAGACAGATGAATGAAAGCTTGACAGACATTTAAAGAATGACACAGAACAACGATCGTTGGTGGGTGAGAAATTCCTGTGCAACTAATCATTTCCAAAATATCTTAAAATGGTATATACCGCGTTGCCAAATTACTGCTATTGTGATGTCGTCGTTGTCCCCCCCACAAACCTCGATGGAAAAGAGCAAAATTGAAGCTTAGCTAAAGCTTCTGAAAAAGATGGGTTTTATCTATAATGGCTACCAGCAAGCTAGAGCAGTATGAGCATTGGCTCCATTTTGCCTGCTCCACTCTGAGAAGAGCAACCTCTAGCCTACGAGATAGCACTTAATTGCTGTGAGTGGCAGAGGTTTGCGCTGTTTTAATTAAACCAGCTTGACTGGAAAACATCCATTTATAAAGAAAGTCTCAGTGAGAAGAAATTTGCTTTTATTGATACCTAAACATTTTAATTCAGTGCTCTTTGCTCATTTTCAGCTAAAAGCTGCATCATTAGTGCCCTCCCAAGATTTCAGTGGCCAAGGCTGTAACCTTCAAGAAACATCCACTAACTATTCCTCACCCACTATTGTCCCCTCCATTTGAGATTACTTTTCTTAATCATCCCAGATTTCTTTCCTCGACTTCAGAACATTAAGACTTGCAGAAATTAGGTACCTAACTAGAAGGTAGTGAGAAATAGTCTGGCTGATACATTTCAGATTATTTTTTATGTATGTCATTGTTTCATGACTGGAAAATGCTTTGAATGTATTTAGAGGAGTAACTGTTTACATTTGATTTAACAAGATAGTAATTGTATGCTTAAAGCCTTCCACTAATGGAATGCTACTCGGTGCTGTTTCTGGAAGTTTGATGAATAGTAAGAGGTTTTGTCTTATGACATTTACATTCCACTCAGCCTGATTTAAGTAATGCTTGAATACAGTTTGCTACTGTTCTTAAATTCCCCTTTTCCCAACTACAGCTTCTCAATTTTAAAGAAAATCAGGATAGAAGTTTTTTTTTTTTTGAATACAAATTATTTTAACTAGCCTTATGCCAAGCCAGGATAGCACAGTTAAAGTTTTACAGGAGATTAAGTTGCTCTTAGAAATCATTTGAGTTCAGCTAGCAGTTTTTCTAGTGTTGAAAAACTCTGATTTTCCATGAAGCCATGTGTAATAGTTTGGAAATTCAGTATTGCTTCTGCTTCTAGAAAACTAGTTGCAAAAAGGGAGCAACTGAAGAGACAGGAGCTTGATTTTTCTGTTAGAGATCCTGCAAGGTGAAGACTGAAATAGAGCCTCAGGAGAAGCAGGTTTGAGCCCTAAAAGCACTGCCCTGGTCTGTACTAAACCCTCACTGTTTTCTCTCCCTAGGAAGGGATTTCAAGTTTCAACAGCTGTCATTCAATTACAAAACAGCAAGTTTTAATTACCACCTCATTTTATGTTTCAGTTGATAAATTTATATGCTAGCAACAGTTACTAGACATAGACTTTCATGGAAGTGCACCGTACTTTTCCCCTGGGTTTAATATTTACCATCTAGATCAAACTGTTTGAGAAGGTTAAAGAAGGCATGGTGCTCAGAGACATCAGCTGGACCATATTCTGTATTTGTGATGCCTTGCTTGCCTCCAGGTTATGGCCTTTGGGGATATAGCTGTAATAAATAATAAGCAACATCTATTTCATTCTCTAAAATGCCTGTCCAATTTCTGGAAGAAACATTCCCTCAGTGGAACTGGTTTTTCTGCTAGACACAAATGAATACACCCGAGTCAACTTTGGCTGCCAGAGCCCCACAGGAGCCAGAGGAAATATTCCACTAACACTTCTGAAGTTCTGGCTCCAAATGACAGAGGTGTGGGAGTTGCAGTAGTTTTGTTCAAGACCATAAGTAAATGAAACTCAGCTTCTAACCACACAGGCTCTTATGCTACACTGAGGCAAGCACTGACTGTAGATTCCCCTGTCACAGCACCAGGCTACAGCCTTAACGGTAAGGGCACCCTCCAAAGAAAGGTCATGCAAAAGCAAGGAGAGAGAAACAATTTCAGAGAACAGATGCTGTAGCAGAAAACATTCAGAAAAGGACACTTGTGTCAGAGAAGAGCCAAAAATGAGACCACCCTGCTACAGCACAGTCTACTGAATATGTAAACTCATGAGAACACCTTCGTTTGTAACCATGAGCAGGAAGAGCTGCAGAGGTTGAAAAATAATTCCAGAAAACCCACTACTGTATTAGTTTTTCCATGCATGTTATGGGTGGAATCAGACAAGCTTCCTGAGCAACAGCAGAAGGTAAGCTTGGCTTCTAATTAAGTAATTATCAGACAGTTTAAAGTAGATTTGCTAGCCAGTGAACACAGAATCTTCAATAAGTTGCATCCAGAGATGCACGTTTTTGTCTCCTTGCTGTTTTCTCAGCACTGAGGTCTTGCTTCAAAGGCCAGACTGGTAGAAAACCTGAGCCTAGTCAGGAGATCCCTCAAATCAAGTTAACTTTTTCCCATATTTCAGTGAGCTTTGAGTTAGAAACCATGAAACATACAGATAGTATTAAACTTGCTCAAAACAGACAGCCACTGGCAATTAGGGCTGAGCTGCTCTCACACATGCAGTAAAGAAGCATATGGTCAACTACAGCATCTCAGCAGTTAAGAATCAGAGCTTCTTGACCATCAGCAACAATCTCCAGTACAGCCTTCACAATAGGTTTCACATAACATAGATAAAAGATGAGCTTTAATAAAATCCAAATGGGCAGGTGACAGCCTCTCAGCATTAAGTAGCCTTGCTGCAGATTTACATGATTATAACTTCCAGTGAGGCTCAACTTCAAGTTCCTTTGGGACACAGAAGCAAGTCAGTTGATGATTATGTCTCCAGCAGGGAACATCCGTTCCTCAGTTTGATCTGTTGTCTGTTCACTTTTCCTTTTAGCACTTGTGAATGAGAACAGCATGGGTGATGGCCACTGCCATCGAGTGCCACTGATTCGTTTTCATCCGTGTTGATTTCATATTGATCAGTGAACTGAAAGACTTATTCAAATTCTGTTTCAGCAAAACTATCCCTGATGCTTCTGTTCTGATGTTTTAAAAGAATGCAGAGCTCTTTCCTTCTCTTATGATTTCTTTGCACTGCTCGGTGAAGCTTTTTATCACATAAAACTGAACCAGACCCTTTCCAAGGGCTCTGTTGTGCCACTGTACAAAAACAGTAGCAGCAAGGAAGCTCAGAATCAAAGCTGCAGTCTAACAAGAAATATTAATGCAGAAGTCAGATTTAGGAACACTATCCTCATCTTACATACGCAGGATTTCAGGATAGAAAGATTCAGGTTCTTAGCCTTTTTGCACTAATATACATACGTCAAAATCTAGAATTAAACCCTATCCCTGAAACCAGGGTCTTAAATGCAAGGAGCTTTCCGTTTACATAGATGCACAGCATACACAATCAAAGACTGCCTGGAAAATGGTGGCTTGACATAAACAGCTTTGGGTGAAAAAACAGCTTCCCCAGCCCTCCTTGCCAAGGCAGAACCAGCGTGAGCTACTGTCCAGGCTTCCATCCACCAGGAGTGACAATTCTTCTCTCCCAGGGCACAGGGCAGACACAGCTGCATCCTGACCAGGTCAGTAGTTTAACATACCCTAATTACTCTGGACAACAGAGGAATATTATTTGTGATAAAGACAAAATACATGATTCTGACAGGGATGTTCTTAAAAGTTTGTGGTCTGTAAAACTCTCAAGACAAACGCCTTTTGACTTGTTAGCTCAACGTGAAAGAAAATGTAAAGTAGTTATCAAGCGGAGTAGCTTAGATAACTATTGACTATGGTCACTGAATGGACCTTCTTCTGTACCCAGCACTGTTTAACATTTTTATATGGTTTCTCCACTGAACATGAAGGTAGGGTTAACTCTAGGAGCTGCAGTAAACATGAGAGGTGAGCTCAGTGCCCTTACTGCTACAGAGAAGGTGCATTTGGAAAACGAGGCATAGGAGCTTTTGAACACTGTTCTCATGAAGGCACCAGACTGACAGCCCAGAGACCAGCGGCCTTGGTTTACTCTCAAAACTGAGACAGCATGTGCTCTGGCAACAAATCTTCCTGCCTCCAACGCTTCTTCCTCCTGAAAACACACACCACCAGCAAAATCCCAGCGTGGGTGTCCTCGACATAGTTGAAAGGAAGCAGATAATACAGCTGGTTTGTTGGTATACAGAAATGTTTTGGTTATACTGGTGGCTTTGAATGGTGTCCCCATTGCCAAGGCAGAGAATGTCTTTAACTACCAAGATTATTCACATCAGTCACAAAACTGTTGTCATAAGGAAACCACACAGTTTACTGACCTGGGCTAAGCTGACAACAGCATCAAATCCAGTCCATTTTGCAACAGCCCTGCTTGAGCCAAGAACAGCAGGAGGGAAAAATAACATTTCTGACTCTAGAAAGAGGTGAATGTAATATACCTGTGCCTGTTTATTACCTGCAGTCTGTTATAGCAGCAATAATTCCAGGTAAGATAGGTAGGACTTTTTATTATACAGTCCAAGCAGCCTACAGTTCAGGGTTAACAGGTTATGTATCTGTCTCTGTTTATTATGCAGTCTTTTGTATTGCAGATTAAATTGCTTTTTCCTTCCATGTACAAAAGGTCTGAGATTCTACATCTTCAAGCCAAATACAATGTCCTTCACAAGAAATTCATTTCTTCTTGGGCTATCCCCTGCCTTTCCTGCGCTTATTCTTTACACCAGACATGCCTGTTAACTGCTGCTTCTGAAGAAAGAGCTCCATGTAGCTGTGGTCTCCGTTCTGACAGCTCTGCGATTTTGCTGGCTTAAAGCAACATCATGTCTTCTTGTATCACGCTATCTCAATCAAAACGCAGACATGGAATGAATATTTGATGCTATGAGGCAGCAAAGGACCAGAAACACAAAGCTCACTGTTTCAAAGGAAGCATTTTCATACAAAGTGTGTTTTAGCTACAGTTCCTTTCCTCCTGCTCTTTGTTAGAAGCATATCACAACTTTGCCTTAAGATTCAATGTAGTAGAGAATGAACTAACGATATGAGAATACACTGCAAAGAAATCTGAGGATCTATCCCAGCAAGAACCAGAAATGAGTTTTCTGAAAGCCTGTCTACACATTTACCTGCTGAATTTGACATTCAGAGACCTATCTGAAATGTAAGTCTCAAATCACAACCGCTCTGCACAGTTACCAACCAGAAGGGGACAAGCTCACTTGTAATGCAACGCACACAGCACAGTAGTCTCCTACTGTGCCACTGTTGCAACTCGGGGGACTGCAACTTGCCTTTTTCTATACATTTGGACATACAGAATTGAAAGGGAATACAATGTCAGTAATGTCATTTATTAACTCCTGCACAAAAGGGTATGAAACAAGTTCCCTGAGGCCATTTTGAGGGGTTAGGTAGGACTTCAAAGGTAGGTTAGCAGAGTATTAAAACTCAGAAGGATAAGCTTTGCTCCTCAAGACAAGATGGGAGCATCAGTACTCACCAATCCGTACCCTAGAAGTCTTTCAGCTGAATTCCACCTTTGGACTGCAGAGGCATCTTTGACATTAGCTTCCATTCAAAGCCAGCTTATTCCAGCAACATCATATAGGTACAAAATTAGTACAAGAGGGAAGGCAAAAAATCAATTTGGAGTAATTCTGCTCTTACACGATTGTACTCAGTCTTTTTCTACCTGTTATTAGATATTCAATTCCACGTTTTCATGGCCTTAAAACCAGTGCTGGAAGGAATTAACTTCCCCTTGTTCTGCTAATAGAGCAATTTTCCACTTGCCACTAAAAATATCAAGGTAGGAGGTGTTTGTAGCAAGGGTTATATATGAAGAAAGGGAATTTGGCACAGGCTGCAGGACAGTATTTGTCTGCAGATGTCAAAATTTCATGAAAGAGCTGTCATTCTTTTTTACAGGCAAAAGACAACTCATCTAGAGGTCTCCCACTATGCTAGAGATGGAAACAAAACACAGGAAACCCCACTAACAGCAGCTGAGAACTACAGCTTCCAGTAGGATTAGAGGAGTAGCTTCACTGGGCAGGTGTGCTAATCCAGAAGTTCATCCCTTCTGTTCTTGCTGCTTACCTCCACCAGCCCCAAACTCATCTGATTTCTCTGTAAGAATTCATTTCACTAGTGTCAGAAAATAGCCCAGGAAAGAAAAGGGGGCGGGGGGGGGGGCAGGGATATGAAATGAGCACACAGACCACTTTGTGCTTGAGCTGCTGCAAGAAAGAATGATGTGAAACCCTACACCTAGAAGGCAGGGGAAGGAAAAGCAAAAAAACCTCCCCCTTTCCCCTAAGATGTTATGAAGGTTCACCTAACTCCAGAACTACGATTCTGTATGCCAATACACCACAAAGCAAGGCCCATAGTTGCATTACTGTCTACCATAAGCAGACTGCCCTTGAATTTTTAAGCTGTAGTGTTAAACAGCTTGAGAAGGTAGCATCTTTCCCATAGTATTTTTTTTTTTGTATAAAGAGGAAAGGATCCATCTCTCATTTGGCAGCCTCAGCTTGCCTGTTATGCAAGGATAAACGTTCTTGGCTTGCTCAAAGCACATTAAGGATCCTTAAGCACTTTACAAGGCTGAAGGAAAACTACATCTCTGCCTAAGTTTCTTCTCTCTGAAACAGGATGGCAGCATCCTTTCTTCTACATCTCTTTATTCATCAAAAGGTAGGACTCAGTTATAAGAGTACTCTGATTTCAGCAACTACAGTCATCAGTCTAATACAAACAAAACTCCATTCAATTACAGACCTATGTCTGGTAGACTCATTCCAGATAACATATCCCCTCCTAATGCTTCACCTCCATGCTCTCCCTGGCCTGTGTTGCAGCCACTCCTTTCAAGGCAATCAGCCTTGGTGAACTCCTTTGCCTCCTCAAGAATGCAGCAGGGTTCTGAGAGCAGTTCTATCTATATGGAAATGCAGATTTCAAATATATCCATCCTAGGAACCAAATCCAGAGGAAACAATCCCTTAATATGGAGCTAATAACAGTTGATTTTAAGTCAGCCTGGAGCTATAAGCAATAAGAAGCAGATTTATAATGGTGGCTTTCATTATTGCTGTTTGTTCTTTACAGTCTACACCAGCATAAACCTATCGGTCAGCTTGCTACTGAATTTACCTGTATTCCCTAACTTCCCCTAGCTCAAGCCATGTTTCTTCTTCCATGTAAATGGCTCTAAATCTGCCTGCATACACAGACAGGTTAGGTAAATCATGGTGGCTTAACTTACTTCAATGAGCAGGCTGATGAGGAGAGGCAAGGCATTAAGCCTTTTCCCCCACATCCCTCCCCCCTCACGCATTCGCGAACACATGTCTTGTACTCAAGGCAGCGCTGCCACCAGAATTATTGATCAGTCATCGAAATCCTTTTTTCAGGCAGCAACAAGACTATTAACTTCAGAGTGAAAAAACAGTCAGCGTAACTAGAAGAGGAAAACATGAGAAGTCCTCTGCCTTAATATAGTCAAGTGAATTTTTCCTGTTTCCTCCCCCCTCCTTGCCCCCACGGATCTTTAGCTGTAAAAGGCAGTGATCATCTTGTGCTGGAAACAGAAAGAATAAATCTCTTTTCAGTGGTGCAGTGAGATGCTTCCACAAAAATAGAAGACAAAACCCAGTGAAAGAGATGTTTGGGAAGGCCAAGCAGTTTACCAAGTGGCAAGCAGAAGCCAGTTGAGGAACACAGAACATATTTTAGAAGACATGGATAAATCAAGCCAGATCTACCCCAGTGGAATCCATCTGCCAGCATATCTAAGAAAAGCATCTTTTCATCTCAGTAAACTCCAGAGGATTAAGTCACCTTTATTAAATCCTCTTCGAGCCAGTTTTATCCATGGTAAACTCCATTCAAAACAAAAGTCACACCACAAATTATTTTGACCTTCTATAAAAAGGACACTGCCACTACAATGACTGCTGTATGATTACACTCTAGTATCTGCACTGACCATCTACTCAGATAAGAATTATCCATAAAATTCACTACATGACTGAAAACAATTAGTGTCAGTCATTAGCATGCTTGGATTTCAAGAGGATCTTTATTATTTATCGATGCAAGGCTGAACAT
>VXAL01019276.1:0-34819 GCA_013399475.1 Chauna torquata
TGTCACGACACCAGCCTCTCAACAGATGCATAAGTTCAACAGAGAAAAAAAGGTTCCTTTCAAATGAAAATAAATCAGCCTATAAAACAAATTAAAACTTCATTTAACTGAGAATCAATTCACAAGCATTATTTTGGGAGCAAACTTTAGCTGGCAAAGCTACTGCAGTAGACTTTAATGTTATTGGCCATAGCAAAGATTTCTGATGTCCCACCTCCACCTCCCCACCCCTTACTGGATCTGGCATGACACGAAACACACTGCCATAAAGTAACTTAACCATTATTACAAATTTTTAATATTCAAATGCTTCATGAGATGTTGATAGTAAGAAGATGTTTGCCTCATAGTTCTCAACATGCAAATGGGCATGCAGAGAAGTATGCATAAGAAATGCAGGAGTTCAGGGTCTAGAGTATTGTTGGAGGACTTGCCTGGGTGAAAAATGTAAGTCTGTCCATGGGGTTTTCAATATAGATTAGTGGAGTCCTATCTTTACTCTCCTAAATACTGAAACACTCTAAGGTGTTCAGTTGTGAAAGATTGCATTTTTCCACTTTAGAAGAATCCCAGGGGTCATATTTCAGAAACAGAATGGGGAATGAAAGGTAGAAAGATTCAGAATGACATTGTAGCCACTTTCAGTAGCCTTCTAAGCTGCATTTCTTTAATCATGGAGATCTATATAAGCTGATCTCTTTGTCATTGCTTGTGAAAACTCCTGCTTTATGCAATGTCTTCATTAAACTTGTGTGAGACACATTAAGATATGCAGAGGAAGAACATTTTGAGATTGCACAAGACATCTTGTGGGGTGTTAAGAGGAGAATCCAAAGGTGTGGAAAAAGGAAAGGTGTAGGTGAGTTAGGGAGGAACAGATATAGAAAAACAAAGCTAAGGAAATAAAAAGGGCCAGTCGTGTGAATAATTTGCAGGTCAGTAAACTTCTGTGGCCATGACCTGTGCCTGATTAGCACAGTCTTATCCTGTCTTCTTACTAAATTTCTTTCTAACTCTGTCCTGGGTGAAGGCTCTCTATTCCATGTACATGTGTGTAAGGAGTGTGAGTACAACAACTGGGGTTATAGCGTGGGTCAGAGGGTGATGTGTCCACAGTGCAGTGACTGGAGCAAGGGCAGGTGTGCAGCTGAGTGTGATCACTAGTAAAGATCAAGGCAGACATGCCTGTGAGTAGGTGAAGTGACCTGGGAGTAAGGGGGGTGAGTGGGGTTATAGGTACCGCTATGGGTGTGAGAACAGCTGTGTGTTTATAGGGGCACGACCACTGAGGGATTGGCTATGGGATCAGGGGAATCCTGGCCAGCTGCATATGCATGTTTGCAACAGGCTGTACCAACCTCTACAGTGGAACTGTGGCCTCCGGGGCCAAGGGCCCCCAGTGTCCAAGGGCTAGGAACTGAGGAGACTGGGATCCAGGGACAGCTACTAGACAGACTGAGTGTTTGAGCCCAGCTGCTAGAGGAATTCATCTTGTACATACATACACACACACATTCTCGTTGCTAGTCCTCTATTCTGCTCAGCCAAAAAGGGGAGCAGGACGAGGCCAGTGGTGCTATGTTTGCGTGGGTGTTTCAAGCGTCTGTCTGTGATCTGTATGGCTAGCCAAGTATATATGTATATATGTGGTGTGTATATGTGCATGTGCCTGTTGGGACTACATCTTCAGCCTTGCTACTTTTTGGACATGGGGACATGGAGTGGCAACAGAGTCGTCTCTTTTGGATCCAGCATGGTATATTTTCCTCTAACATTCAAAATACTGGAACTTGTGCCTGGAGAGGGACGAACCCTTAGAGATACTCAAAACTTAACTGGGCATGTCCCTCGGCAGCCTGATCTAGTTGGCCCTGCTTTGAGTAAGAGTTAAACCAGAAAACCTCCAGATATTTCTTCCAACTTAAATTATTCTATTCTGAAATTAATACATTTGGGATCAACCAAATATGTAGGCTAAAGCCCAAAAGGAATTGAATCTGGCCAGGGATGGCAAGGGCAACAAGAAAGGCTTCTACAAGTACATCAATGACAAAAGGAAAACTGTGGAACTTGTGGGCTCTCTGCTGAATGAAACAGGAGACTTGGTTACACAGGACAGTGAGAAGGCCAACACGCAAAATGCCTTCTTTGTCTCAGTCTTTACCAGCAAGACTAGCCTTCAGGAATCCCAGGTCCCCGAGACCAGAGGGGAAAGGCAGGAGCAAGGAAGATGTACGCTTGGTGGCAGAGAGTCTGGTCAGGGAATATTTAAGCAAACTGAACATTCATAAATCCATTGGCCCTGATGGGATGCACCCACAACTGCTGAGGGAGCTGACAGATGCCATTGCAAGACCACTCTTGCTAATCTTTGCTCAATCACGGCAACTGGGAGAAATGCCTAAAAAGTGGAGAAAATCAAATCTTCAATAAGGGCAAGAAGGAAGACCCAGGGAACTCCCACTTGGTTAGCCTGACCTTGATCCCTGGGAAGGTGATAGAATAGCTAATCCTGGAAACTGTTTCCAAGCACATGAAGGAAAAGAAAATCATCAGGAGTAGTCAGAATAGATTCACCAGGGGGAAGTTATGCTTGACCAGCTTGATAAACCTCTACGATGTAATGACAAGCTTGGTAGATGGGTGGAGAGCAGTGGATATTTTCAACGTGGACATCAGTAAGGCTTTCAACATTGCCTCGCACAAGACTCTCATACATAAGCTGTTGATGTATGGCCTGGATGATCAGACAGTGAGGTAGATCAAAAACTGGCTGAATAGCTGGGCCCAGACGGTAGTGATCTGTGGTGCAAAGTCTAGTTGGAGACAAGTAACGAGTAGAGTACCCCCAGGGTCAATACTGGTGCAGTCTTTTTTAACATCATTAATGATCTGGATGATGGGGTAGAGTGCACCCTCAGCAAATTTGCAGATGACACAAAACTGAGGGAAGTAGCTGATTCACCAAAGGACCATGCTGCATCCAGAGGGACCTTGACAGGCTAGAGAGGTGGGCTGACAAGAATCTCATGAAGTTCAACTAAGAGAAATGCAAAGGAAAAACAACCCCAGGCACCAGTACATGCTGGGGGCCACCCAGATGGAAAGCAGTTTTGCGGAAAAGGACCTAGGAGTCCCTGTGGACACCAAGTTGAACATGAGTCAGCAAATGTACCCTTGTGGCTAAACAGGCTAACAGTATTCTTGACTGCATTAGGCAAAGCAGATCAAGAGAGGTGATCCTTCCTCTCTACTCAGCACTGCAGAGGGCCGCACCTGGAGTACTGTGTCCAGTTCTGGGTCCCCCAGTACAAGACAGACATGGACATACTGGAGAGAATCCAACATAGGGTCAACAAGATGATCAAGTGACTGGAGCACCTCCGCTATGAGAAGAGGCTGAGAAAGCTGGGACTGTTCTGCCTGGAGAAAAGGTGGCTGAGGGTGGATCTTATCAATTTCTATAAATACCTGAAGGGAAGGTGCAAAGAGGACAGACCCAAGCTCTTTTCAGTGGTGCCCAGTGCCAGGATGTACTGGGTCTGACTGGGATGGAGTTAACTTTCCCCACAGTAGCCCATAGTGTGCTGTGCTCTGCACCTGTAGCTCCAGCTTTGCTATAACACCAATGTTTTTTCTATTACTGAGCAGTGCTGGCACAGCATCAAGACTCTCTCCAACCCCCGCCAAAGCCAGTAGTCTGAAGGGTGGGCAAGAGGGGACATCACCAGGGCAGATGGCCTAAACTGACCAAAGGGATATTCCATAAGATACGATGTCACACTCAGCAATAAAAGTTGTGAAAGGGGAAGGAGAAGGGGAGGGCTCTCATTATGTGAATATCTGACCCATGAACAACCACTATGTGCATTGAGGCCCTGCTTCCCAAGATGTGGCCAAATGTCACTTGCTCATGGGAAATAGAGAATAATTGTTTTCTCTCCCTTTGCTTCCTCACAGCCTTTGCTTGTGGTTTTGTTGTTGTTGTTGTTGTTGGGTTTTGTTTGTTTGATTTGGGGGGGAGTGTGTGTGTTTGTTTTTTTTCTCTTTTTCCATTAATTAAATTGTCCTTATCTGAATCTGTAAGCCTTTTTTTTTCTTCTTCTTTTCCAGCATATTTTCCCCCCTTTTCTTTTGAGGAGGAGGAATGAGAGAGTGGTGTGGTGGAGTTTAGTTGGCCATCAGTGTGAAACCACCACACAGGACAGGAGGCAATGGACACCAGCTGAAACACAAGAGATTCCATCTGAATATCAGGAAAAACCACACTACTGTGCAGGTGACAGAGCACCAGAATAATGTGCCCAGAGACGTACTGGAGTCTCCCTCCTTGGAGATCTTCAAAAGGAGTCTGGACATGGTCCTGGGCAACCTGATCTAGATAAACCTTCTTGAGCAGGGGAGTTGGACCAGATGACCTCCACAGACCACTTCTAACCTCAACCTTTCTGTGATTCTGTGAAAGAAGAAATACTCTTTTACCAGTATTCCCTTTGGAGTTAATGTTAACATTTGCTCTCCATCATGTAGGACAGCCACTGTTATATATTTCTAGCAGGTTCTTTTACAGTTTGCAATGGAAATGTTCCTCATGTCAACCCCATTATTACTGACTGGTCTCCAGTTTGGGGAAAGCTGGGACAGGGGAGANTTTCCTAGAGACTTTGTTACAGCTAAAGGTAGTGCTGGATACCAGGAAATTAAAATTAGTTTTTATAATCCTTCCCTAATAAGCTACTTTGTCATGTCCGCTAATAGCAAACTGAAATCAGGGCACAGGCCCAAATTTCCTAAACCTGCCTGGAAGGAGGTTTAGGAAAATCCAGGGCCCATTATGTATAGAAAACTTGGAGGTAGCTGTGTAATTTAGGAATGTAAACCATTTTAGTTTTAGAGATGTGAATCTCTGGCATACTAGTTGGTGTCAAAGCCAGAAAATGGTCTTTGGTTCATTTTATTTGTTAGTTTAGATGGCTTAACATGGTGACACATGGTGCATAATCACTAAACAAAAAAAAAAAAAAAAAAAAAAAAAAAAAGAATAGTCTAATTCTTTCTGCTTCAGGAAAGGTCCCCAGAAGGTTCTGTTGTGTAATTGCAAGCACTCTGCAGATGTCTCAGATCTGAGGCATCTAAATGATTGAGGCATCTAAATGACTACAGATGCCTGGTGTAGGTCACTCTTATATATCATTCACAGCCTCTAATGTGAGGTGAGTGCTGCCCAGTGATATTCTCATTCCTGCCACTCAGTGTCCAATCATTAACACCCACTCAAATTTTGGTATACCTAGAGTCTTGGGAAAATTCTCCTTCAAGAGAATGATATCCTTTGACAAAAGAAACTTACACTGTTTTTTTCACAGCTGTTTGAGAGCGTAGCAACACGAAGCAGATATATTTTTGTACAGGCATGAGGAAAAGGTAACTCATCTGCCCATGATCGTGTCTCACACACACAGAGTGTATCTAATGGTATTACTTCTGATACACTGAGTGAAAGGAAAATTGGTCTCTTTTGTCTGTGAGCAAGCACATTGAGATCACGAGTCCAAAATGGTCTTCTGTTCCTGGAGCACAGATGGCATGAAGTGACCTATCAGCTCTGAAACAGAACCATCATTTTTGTGCAAACAGGCTATTTTGATTGTATATTGGGACTGAACATTAATAACAAATCAGGAACTAAGTGTGGTGTTCACACAGATTACTGTGAGCCTCAGGAATGTCTAAACTGAGAAACACTGATGAGTAAAATGCATTATAGACACAGAGCAAATAACAGCAGAGTCTGAGGTTTTAGGTTTGAGACCACCTGCTGAAACTGAACACCCACAAGACTATGGGGCCCAATGATATTCCTCCCAGGGTCCTGAGGGAACTGGCTGATGCAGTTGCCAAGCCACTCTCCATCATATTTGAAAAGTCCTGGCCATCAGGTGAAGTCCCCCATGGCTGGAAAAAAGGGAAACATCACTCCCATTTCCGAAAAGGGTAGAAAGAAAGAACCAGGGAACTTCAGACTGGTGAGCCTCACTTCTGTGCCTGGCAAGATCATGGAGCAGATCCTCCTGGAAGGTATGTTAAGGCACATGCAAGACAAGGAGGTGATCCGGGACAGCCAGCATGGCTTCACCATGGGCAAATCGTGCCTGACCAAGGTTTCTTTCCAGGATGCTGAGTGTGTTCATCCCAACGCACTAGAGTTTCACCAAGTTTTAACTAGGTCTTTGCGCTTATCTGTGTCACCTCCAAGGGAGGCACTAGGCTGTAGATGTTCGGGGGAGGACCAACCACCTCCTAGGAAAGTTTTTAATCTCAGAAGTGGGTGTAATCCCAGAAGTCCTTGTTAGCTCCAGTTAATTGGTCTTAGGTTTTTCCTGAAGACAAATATTTTGTTATCAGAGCGAAAGGCAGGATTAGATCAAACCCTAACCCAAATCTAGCTGAGACTGAGAACAGTGGTCTTTCTGAGGACAGACAGACCTGACAGGTAAAACACCCTTGTAACATTAGAGCTGGAGTCAGGGTTTTTTTGAACAGCCTCAGGGGTTGTCAGAACATTGCAATGAAGTCACTGGGCCAACATGCACCTGCATGCAAATAAGGCATTGCCTAACTCTGTCTAGAGAAAAGCTAACCTTCCTAAACAACTCCCAGAAGCAAAGACCAAAGACAGCAAAAATTGCCTCTTCACAAGGAACAGAGATAATAGCTAATATTCCTGGCAGATGTAAATTGCTTCAACCAAAGCTGATGCACTTCTACTGAGTCAGGTTCAAAAGTTTAAAACCACATACCCCAGTATAAAACAAAAATAGCTCCACTAGAACCAGCAGAGCAGGATGCCCTCTTGCTTCCCCTTGCGTAAAAGAACAGTGAGTGCACTGGAATCCCTGGGGCTAAACAAACATCCTCATTCTTGACATTGCCAGTACGTAAAGAGGTATATTAGAAATTACAGCTTTCCTATCAATGTGCTGATTATTTTATTTTATTTTATTATATTGGAGTTACTGTTAGGAGAGTGCCTCAGAGTGATAGGGAAATGGGACCATACCATTCTGAGTTAGAGAATCCTTACCCTTTTTAGTCCCCAGGGAGTGCGCTGTCAAAGTATACCCAATGTATGACATAGCAGGACCAGGTCAGGAATGGTCCTTTCTGTAACTTTCAGTCCAGTCCCCATAAAAGTGCTCAAAGGGGATTGTTATGTGAAAGCAATTAGTGAACTTACATGGCATTAGTAAACATCCACTATGTTCCACAGAAACAAGAACCCAGAGTTTTGGACTCAACAATACCAGTCTGATGCACACCTGTTAACCCTTCATCCTAGTTTGACCTACAGAAGAAGCAAGGACAGGTAGCCTGGGAAGAATACAGAGAAATTGTCTGAGCAGCCAGGGACAAGGTTAGGAAAGCTAAAGCCTGGAGAGAATTAAATCTGGCCAGGGAAGTCAAGGGAAACAAGACAGACATCTGTAAGTACGTCAATGATAAAAGGAAGATTAGGAAAAATATGAGCCCTCTCCAGAAAGAAGCAGGAGAGCTGGTTAGCTGGGATATGGAGAAGGCTGAGGTACTCAAGGACTTTTTTGCCTCAGGCTTCACCAGCAAGTGCTCTAGCCAGACTGACCAAGTCTCAGATGTCAAAGGCAGGAACTGGGAGAATGAAGAACTGCCCACTGTAGAAGAAGATGGGGTTCAAGACCATCTAAAGAACCTGAATGTGCACAAGTCCACGGGACCTGATGAGATGCATCCGCGGGTGCTGAGGGAACTGGCGGATGAAGTTGCTAAGCCACTATCCGTCATATCTCTGAGAAGTCATGGCAGTCCAGTGAAGTTCTCGCTGACTGGAAAAAGGGAAACACAACCCTCATTTTTAAAAAGGGTAAAAAAGGAAGACTTGGGGAACTACAGGCCAGTCAGTTTCACCTCTGTGCCCAGCAACACCACGGAGCAGATCCTCCTGGAAATTATGCTAAGGCACATGGAAAACAGAGAGGTGACTGGTGACAGCCAGCATAGCTTCATTAAGGGCAAATCGTGCCTGACAGATTTGGTGGCCTTCTACAATGGGGTTACAGCACTGGTGGATAAGGGAAGAGCAACTGATGTCATCTACCTGGATTTGTGCAAAGTATTTGACACTGTCCTGCAGGACATCCTTGTCTCTAAAATGGAGAGAATGGATGTGTGGCCCACTCGGTGGAGAAAGAATTGGCTGGATGGTCACATTCAAAGAGTTGCGGTCAACGGCTCAATGTCCAGGTGGAGACCAGTGACAAGTAGTGTTCCTCAGGGGCCGGTATTGGGACCGGCACTATTTAACATCTTTGTCGGTGACATGGACAGTGGGATTGAGTGCACCCTCAGCAAGTTTGTGGGCAACACCAAGCTGCGTGGCGTGGTCGACACACTGGAGGGAAGGGATGCCATGCAGAGGGACCTTGACAGGCAGGCCCGTGCGAACCTTATGAAGTTCAACCAGGTCCTGCACCTGGGTCGGGGCAATCTCAAGGACAACTACAGGCTTGGTGATGAGTGGATTGAGAGAAGCTCTGAAGAGCAGGACTTGGGGGTGTTGGCTGATGAGAGACTCAACGTGAGCCGGCAGTGTACGCTTGTAGCCCAGAAAGCCAACATGGGTATCCTGCGTTGCCTCAAAACAAGCGTGACCAGCAGGTCAAAGGAGGTGATTCTCCCTCTCTACTCTGCTCTTGTGAGACCCCACCTACAGTACTGTCTTCACCCTTGGGTCCCCCAACAAAAGAAGGACTTGGACCTATTAGAGCAGGTCCAGAGGAGGACCGTGAGGATGATCAGAGGGCTAGAGCACCTCTCCTATGAAGAGAGGCTGAGCGAGTCAGGGTTGTTCAGCCTAGAGAAGAGCAGGATCCAGGGAGACCTTACAGCAGCCTTCCAGTACCTAAAGGGGTCCAACAGGGAAGCTGCAGAGGGACACTTTACCAGGGAGTGTAGTGACAGGACAAGGGGTAACAGATTTAAAATAAAAGAGGGTAGATTTAGATTAGATATAAGGTAGAAATTCTTTACTATGAGGGTGGTGAGGCACTGGAAAAATGTTAATTAATTCTGCCAGATGTGGAACAAAAATTCTCCAATACCCTAAAAACCCCAGAGGTTCTGCAGGTTTTTTCTTTCTTTCTTTCTTTTTTTTTTTTAATGTGGCTGCTATAGAAAATTGCTGGACTCTTCTCTGTATCTTATTTGTTTTTTTCTCTAATCTGTCCCTACCAAACTATTCCCCAAAATCACATAGTTTACTTTGAATAAATTGCCCTGCCTCGGTCCTGTAATTGCACTTTCAACAATTCAGCAGCTACTTCAATTTTATATTGTGACTGTGCCATAATCAATAGATCATCAATATAACGATAAACAGTAATGGTACCTGACCATATTACCACATCAGATGCTATCATTTGGTGGCAAATGGAGGGACTGTATTTATATCCCTGAGGCAATACTTGAAAAGTATATTGCCTTTGTTACTAGGTAAAGGCAAACTGGTCTTGGTTTTCTGAAGCATTGGATATTGAAAGGAAAGCATTAGCAAGATCTTTCACCACCTTCCAGGGTCGTAAATTTTTGTGACTTTTTTCTATGAGAGTAACTATGTCTGGTTCCATAACTGCAAGTGGGGGATGTGACTTCAATTCTCTATAATCTACAGTCATTTTCCAAGTGCTGTCTGGTTTTTGAGTAGGCCAAATAGGATTATTAAAAGCAGTCACGGTTTCTTTAACTTGCTGAAGTGCCTGAATGGCTTGAGTAATTTCCTCTTCCCCACCTGGAATACGATACTGTTTTACAGTCACCACCTTGGCAAGCACAGGCAGCACAACAGGATCCCACTCTGGGAATCCACAAAAAACAGTTGTAGTTTGAACAGTGAATCTCTCTTGCGAAGTCCTGAAGCAGAAGCGAATATTTAGCATTTCAACTGTCCATCCTGCCAACACATCAATATCCAAAATACATTTTTTAACTGAGGCAATGAACACCGTTGTGGTAAATGGAGTGGTATTTCCTATCGTTAAGGTAACCTTAGCTTAGAGGGCAGGAGTGGGATTTCTCCCAAGTCCAAGTCTCTCCAAGAGCTGGTGTGGCTTCTTTATCATTAATGTCATTGTGTAATACAGTAACTTCAACTCCAGCATCCACCAGAGCTAAGACATGTAAAATACCTCCTGACCACCACTTCATAGTTAAAGGAACATAGGGGCGTCAGTCCCGCTCACCATCAGAGGCTGTAGTGGTATCAGTTTTGGGGGACCTCCCAAACCTTCATTTCTGCTATTTTGGCACTTGCCAGGTAGTGCCTTGCCTTGAGGTGGCAGGCAGGGTGGAGAAAGAATTTTTTTTTTTTAACGTAGGCACTAACTTTTGCCATTGGCAAAATATTTCTGATGTTGTGATCCCATTTACTTCTGATCATGGGACACTGGCTTGCGCAAGACCATTCCACATTTGTTTCCTGTCATCCACGGTATCAGTCATTTTAGTTTTGCTGGCTTTCCTTTATCCACCACCTGCACAGATGGTCCCAAAGTTACGGCCCCAGTTTCCCTGACGGTATTTGCTTGGGCGCTTACTTTACCGGTAGCATTCGCAACTACTGTTATAATCAAAGGCTACAGTAAAGCAGGTGCCCCTCTCAAAAGATGCATTTTGAGACTTCTCATTACTGCTACCCTGTCCAGATAGGATTCTGCCATTAACATATGAGCCGTCCCCATCTGCTGCACTAAACTAATACCTTCTTCCATTGTACACCGATTTCCGAGGGACAACACTAATTTGGCAGGATCTGCATATGCTGTTAAAACTGCTGCACACAATCATTGATATAGCATTGGTGCAATATTATCCTGCCTATCATCCCTGATATTTTGTAACTGATCATATGCCTGTTGTATCTGATCATCACTGGCTATAGGCCTTAATAGATTTCTTTGACTGATTAATAAGAGGATAGACACAGCTCCACTATCCCAAGCTCAGAAAACCCATGCCAGTATGCCTTCCCCACTCTTTTTCTGGTAGATCTCTAAAAATTCCCTAAATTCTTCTGGGGTATAAGTGCATATGATCTGTACTCCATCCATCCACCTGCTCTTGCTGCCCCTTCATTTGTATGAGGGGTTATGTTTCTACAACCTACCTACCTCCTAAATCTGGCTCAAACTCAACCGCAGAGTCTGAGATATTTCCATCCCATTACTCAGGATCCCATGAAGGTTTTGTAGTAGGAGCACAAAACTGGGAAATCAAAACTTCACGTTTTCCATATCTGCACCTTAGTTTGTTAGCAATATGTGCCACCAGCTGTCCTACAGTGCCTTGCAGCCAATAGCACTGCTCTTCTTGAGTAGTAATTACTTCTTACACAATCACCTGTGCATCTTGTAAAGTCCTGACTTCCCTTTCCAACTCTCTCATTTTACTATGTAATGCTACAACTTCGCAGTCAAGAGCTCTAAGACTGTGGTAAGCTAATAATCATCCCAATCACCCCACTTACTTGGGAGAAGACTCCAATGGCTTTTTCCGTGGCAATCCATGCATAGCTTTCTAAGTCGTCTGGGTGTTAACCACCACCCCGTCGTCTTTTTCAGGCCGTGCTTCTGGTGGAGCCAAAGTAGCCAGAAAAGTGGCCACAGGGGTCCAGCACTCACTACTGGGCCATCCCGGAATGCGGAGAGTCACTGTCATGGCCTCCCCAGCTCCTGACTTTTTTTGCTGGCCATGGCTTGACTGTTCCCCGATCCTGCCAACTACGCCAAATGCGTGAGTCAACACAGGCAGCAGGAACAACCACAGACCCACAACTGAAACGCAAAGAGTACATTTATTTTCATACCTCACCAACCAGGGGATCCCCAGAGCAACAACTGGGCAGAGGCACACAAGTGGGAACACAGGCACTGCTGAGCTCAGTCCATGTTAGAGGATTGCTGACCTGATATTCATATCTGTTTATCCAGTGTTCACGGAGGCGTAGTTTACCACTGTGTTTTGATCTTCTCCATACCAAGGCCAGGAGTTCAAGCATGTTCAATAGGGCACCTTTAAGTCTACCAAATACCTTTGTTATCCATACATGGATGTTCTACTTGTCAAACACAAAGGATAATCAACAATAAGTATGATAAGTGTATTTTCCTACATTACTCTTCTCCAAACTTTACGTATTCCAAGCTGCAAGGTCACTTGAGCGTATTTACAATTCTCCTCACCAATCTTCTGTTCTCCAACCATCCTCCTTGCCAGTCTTCTGCTTTTAACCCATTCCTTCCCACAAACTTCTGGCAGTCTAGATTAGATGTTTTCTAATTAGATGTTTAATTTTGCTGTGATCGAGTATTCTTTAAATAAAAGTTTCTTGACTTACAATATTATTTGCCTGAAGGGTGGGGGAGATGTGTCATCTTTTTTTTTTTTTTTTTAATAGAATCATAAGACCATTTAAGTAGGAAAAGACCCTTAAGATCATCAAGTCCAACCATTAAGCTAACTCTACTATGTCCACCACTAAACCATGTCCCTGAGCACCACATCCACATGTCTCGTAAATACCTCCAAGAAAGGCAACTCCACCACTTCCCTGGGCAGCCTCTTCCACCCTTTCCATGAAGAAATTCTTCCTGATATCCAATCTAAGCCTCCCCTGGAGCAACTTGAGGCCCTTTGCTTGCATCCTGTCACTTGTCACCTGAGAAAAGAGACCGACAACCTCCTCACTACAATCTCCTTTCAGGTAGTTGCAGAGAGCAATGAGGTCTCCCCTCAGCTTCTTTTTCTCCTGACTAAACAAAGCCAGATTCCTCAGGCACTCCTCATATGTCTAGTTTTCTAGTCCTTTTACCAGCTTCATTGATCTTCTCTGAACGCATTCCAGCAACTCAATATTACTATTTTAGTGAGGGTCCTAAAACTGAACACAATACTTGAGGTATGGTATCACCAATGCTGAGTACAGAGGGACAGTCACCCCTAGTCCTGCTAGCAACACTATTTCTGATGCAGGCCAGGATGCCATTGGCCTTCTTGGCCACCTGGGCACACTGGAGGCTCATGTTCCTCCAGCTGTTGACCAACACCCCCAAGTCCTTTTCTGCCAGACAACTTTCCAGCCACTCTTCCCCAAACCTATACCACTGCACGGGGTTGTTATGACCCAAGTGGCATATTGAAATAACAGAGATTACAAAGAAATTTCAACCAAAAAAAAAAAAAAAAAAAAAAAAAAGCACTTTCTCTTCTGATGAAGAGAAAGATGATGTCTTTTTCAGTCCTAGAATGGAGTAGTCACTGGTCATGTTCAGGGCCCCAAAATGAACATGTCATAGATACAGTTCATAGCTAATACCCTTAAATGTTTAGCATGGTTTATTAGAATACAATAGAATAGTTCAGTTGGAGGGCACCTAACCTACAAAGATGACCAACTCTCTGACCACTTCTGGGCTAACCAAAAGTTAAAGAGTGTTATAAGGGCATTATCCTATTGCCTTTTGGCACTGACAGACTTGGGGCATCAACCACCTCACTAGGAAGCCTGTTCCAGTGTTTTAACACCCTCACAGTAAAGAAATTTTTGCTAATGTCCAGTCTGAACATCCACTAGCCCAGCTTTGTGCTGTTCCCTTGGTTTCTATCATTTGTTACCAGGGAGAAAAGTACGGCACCTCCCTCTGCGCTTCCCCTCCTCAGGAAGTTGTAGAGAGCAATGAGGTTGCCTCTTAGCTTTCTCTTCTCCAAACTAGGCAACCCGTGTCCTCAGCCTCTCCTCATAGGACATGCTTTCCAGCTTTGTTGCCCTTCTCTGGACACTTTCAAGTACCTTAACATCCTTTTTATATTGTGAGCTGCCCAGAACTGCACACAATATTCAAAGTGAGGCCGCACCAATGCTAAATACAGTGGGAGAACTTCTTTTGACTAGCTGACTATGCTGTATTTAATGCCGCCCAAAACGTAGCTTGTCCTTTTGGCTGCCAGGGCACATTGCTGGCTCACGTTGAGCCTGCTATCAACCAGTGCCCCCAGATCCCTTTCTGCAGGGCTGCTCTTTAGCCACTCTTATCCCAGTCTGCACCTGTGTCCAGCACTACTCTGTCCCAGCTGTAGAACTAGGCATTTTCTTTTGTTGAATTTCATGCAGTTGATGATTGCCCAATGCTCTAGTACATGTAGATCCTTCTGTAAGGCCTCTCGTCCCTCCAGGGAGTCAGCAGCACCTCCCAGTTCAGTATCATTGGCAAACTTGCTAAGGATGTATTCCACTCCTGCGTCCAGATCATTCATAAAAAAGTTGAACAGGACTAGATCTAGAACTGAGCCCTGGGAAACACCACTGGCGACCAGCTGCCAGTCAGGTGTAGTCCCCATTCACTACAACACTTTGAGCTCTACTATTTAGCCAGTTCATCACCCAGCATAGTGTGAATCTGTTTATCTCCCAGTTGGACAAGATGAAAAGAAAGCTCATGCATTGAGATAAGGACAGGGAGATCACCCACCAATTACTGTCGTGGGCAAAACAGGCTTAGCATAGGGAGATTAATATAATTTATTGTCAACTACTAACAGATTAGAGCAGTGAGAAACGAAAAGCAAACTAAAATACCTTCCTTGCCATCCACCCTCTTAAATATGCTCTCACGGAGGCGCCACCGGTGTTGCTCTTTGGCTCAGCCTTGAACAGCGGTGGATCCCTTTTCAAGCTGTCTGGAACTGGCTGTTATCTAACATGGGGCAGCTTCCGGACATTTCTCAAAGAGGCCACACCTGCACCCTCCTGCTACCAAAACCTTGCCACATAAACCCAATACATTCCACCTCTCACCTCTGTGAAAAGCATATTTAAGAATGATCATTAACCTGTATATTCATCATACAGTCTTCATAAACTTCACTTACATCAACAAAAAAAGAATTTCCCACACCAAAATCAACATAACATCATCACAACACCAACAAAGGTGGAGAATTTACATACCATCTACCCCCACATCTATTCACAGTACAATACAAATTCTCCGCAATTGTTACATTCTTTAAAAATGTTCAGTCCATGTTTTGCCCATTACCTCTCCCAGTTATTGTCCTTATCTCAAATTCCTCAAGCCCCTCATTGGGTACCAGAAAGGACCTACCTCCTCCCCCCTGAGTGGCACAGGGGAATGTATAAAACAGGGCGAGTCAGTATGCTTGTCTGGCCATGCCCCGCACCTGGTCACCCTAGTGTGTCCTATATTTTTTTCATTAAATCTTAGCTCTCTCTGTGTATTCACACTCTCTATCCAGTTTGTATGCATGTTGCAAGGACTATGTGCCAGCTACTGGTGAGACCTCTGTGTGTAACTGATCATCAGTGCCAGCTACCGGAGCAAGTGCAGAGGTCTCAGCACCAGTTACTGGTGAGACCTGTGTGTATGAGTGAAACCGGTGTCAGCTACTGGAGTCAGGCCAGGAATGTGGGCGCCCTGTGCACTGTGGTCCCAACTACTGGAGAGAGTGAAGATCCTAATGTCAGTAGCTGGAGGGTCCTCTCTGGACCTAGGGAGGGCTCCACAGATTTTGTGCCTGGAGCACGAGCTACGTTTGGTGCCAGCTACTGGAGTCAGACCAGGGATGTCGGTGCCCCTGGCCTGTGGTGCCAGTTAGTGGACCGAGTGGGGTTCTAGCATCAGCTACTAGAGTGAGTGGGCATCTTTTACTCCCAGCCGCTGGGGCAAGAATAGCGTGTGCATCCAAGGGGTGGGGGGGACCAGTGTGACTGTGGGCTTGTATGTGTTTAGATGCTTATTTAGATATATGTAGTTTATGTTGACACCGCATATATCTAAAATTAGATAAAAACAATCACTCTTTAAAAAATAGCTAACTATCCCTTGACTGTACTAGGATAAATGATATATGTATCTCAACAGAGTGCATCAATATAAGTGGGATCAGTCTACTTTCAATAGCTAATGCCTTGTCTGTAGTCACATACATTTAAAAATTGAATACATTTAATAAATATATTTGCCAATAGTTTTTATCAAAGCTTCTTTAAACTTTTTGTTTCTCAAGCTGTAGATGAGGGGATTGAGCACAGGAGTCAAAAGTAGTATGAAAAACAGATAACATTTTGTTCAACTCTCTAAGGGCGCTAGTTTTGGGCAATGTGTTGACAGTAATTTGGGTTCCATAGAAAACTGTGACTACAATGAGGTGGAAGGAGCAAGTAGAGAAATCCTTTTGCCTCTCTGTACTGGAAGAGAGTTTTGGGATAACAGATAGATGATGAAAATATAGGATGACAGGATTGAAAGAAATGGAGGCATGGTTCTTGCAAAGGCTAAAGTGGAAATGACCATTTCTGTGTTGTGGGTTTCACTGTAGGAAAGCACTAATAATGGTGTATAATCACAAAATAAATGGTCAATTTTATTGGGCCCACAGAAAGTCAACCATGAGGCACATAGTGTCTTGCAGATGCTAACCAAAAAAAACTCACAAAGCAAGGATGCAGGATCTGACATTCATAAATGTTGTGTAATGCAAGGGTTTGCATATTGCTAAATAACAATCGTAAGAAGTAGATAAAAGGTAACACAGCACATGCCAAGAAGGCAAAGAAATGACATTGCAAAAGACAGCTGTTAAAGGAGATTCTGGTTTCCTTTGTCAAAAAGTTGACTACTATCTTGAGTAAGATGTTTGAACTATAGCAGGTCTCCAAGGAAAAGTTCCCCAGGAAGAAGTGTATGGGGGCATGTAGATGTTGATCTATTACAACCAGAAGAAAGATGAGGATGTTTCCTATTATGGCCACAAAGAAGATAAATAAATAAGCAAATAAAAACAAAGGAACAAAACAAAAAACAAAAACAAAACAACAACAACAAAAACAGAAAGACAAAAATCTGGACTTTATGTACATTCCCAAGCCCCAAGAGAATGAATTCTGTGAGGGATGCCTGATTTCCTTGTTTTATGTCCGCCATGGACTATGTATGGATAAACCCAAGAAGATCGGTAGAAAAATTATTAAAATGCGTAAGTAAAATTAAACATATATTGAGGGTTCCTACATCATCTTTCATCTCTCTTTTAGTCTGAAAGTTGATTTGCAATCTTCTACTAGAAGTGACTTAAGTGTTGGATAGTGATTGTGGTGTCAGTTTAGCTGTCCTTACATGTCTGAGATTTCCACAAGGGGCAGGAGAGATTTCACACAAAAATATTGGAGGCTCACACTCTTCTAATCTAGTAACTGGAAATCAAGAAAGTTAACTGGGGTATCTAAAATGTCAGTAAACATTCCATTAAAGGTAGGCAAAGTGCATCTAGAGGTCAATAACGTAGACAGCTAAATCTATGCTTGTTGCTTCAATGCCTTTTTAAAGTCAAATGGAACAAAGACACATTTTATATGACAGTTCTTTTTAACCCTAAAGTAGGCACTGAAATAGGTCACATTACGTGTGCTCTACATATTATTGTTTCTTATCACTGACTGTAAGGAGAGTGGAAATGACCAGCACACATGTGCACATCTCTGTACGGATTATTTAAATCCAACCTCAGAAACAACACAAATTAGCACAAAGATACAAATGATCTTTTGCTGTGATTTGCAAGTTAGGCTATAAGAATTAATTTTCTACTTTGCAGTTAAATCTGTCAATTTGAATTCCCTATAATATTCTGGGAGTATCCTAGACTACATTTTCACAAGACCCATAAATTATTAAGGAAGATTTACAACAATGTAATTAACTTACCTGGGAACAGGTATTAAGAAAGACTTGATGAACTGCCTTCAAGAAGTATGTCCACCCTCCTGTATCTCCTCCCCCCCCACACCCCATCCCCTTTCTTTGAGTATAGAAGCATCATAAATGATTGATTTTTAAATGTCTAAGTCAAAGTAGGCTGAATATCAAGATATTTCAAAGAACAGAATCCTCGTTTGTTGCAATATTTTAGAAGAATTTAAGAATAAAATGAGCAAATTCTTAGCTATATACTAGATACGTACCCAAATAGATACATTTTTATAGCAAACAACGGTGGGCGTAGCCCACAGATACAGTTCCCCATTGGTTGATTTATACTGAACAACGACTCTTAAATTTAGCCCCTTGTAGTTAACAACTTCGGCCTTGCAGTTAACAGTTCTTGGTCTTGCATCCGGGAGGCGTATTTTTCTCAGCCTGCAAAACTGGTTAGGCTCCTTCTTTTTGTAGTTCAACGCTAGTCCAATATCACAGTAGTTGACAGATTTCTTAAGCACCTGGCTTGCTCACTTGTCATATTTCATGTCCTCCTTGCTGTTTCAAGAAATCCTCAACAGTCTGCAGTCTCAGGTTAAATGTGCTTGATATGGAGATTAAATGGCATGGAAAGCCTCATATCTTCCAGAAAACTCTCTGAACACCAACACAAGGTAGCCATGCCCTATCTGTAATTTCTTTCAAATGGACCCTAACACTGCATTTGGCTCACATACCTTTTTTCATATCTGCACACTTCTGTAGTGACACACAGTTCCATCTCCCCTTCCCAGACTTCCCTGTATCTTCCTAAGATGCTGACCTGTGATGAGAAATTTCAGCTGAGCACTTGGTGCTACAATGTACTGCACACTACTGTTGCCATTCCCCTGAGGTATTTTGGAATGTTCTGCTGATCCTACTGTTTCTGCTCAGATTCATGCCTGTCTGCCTTTCCAGTGTCTCAGCCAGTAGTATGACTGTCCTGCTTTAAGACAAGGAGTCTAGAGCCTTCATTTACCAGAAATTCCACACAAAACATCATACACCAGATGCTGAGACACTGCTTACGGAGAGTGGGTGGTAGACTTATGCAAAGACCTCTCAGCTCTGTGAGCTCTTGGAAATTTCGGACTGGCAGTTCTCACTTTCTATGCACTCTATCATAGAGAATTTTTTTTGCCTGAGAATACCAAAGCCTAAGTCCATGAAGACCTTTGTGGTGGTAACAGGAACGGCTCACACTAGCAATGGGGACAAGACCACATGGGATACTGCCCAACATGCCATCCTGAGCTGCACACCTGGACACAAAGGGATTCATATCTCCATTTTTTTTTTTTTTTTTTGTCCTCTGTGTAAGCGTGATCAATTTACCAAAAATAAGAAGTCTTCTTAGAAGTCTCTGTGGGCCACTTCTGAAGATTCATACATGCTATTTTGAGTACTACTGTCTGAAACAACATGGATTTTTCTCCACTCCACACAGATGAAGCCAGGAAAAAATCTTTTACCCACCCTTGAAAATAGAAGTGTATATAGTGTCAAAGCACTGCTAACCCCTAGAAATCCTGAGTCATAGTCATTCAGCAATGATCACAAGCTACAAACTTACTTCACTAAGCCATGTAGTCACACAGATATCAGTGTGCCTGACTGGATGACGGGGAGCTTTGCTTTGGACACAAACGTAGAAAAATGCTGTGCATAACAGCTCCAGAACCTGGTGACAAAGAGCTTAGAGTAGCATGTGAAGACATTTATGCCCTTTCCAGTTCAGGGCAGGTTTCATTATAAACCTCCCAAACAGTGTAGAAGCAAAATACTAAGGGCTTCTAACTGTATCTTAATTATTTTTAAAGAGAAAATGTGATTTCTCTTCTTCCCTACATTTATGCAGACTTCTACAGTCTCTCTGAAACATTGTCCTACATGGGGTTTATTTTTGCAGCTACAACCATGTCGCATACTGCCTTCATTGTGTGTTGCAACCCTTGCTTTACTACACAGACCTACTTTTGGGAACTTTTCTGCTACATTGCACAGCTCCTCACAGCCCTGCACAGCCACCACCTGCTAGAAATACAGAATCCAGCTGAATGCAAGACTTAGTATTTCCACTCTGCTGGCTGAGTCAGTTGGAACCAGGCTATTTTCCATGCTAGCAATCCATATCTGGCATCCTATATAACAAGTATTCTTCCCTGCAATGCTGTCACCAGGGCTCAGTCCTGGCCTTGTCCTAATTTAATATCTAAGTCCAGATGTACCTTCACAGACAGATCAGCATCCCCAAACCAACCTGTCAACTCATTTACTAACTCACAAGCAAACATGTCAAAACTCACAGCACAAACCTCAGATGTGAGCAGAGTTTATTCACTTTTGGATGAGAAGCAGGAAGAGAGGGAGAAAGGAAGCGAATAGGGGTCTGCTGCCTCTTTTGTCTTTATATGACACAGGAAAGGTTCTTTGGGAGTTGTGAGCAGATGCATGGGGAAGGACAGGGAGAGTAACAGCAGCACTATCACGGACATGGCAGTGAGAGGGGTGGAAAGAGGGGTCTTACCATGGAGACGAAAGGTCCCATGTTGCCCTTAACATCTTTACAGTCTTATGACCATTCACTTTTGTAAAAACCCAAACAGACACACAAACATACACATATAATTCCATTTGTTGTTGCTGCTGGAATTCATTTAGCAACATCGGAGGTAATTCAGAATAGAGTGGATGAATGGGTAATACTGTGGATGAATTGGGCTTACATGGCAAGATTTTGGTAGTGGGTAGTTGCAGAGGTGGCCTATGTAAGAAGAATCCAGAAGCTGCCCCATGGTAGATAATAGGCAGTTCCAGCTGGCTTGAAAAGGGAACTGCCACTAGCCAGAGCTGAGCCACTGAGCAACGTTGGTAGTGCATCTGTGAGAGCTTATTTAAGAAAGGGTGAAAAAAAAAAAAAAACACCGTGCAACAGCAGCTGGGAGAGAGGAGTGAGAAAATGTAGAGAGAAACAACCCTGCAGACACCAAGGTCAGCGAAGTGGGAGGGGGAACAGTGCTCCATGCACTGGAGCATAAGTTTTCCTGCAGCCCACGGAGGACTATGGTGGAGCAGGCCTGCAGCCCATGGTGTACCATGGTGAAGCAGATAGCCGTGCTGCAGCCTGTGGAGGAGCCCAAGCTGGAGCAGGTGGATCTGACCTGAAGGAAGTTGCAGCCCATGGAGAACCCCTCTCAAGAGCAGACTCCACGCCAGAACTGCAACCCATGGAGAGGTGCCCACAGTGGAACTGGAGCTGCTGCTTGTGGGGGACCCATGCTGGAGCAGTCCACTCCTGAAAACTGCACCCCATGGTAGGGACCCATATTGGAGCAGTTCTTGAAGAACTGCAGTCTGCGGGAAGCCCACATAGGAGCAGTTCGAGAAGTACTGCATTTCACTGCTCTAATCTGATAGTGATAGGCAATAAATTATATTAATCTCTTTTATGCTGAGTCTGTTTTGCCCGTGATGGTAATTGGTGAGTGATCTCCCTGTCTTTATCTCAATAGTCTTTTTTCATCATATTTTCTCTCCCTGTCCTTCTGAGGAGGGAGATTGAGAGAGTGGCATGATGGAACTTAGCTACCCACTGGTGTAAAACTACCACATAGGTGACTGAAAGTTATAAATCATGAGCCAGAAATAAAATGGCATAAAGCACTATTCACCCACCATACCAGAAGTGGTAAGCAAATGTTTTCAGTCACAAGTCATGTAAATTCTGTGAGTCAGATCTCTAATTTTTAGGAACTGGAGCCATGCTGTAGATTTCCTTTGCTGTGTCCTGAAAACACAGAGTGTGCCGTTGTATTTTTCATCCTAATATGCTCAGAAAAAAAGACAACAAAGCAAATAGACACAAAGAACAATGGAGGAAATATCACATATAAACAAAGGGGTTATTACTATTTTTTTAGCAGCTCAATCTCCAAAATTTTGCAAAAAAAATTATTTTCCAATGATTTCCATTTCCTGGTTTGAAGATATCCTAATGGAATATAACAATTATATTTACATCAACTACTTTTTTTTTTTAATTTCAAAAACATCAAAAATAAAAGGAACAAGAATGTTTTTGGTTTCAAATATATGTATTATTTCTATACATATACATACATTTTAATATATAGCATGTGTGTGTACACATATAAGATTATGTTTTTCCTTCAGATCTTCCCTTCTCTTCCCTTCCCCCCTTTTTTTTTCCCCCCCAGGGATGAGATATTTTCCATGACACTTGTAAGGTTGTATGAGGGAAATACCATGGTTCCCAGCTGATTTTCAAGGAGCAATGGACAGTTCTCAGGAAAGTATGATCAGTCGTCAGTGAGAGGAACAGTGTGTGAATTTTTAGCTCACTGAAGAGCTAAACATAAAGATGAGACTTGAAACTTACAGAAAAAGGGAATATGAGTTTAAAAATAATCTCCAGGTTTGGGAATCAGACAAAAAAAATAAGACACTTTTTTTTGCATTAATCGCATAGATGACTCTTTGCAGCCTAACTTTTTAAGTTGTTATGACTGCCTTGACAGAGATCAAATCAAGAAGTCAGTGAGTCTACATAGCTACTCTAAATTTCTCATTGTCTGTAGATGAGTTCTCCAGACTCCATTAATGAGAAAATCAAAGTATGACAAAGTAATAAATTATTCCATGTTAGCCCTTCACAGTTTAGTGTCATCCACAAACTTACTCAGTATACCTTTAAGTCCTACAGCCACATGATTTATGAGAACAATAAAGAGAACTGGCCCTAAAATGGAGCCTGTTGGAACCTCACTAGTGAGTAGTCACCAGCCTGATGTAACCCATTTACTATAAGCCTTTGAGCCTGACCTGTCAGCCAATTATTCACCCACTGTATAATGTTTTTATCTAGCTGTATGTTGTGCATTTTATCCTGAAGGATACTGTGAGAAACAGTATCAGAAGCTTTGCTGAAATCCAAAAAATTACATCAACTGGCTTCCCTTGGTTAACTAGTGTCATGGTTTTGGCTGGGATAGAGTTAATTTTCTTCGTAGAGGCTCACACAATGCTGTGTTTTGGATTTTTGATTAAAATAGTGGTGATGGTTTTGGTTGTTGCAGAGTAGTATTTACATAGAGCCAAGGACTTTTTTGCTTCTTGTGCTGCCCTGTCAGTGAGGAGGCTGGGGGTGCACAAGGAGCTGGGAGGAGTTATAGCCAGGGCAGGTGACCCAGACTGACCAAAGAGATATTCCACACCATATGACGTCATGCTCAGCCGTAAAAGCTGGGGTAAAGAAGGAGGAAGGGTGGGATGTTGGGAGTGATGGCGNGTAGCATGGCCTTATCATAAAAGGAAATTGAGTCAAACAGGAGTTTTCCCTCATGAACCCATGTTGGCTGTAGCCGATGACTATGTTGTCTTTTGGGTGTTTTTCAATAACTCCCAGAATAATCTTCTCCATAAATTGACCACACACTGAAGTAAGACTGACAGGCCTGTAATTACCAGGGTCTTCTTTACTATCCTTCTCAAAAATTGGAACACTTGCCAGCTTCCAGTCAACTGGGACCTCTCCAGATTCCCAAGACTGTTGAAAAATAATTGAGAGAGGTGTGATGACATCAGCCAGCTCTCTGAGTACTCTTGGATGAATGCCATTGGGCGCCATAGACTTATTTTCATCCAGGTGGAGCAGCAAATCCTGCACAAACTCAGGGTTGGCTGGGAGTTTATCATTACCGCAGTCACAGTCCTCCAGCTCAGGTCTCTGGGGGTCCCAGAGCCCACCATCAGTATTGAATACAGAGGTGAAGAAGACATTAAACATCTCTGCTTTGTCTATGCCCCTGTTTGTGGGGTGACCATTGTTATCAATAAAGGACTGGTGTTTTCTCTGTTCCTCCTTTTGCTGTTAGGACTTTTTTTTTTTTTTAAGAAGACTTTTTACTGTCCCACAGAGTACTAGCTGCTTCAACTCTGATTGAGTTTCAGCCACATGAATTTTCTCCCTACAATTGTGAATAGCATCTCTGTAGTCCTCCCATGTTGCCCAACCTCGTTTCCAGTGACCACATACCTTCCTTTTCAGCCTAAGCTGTAGAGGAAGATCCCTGCTCAGCCAAGCCAGCTTTCTGCTCTGCTTGCATGACTTCCGGCATTTTGGAATTGCCTGCTCTTTCACTCTTAAGAGGTGGTACTTAAAAAGCGACCATCACTGATGGACCCCAATACCTTCAAAAAGCAGATACAGAGGGGACATTGCTAACGACTGCCTGAGCAGCCTGAAACCTGCTCTCCTCATATCCAGGGTTGAAGTTTTGGTGGCAGGTTTCCTTCTATCACCAAGGATTTTAAACTCAACTACTTCATGGTCACTATGGACAAGAAGCCTGCCAATCGCCACTTCACCCACAAAACCCTCTCTGTTTACAAACAACAAATCTCAGAGGGCACCTTTCTTAGTCAGCTCCTTTAGTACCTGTACCAAGAAGTTATCATTGTGTTGTAGGAATCTCCTGGACCTATTTGTATCAGCTGTGTGGTATTGCCAGTTTATGTCTTGCAAGTTGAAGTCATCCATACGGATAAGGGCAGCCAATATAGAGGTATCTCTTAGTTCCTTATAGAAGAATTCATCAGTTATCATCCTGAGTGGTCTATAGTAGACTCCCACAATGACATCTGCTTTATTTATCTGTTCCTTAATCCTTACCCAGAGATTCTCAACCATGTCACCACCACCTGCAAGCTGAGTACAGTCCAGCTCCTCCATTACATACAGTGCCACCCCGCCTCACCTGCCCTGACCATCCCTCCTGAAGAGCCTGTAACTGTCCATCATAACACACCAGCCACAGGACTCTTCCCGCGAGGTTTTACTTATTATTCTTACTGTATTTCGCTTAGGTGTCTACACATTTAGTTCCGTTTGAAAATCTGTAGAGTAGTCAAGAATTTTTGTTGGGTGGGAAGATAAGAAGCAAGTCAGAGAAGATGTGTGCTTTTCTTCAGCAATGACTGGAAACTAGGCAGGATAAGAAAGTTCAAGTGAATCTTAGAATATCCCAAGTTGGAAGGGGCCCACAAGGATTATTGTGCCCAACTCCTGGCTCCACACAGGCCTACCTAAAAATCAGACCATATGTCTGAGAGTGCTGTCCAAACGTTTCTTGAACTCCAGCAGGCTCAGTGCTATGACCACTTCCCTGGGGAGCCTGTTCCAGGGCCCAACCACCCTCTCAGTGAAGAACCTTTTCCTCATATCCAGTCTGAACCTCCCCAGTGAAGCTTCACACCATTCCCTCAGGTCCTATCATTGGGCTAGATTCCTTTGTGAGTGCAAATGAGTCAAGCATTTAGTTTAAACCAATTGATCTATATTTCTTCTATAGTGCCTTTATAGTTATTGCAAAATAAATACTTGCAATCAATTATTCTTCACCTCTAAAGAAAGAGGTTTAAATTAGCTTGGATGAAGTGAGTTCTGGTTAACCCCTATTTCCATTGATTCTACCTGGCATCTAGATGACTACATTAAAATCAGAACACTTAATAAGATTTGAAGATAAGATGGATAAATTTCTAATGTGAATTATTTCTTTGAATACAATATTAGATAACTGGTCCATTCATCTGTGAATATATTTAGATTTTGGAGCATGTTATTATCTTATTTACTGTAATAGGAATGGAAACGGGAGTTTGGGGTGCATCAGACTTTTTTAGGGAAAAGCACTGCTAAGCTGTTTCAGGTATCTGACTTTTTCTGAGATAAGTAAGAACTCAGAAGAGTTTACGCCTCCTGTTGGCTTTAAAAGAAGCCATTTATGAATTGATCAGTAATATATTTGAAATTTCTAGGAAGAATTAATCCTGCTTTTGAGATGTCTAAAGTGACAGATATATCCCATTCTAAGCTGTGCTTTTAGGGATGTTAAGAAATGTGATGGAAACAGAAAACAAGGCAAAAGTAACAGAATTTGTACTGCTGGGATTTTCTTAGACTCGTGAAGTACAATTCTTCCTTTGCATTCTTCCTCCTTTCCTATATCATGGTCCTTCTGGGAAATATTTTCATCATCCTCACAGTTAGGGGAGATCTGCAGTTGGATTCCCCAATGTACTTTTTCAGAGCTAATCTGTCTTTCCTCGATATCTGTTACTGTTGCATTAGGAAAAAATGGGAAACTGACAGTTGCTGACTTTTAGTACTCATAGGAAGTTAAGATAGATCATAGAATTATTATATGAGTAATAATAATACGGTTGCAGTATGAGACCAATGTACACTTCAGCACTAATTAGTATCACAATGATCACAACTCTTTCAACAAGTTTTTGTTGTATATCCACTTCATTCCAAAGAAGAATCTTTATTTTTGGGTAGATGTCTTTAACTAAGCTAGTCATTTTAGACCCTTTCAATAAATCTTTTATATCACTTTAAGAAAGAGGTGTAAAGTTACACAATGTCAACCTAGAACTAAGTATTAAGTGACCATTTAAGTCCATTAAGATTTTTACATCCTGAAGAATTTGAAATGATTAGTCAGCCAAAACAAACATAAGAAATACAGTATTACTGGTACATCACACATGGGAAACATCATTGTTAGTTTTTTGTATATGGTTCATAGTGACACTGGAGACCTAATTCCATGACTGTACACTGGATCTCACTCCAGTTCCAGTCCATATGAGTTAGATGGCTCTCCTAGCTCTGGTGGGAATGCATTTACCTCAAGCCCTGTGTTTTGCACCAGAAGTTGCTGGTTCATTATGAAACCAGTAAGAAAGGAACTCAGATTTTGTAAAGTATTTCTCCAAGTGTCACTTATTGGAGCTACCACTATAAAGAAAGAGGCGATGATACTGAAAATCTTACATCCTTTCAGAAGCTGGGAATCCTGAGTTGGGTAGCATCAAACGGACCTCCGATCAGGTTACAGTATTCTGTGCATAACCCTTCTGTCAAAAGGTTACTATACTAGTTCAAATGGCCAAAAGGATGCATCTTCTTAAAAGAAAACAGTTCTTTCCATCATTTCTACTGTCAAGCATAATGGAGGTTCACATGAGAACTTCTTGCTGCACTTTCAGATAAAGGCAATTACACTTCTAGGCATAATCACAGATGCTGCAGGCTCCACTGTTAAAAACCAACTGGCAAAGTTTACTCTCTCACCAATAGATGCACACATCACAACACAGGACTGAAGACCAAGCTGTATGTGTAGCATGGCACAGACTTGGGCCAGCTCAGGTTAAATATTACCTGGTCACTAACTCCTCAATGTACAATGGTCTTCCAGTCATATTTACTACACACTACTATATGCCATGTGTATACCTCAAACGTGAGGTCATGTGAAGGTATGGCTAACACAAATAGTATACATACAGCAAGAGTGACATTTCCTGTGTACAGCAAGATTGTGACAGTATAAGAAGTCAGCCTATTTCTTTGACATGTGACTCAGCTCTCTGCAACTCTGTCTGTAAGGACGTGGCCAACTGATTTTCAATCATATCCAACCCTCCTATGTGGCTTTGAAAGCTATAAATATTATCAGGATTTTTGAAAGAAAAAGTTATCCATCACCAAGGCTGTGGTATGAATTATTACACTGCTGTTATCGCAGAATAGTTTAGAGCCAGATGAGTTTAGTCACCTAAGCACCTTCATCAATAGGAAGGAGACATTTTCCACATAGAAACAATGACCCAAATTCTTTTTTGCCAGACTCCAATGCAGCAAGTCAGTGATGACTGAGGCAACAACGAACAAGTGGTCCTACTCAGCTGTATTTCAAGAGGGAAACTTCTTAGTAGTGTCTTTGTTCTTCCGTGTCCTTAGCCTAGGCAATTAGCAATGTGCAGAGCAGCTTGTGCCTATGATCTTTCTCAGAACCTCTTTCACCTCTTTGTTCCTCAGACAATAGATTAGAGGGTTTAGTGCTGGAGTGAATACAGCATAAAAAATGGACACTATTTTGTTGAGGTTGAATGGATGGATCCTCCTGGGCCTGGCATACATGAAGAGAGTGGCTGAGAAGAAGATGATGACGACAGTGAAATGGGATGTGCAAGTAGAAAAAGCTTTTCTCCTTCCCTGTGTTGAAGGCATACACAAGATGGTTGACAAGATACAGCAGTAGGAGAAAACAATGGTCAAGAGAGGTACCAAAAGGATCACCAAGGCCAATGCAAAGTCCACTGTTTCTGCAAGAGACATGTCAGTGCAGGAAAGGTTCAGGACTGGAGAGATGTCACAAAAGAAGTGGTTTATGACTTGTGGACCACAGAATGTGAGGCGTGAAATAAAAGATACCTTCACCAAGGAAATGGAAAAGCCTCCTGCCCACGAGAGAATTGACAGCTGAAAGCACAATTTGTGCGTCATGATGGCTGGGTAGCGCAGGGGATGACAGACAGCCAAGTAGCGGTCATAGGCCATTACAGCCAGGAGGACACATTCAGTGCACATGAGGGAGATAAAGAAGTATAACTGGGTCATGCAGCTGGAGAATGAGATGGTCTTGTTCTGCGACCAGAACCCAAACAAAAGCCTAGGTAATGTTACTGAGATGTACCACATCTCCAGGAAGGACAAGTTCCCCAGGAAATAATACATAGGCTTTTGTAGGTGATGGTTCCTTTTCACCACATAGATGATGATTGCATTCTCAGTGATTGTCACCATGTAGGTGACCAGAAAGACCAGGTAAAGTAAGATCTGGACCTGCAGCCCATAGGAAAATCCCAGAAGAATGAACTCATTGATAGTAGTTTGGTTCTTCATACCATACTGGGTGCACACAGCTCTCCCTGCAGATGTCAAAGCAGAAGAAACAGAAAATGTAAGAGTTCCACAAAGTTTGTGTGAGAATTAGGTCACTTATTAATCAGGTTCCCATGGAAACTTTTTTTTTTTTTGCAAAGTAGAACCAAAATTTCTTACAAGAATGAAAGAAAGTGAGAGGTACGCCTGTCATTGTTTCCCATGACTTGCTATCTCCCTTTCAATAGCAACACTGGAAAAAGCAGAACAAACCAAAAAATGAATAAAAAAGCTCCATAAGACCTTTGTAATGCACACTATTTTCCTGTAGGATAAACAATGGAAGAACACAAAAGCTAACATTCACATTGCTGAAAACAGCACCATAAAAGCTCCGATAGCATACAGATAAAAATGGTTACAAAATACAAATTGAATAGTTTTGAAAATATAAGAGATTTTGGTAGTTCATGTTTAAGCAAGTCAAATGACATTTTTTGTGAGTGGCAAGACTGGCTCTTTTGGTCCACTAGTCACCTAACAGAAACACCTATCTTAGAAGAGTAATTCTCTTTCAATTTGCAATTAGCTCGAATTTAGACATCTGTCTAGTGGATGCTTTAACTTCAATAACTTAGAAGTAGATATTGCACGTTCCTATTAACTGTTTTGCTCTAGATTCCATTTATAATCAATGGATATCTGGATAAGGCATTAAATGAGCACTCACAGCCTACAGTATAACAGTCTTTAACATATCTCATCTTAAAATGTATCATGTATTTGCACTCTAGAAATGCCTGTTTCTCTTCATGGAAATTTTAGTGATCCTTGATTGACCTTTTAGTAGATGTCACTGTCTACAGTAGCATCGCAGATGATTTAAGATAGGGGCGATAAGGTTTCTTTTTACTGCTTTTAAGGGAAATAAGAACACATAATTAACACACAACTGTGCCTTATCACAATCTACTTGCTTTTAGATTTTACAACTCATATTAATGCAAATTTGCGTATGCATAAGAAAGAAAGATGTCTACACAAGAGAAGCACTGATACATTGAGAATAGAAACATACTCTTTAGCTATTTTCTTTCATCACCTACCTGAACATTTGTGATCCTTTGATTAATTAAGGGATGACAAATGCAACTGGAGACAAGAAGCACAGGAAACCTTTGCCAGTTTCTTTCTCCAGATATGAAAATGGAAGAAGACTTTCAGGAAATATCAAACAGGATATTTTTTTCCATACCTTTTGTTTATCCAGAAAGAAATTACATCCTTTTCCACAGAAAAAGTCCTAGACAAGTTCCACAATGCAAAAGAGATACTGAGCTAACAAGTATTCCCCAGAGGGAGTAGCACTAGCTGTCTAAACATCAATGAGGAGTAAAAATGTCACAAGAGATCATCATCTATCGCACCTCACTTTCAACCCTTATAGTGCTCATTCTATCCTATCTTTCCTACTCATGGCTCCTTAATGAACTTATTAGAAAGAACTGTATATCTCCAGTTAGAACAGTCATTCGCCAAAAAGAATAGATGTTGATGTGAAAGGTGCTTTTGTATTTACAAGGGACACCTACAGAATATCAAAATCAAAGAAAGGAATGCACTTTCAGTAAGAGGGAAAAATCTGATGATAAGACAATACATTTTGCTATTACTCTTTACTTGCAGGTATATTCCCATATCATACAACCGGCAGTTCACATGAAGTGCATGTGATAACAAAGAATAATTTGTTTTTGAAGTATTCAGACCAATAATTTACACCAGAATGGATCTGTGATTTCCTGTGTCATCTGTTACTGTAAGAAAACATTAAGACTTACTTACCCATTCAGGATTCCCAGGTACATGTTTGGCCTTTAAACTCTTGCAGGAGAGTCAGGTACAGCAGGGGTGCAGCAGGGGATCAGATACAGTTTTCTAAACTACCTGAAAGCTTGTCCTTTAAAGGATTCAGGTTTTTCATTTTGTTTTGTTTTTTTCTTCTCTGGGAAAGCTTCCCTTGCAGCAAAAAGATCTGAGTTAATAAAGTCCTCTACCAATTAAAGAAATGGAGGGGGGAAGATGCTTATTATCTCTAATTATCTCCAATAATTATCTTCAGATGCTAGTATATATGTATAATTGTACATAGTAGAAACAGAGTCTGAAATGAGACAACATTGTAAGGTCAGGGGAATAAAGATCATAATAGAAATTATACCTGTCAGGCTGGGTACAGAATTACGAGTGTTCTTTCTCTGACATATATTAGGAGTACAAGTCTAGGAAGTTCCCCTGCCCTTATTTGCTCTTGATAACCCCTTTCACCTGTAACTGCCTTTGTTAACTGCTATGTCCTATATCCCACCTACAACCCCCCCAAGCCATTTTACTCATCAGTAGTGCCTGCAGCACCTCCAGCTGCAGCAGCTCCTGTTGTCTTCCTCCTGTGCTTCTTCTTTCCTCATACACCTGGTGTATAAGTATCAGCATAGCAAAACCATGCTGTATGTCACATGCGTGTCAGCAGTCTGGCTTAGAGTCAAACTGTGCACTTTCATTCAGCGTCTTACTTTGTGTAGGAGTGTTACTTCTTGAGTAACAGGAAATTCATTAGAAATAACATTTTATTTTTTAAGACTACAATACTATGACTTCTGATGAGCATCAGACAGTTGCATGGACTTTGACTAAGGACATTTTTCCAAACGTGTGGGCATCATGGATAACAGTCACCTGTCCTAATCTAATCACAGATCCCAACAGTGTAAGCATATGATTACCTGCTAGATGTAGTACATAGTAACTTTGATTCAAAATGTTCAAAATTAGTACTCTGTAAAGTAGGTTGCTACATCCGAACTGCATAGCATTTGTCCCAAGCGTCCCCTAGTCTCTGTGTGGTGTCTTTGTGGCTCTTGAAAGACTATCATTGTTTTGTCTTTCTGTTTTTTCCTGTTTTTGTTTGTTTGTTTGTTTTCTTGTCTCAGTGCAAAAATGTCTGTAGTGATTCCAAGGCTATCTTAAGCCCAATAAAAAGTTATTTCCATAGCATAGAAATCAATGTATAAATTGCATGTCCTGTGGGCCTGCAAGAGGGCACATAAGTATGTTTAATGGATCAAACAGAGCATCCTTGAACTGACTCAGGAAGTAATCTATGTGTTGATACAGATATATCTCCATCAGATAACTTAATTAGTTACAAGTGCTTCACCTTTCCCCTATTACTTTTATTTCCCAATATTTTGAAAAAACATTTCAGTTAAACTGAGAATTCTAATCTCTAAAGGAACTTGTTTGTAGTGTGTTGTTGTGTGAACTTTAGCTCCTACTCAACACAAAACTGCTTACCTTGGCTTACACTTACTTGCACTCTGGTTCCTAGCAGACACAAACTCCCAGAGATGAAGATCTGATGCCTCTACCCAATGCGTTTTCCAGCTGCACAATACTGAAGTGAATGTGTAGACACACACGGCTGGAAATAATTTGCTTTACTGTAGCCATTGAAGAAGTAGGTGATACGGTTTGCAGACAAAAACAACTACATTTAAGAGTGACATTCCGTTAGGCACCTAAAAAGTGTTTGTAGCCACTGGGCTCTCAAACTTTCTTGATGGCAAAGATGAACTGGGCAAAATAGTGAGTGCAATCTAGATAGCGATTCAATTAATCAAATTTCAGGCCAGTAGTCACCTGCCCAACAACTTCAGGTAGCTAAAATACCTACATGAGACTGGCAGATATGATTCAAAATCTTACAGTGCATCAGCTGAAGGTTGAAAAGGACACCCTGTAGTGTTTGAAATAATGCTTGAAAAGTTTAGATAAATGAATCACAAACAAGTTGGCTATTTCTGAAACAGATCACAGAATCACAGAATGATTGAGGTTGGAAGATCTCTGGAGATCATCTAGTCCAGCCACCCTGCCAAGCAGGGTCGCCTGGAGCATGTTGCACAGGATTGCTTGTTTTGAATATTTCCAAAGAAGGTGACTCCACGACCTCTCTGGGCAGCCTGTTCCAGTTCTCTCTCACTCTAACAGTAAAGAAGTTCTTCCTCATATAGATATGAAACTTCCTGGGTTTCAGTTTGTACCCATTACCCCTTGTCCTGTCACTGGCCACCTCTGAGAAGAGTTTGACCCCATCCTCTTTACATTGTCCCCTCACGTATTTATACAGGTTGATAAGATCCCCTCTCAATCTTCTCTTCTCTAGGCTAAACAGGCCAAGCTCGCTTAGTCTTTCCTCATAAGATAGATGCTCCAATCCTTTAATCATCTTCATAGCTCTACACTGGATCCTCTCTATAAGTTGTACATCCCTCTTGTACTGGGGAGCCCAGAACTGGAAACAATATTCCAGGTGTGGCCTCACCAGAGCTGAGTAGATGGGGATGATCATCTCTCTCTACCTGCTATCTACACTCCTTCCAATGCAGACCAGGATCCCATTGGCCTTGCTGGCCACAAGGACACATTGCTGGCTCATGGTCAACTTGTTATCCACCAGGACTCCCAGGTCCTTCTCCGCAGAGCTGCTTTCTAGCAGGTCAACCCTCAACCTGTACTGGTGCCTGGGGTTATTCCTCCCTACATGCAGGACCTTGCACTTGCCTTTTTTGAACCTCATGAGGTTCCTCTCTGGCCAACTCTACAGCCTGTCTAGGTCCCTCTGACGGGCAGCACACCATTCTGGTGTGTCGGCCACTCCACCAAGCTTTATATCGTAAATGATGAAGTACATCCTAGACTATTTTGATGCTATTGACTACAGCTGTATTGTCTGTAATGAGGCTCAATCACGTACTTCACATGTAGACACCTGCAGTACAGTCACCTGAATTTAGATCTCAGTCTGTGGTTTGAATCTTGACTTCGGCATGTAGGTCCTTCAAGTGACTTAGATCCCTTCTTTTGGAACCTTGTCTTTAATATCTACACTAACAATATCAGTTAACCCTTAGATAACACTCATCTGTAGAACACCAAGTTGTTCACAAAGGCATGTACACTAATGGAGAAATGTGAGGCACAGGTACCTAACAAAGCAAGGATGCCACTATGAAGCTAAGTGTCAGGGCAGGCCCAAGAAAAAAGATGAAAATATAGTATTGGAAGGCTGGATGAAGCTGAGCTTTGCCTGTTGGGCAGTTTCATTAGTTCTCCCATTAACAACTCTGGCTATTGAAGATGTAATATTTACAGAATATTGTCTCCTTTGGTGGGATAACCCTTACAGCGTTCTACACGAACTCATCCGATGTGTGCCCTCACACCCTCCAGTGGACCTGGCTTAGGAGGATAAAAAGCATGAAAAGCCCAAACCTTAGCTAGGGCATACACTTCTTACACAGGCTCCCAGGAATTGTACTCAGGCCCGTACTCTGCCCATTTGTGGTTTATCCTGGCAGACAACTAAACACCACACAGCTGTTCGCTCACTCCCCCACCCCCTCAGTGGGATGGGGGAGAAAGTTGAAAAAAAAAGTGAAAGAACTTGTGGGTTGAGGTAAGAACAATTTCATAAGAAAAAAAAAGGAAAGAAAAACAAACCAAAAAACAATAATAACAAAAAGAATAAATGTAGCAAGTGAGTAATGACACACACACACACACATACACACCCCCCCGCCGGCCAACTCTCCACAGTTTTATTTTTCAGCATGATATCATGTGGTATGGAATATGGTCCTTTGGTCATTTTGAGTCAGCTGTCCTGGTTGTGTCCCCTCCCAGCTTCTTGTGCACCCCCAAGCCTCCTCACTGCTAGGGCAGTATGAGAAACAGAAAAGACCTTGACTTAGTGTAAGCACTGTTCAGCAACAAATGAAACATCATGGTGTTATCACCACTAGTTTAACCAAAAATCCAAAACACAACACCAAGAAGAACACGAGAAGAACCAAGGAAAACTTCCATCCTTTACTTGATGCAGCAGGAAATGTGATCACCGAGGATAAGGATAAGGCTGAGGTTCTCAATGNAGGCTTAGGTTCTCAATGCCTTCCTTACATCTGTCTTTAATAGTCGGATCAGTTATCCTCAGGGTACTTTACTCCCTGACCAGGACGTCCCCTGTGATTCAGGTAGAGAATCCCCTGTTGTGATCCAGGAAGAGACCTGCTCCTCCATCTGGAATGTCACAAGTCCGTGGGACCGGACCAGCTCCACACTAGGGTGCTGAGGGAGCTGGCGGAGGTAATTGCCA
>VXAL01019276.1:52427-67460 GCA_013399475.1 Chauna torquata
AATACCCCATGTTACTCGGTAATGGGAATTAAATTATGTAAAAAAAAAAAAAAAAAAAAAAAAAAAGAAAAAGAAATCTGTATTTTCATAGAAAGGCCCCCTGCCAAGAACTGAGTATAAAAGAGTAGCAGAGCTCAGACCCTTCCAGGGCTGGGCGTTTTAACTAGCAAGAAAATCTTCAGGGTGGCAGGAAATGCAAAAGCTAGTAACAAACTCATGTTCACTCTGGATCCTTCAGTCTCTTCCAGACTTTGAAAATGGAACGACATCTCATGGCATGAGCCAGGGTCTGTAAGAACAATCACCTTGGAATGCTTTGGGTATCTAAAGTGCCATTAAACACCTATTTCTGGGCATCTGAATTACTTCCATTTATTACGTTGCGCATTTGGGACAACATTGTACTGTTGCCAGGGTGAGGAGAAATTTTTCTTACCAGCCCTGTGGGATCTGGGCTGGCTGACTTTCAGTATTGTGTTACAGTAAGTTACTGTAGATAAAGCAGTCTGCTAGTACCTCTGTCTCAAGAGAGGTATTCATCTTTTGACAAAAGCCACTTTTGCATACCAATGAGTTGCTCAGGAAGCTGAACTTCATCTTTATCAAGCAAAATAATTTAAAAGGAAATGCAGAGTACTATAAATGTTGAGCCAGATTTCCCTATGGATCAGGTATTCCATGCAGTCCTCCAGCCAAATACAACCATACAAACACTACCCTATCAGACGGTAACTGGAGAAGAATGAAGAAATGGTGTCCTTTAAACATAGGATTCAAAAGTCTCTGACCAGGTATTAGGTCAACACTGGGGAAGAACATCTGTGACTCCCTCCTCCTCTTTCCTCTTGAATTACTGTACTACACATTTCAAACACTATTCTTCTTTGGTTGTAGGGAGAGTTTTCTCTCCATCTCTGGTAGATAGAGAGCAGAGATGTAAACTTTAACGTGCTCTGAATATGTTTCCATTTTCTTCACTGGTGAAAATATTCCCCAGGTTTGAGTGGCCTGCTGACCTGGATCTTCTCTAGGATGAGGTAATACAAGCTCCAGCTCACAGTAAATGTGTCTAACAATGTCATTGCAATGGCAGCTCAAGGTCCCCTAGGTAACCCTGAGGAACACATACAACCAGTGCCACTAAGCTTAGCATATGGGTAAAATCTTGCAGAATTATGTCAGCATATTACATAAATTATTAGGGCAGGACAAGAAACAGATATCTCTCAGTTCCTAGCAGGAAGGGGCACGAACTAATTAACAGCAAGGATACTATCCTGATTATATCTGTGTAGTTCAATAATCCTGGTATCACAGGAACAATTTCACACCATCTTTGTGTTTAGTTGTGATTCGTTCTTGTGGGTTCACACTAATATTTTTGTTTTTACAGGATGCATAGTTTTAAACTGAGTCATTTGTTCTGAGAGATAAAGCAACCATACTTAATCTTCAGTGCTTCCACTTTTCTAAGAGTTCCAATAAAAACAAACAAACAAACAATAAAACTATTATCACAGCTGCAGGAATCAGGCAGATTGCTAGCAGAGCAAATGGTAGTGCAGGTATCAGGAGGAGACAGCAGAATGAGTACTATGAGGTATACCTGGCAGGAATGGTTCATGCAGTGGGAAGTAGCATGTGGAATGTGGTCATACTACAGCAACACAGTTCACATCATATATGCAGGAGTGTCGATTGATTCTAAAGAAGAGGAAAACAATCACCTAACTTCCCTGTTATTTACTGTGGAGAGACAACTGCAAAGACTATTAGAGTAACTTGTTAGGAACTATGAACTATGTTTGCAATCTCAGCATATCTGCTTTGCTTTCTGTTTTACAGGTCTGTAAATTTGAGCCCAGTTTTGCACTTTCTTTCTCAAACAGCAGTGTTTAATTCTCTACTTAGGACTGGTAAGAACTGCAGGTAGCAAGACCCAATATAAGCTGATCTTATATGATTTAGTAAAAATCAATTGATTTTATTTTGTTTTAGTTATGTTCTACCATTTCTTGTTCAAACAGATATGCCAATATTCAGTGCTCATGATAGCTTTGCTTTGTGGTGTTCCTTCCTCACTCAATGACTCCTAGACCTTAGCTGTGCTGCACTGCTTGTTTTGCTTCATCTGCATTGTTCCTCTCGAGCTGGAAATTGTGGTGTTGAACCTGGTGCTGCTGAACCTTGTGTCACTGGTGAGGGGAGAACTCTTCTGGCTATCCCAAGATGAAGGAAAGACGGCACTCCAGCTGGACCACTGATGCAGCAGAAACAAGACGTTACAGAGGCAGGCCCCTGCTAAGCCTCAGAGCTAACACAGCTACAGAGTTGAACCACATCTGGTGCTAGATAATACCAGAAAATCAGATTTGAAGTTGGTATGCAGTCTGGCATGGAAAAGAGCTGGGAGCAAATGTCTAAGTTGTGCAGGAAACAATGGCATCAGAATTTTTTAATTCACCAGTATAAATAATGTCTACTACCTTGGACCCTGGCTTGATATGTTGAACCTTCATCAAAGTACTGTTTACACCAGTTCAATTTTATGTTCTGTCTCAGTGTCTTCTGTGGTATCCCATTACAAGCAGATTGACCTGATTTAATCACGTTAATATGTTCTGCTCTTGATTACCCACTATCTTAGCCCGCTCAACCTACTGTAACCAATTGATTTTGACTAAGCCAACTAAGCTAACCATTCTTTTGATTTGGTTCCGTGTTCACTAGTAAATTCATCTGCAGCAACATCTACATCCATTTTGACAGACTCTCCTCTGGAAATCTGGAGATTAAACTAGGCCAAATAAATGAGGAGCCTGCTTTCAGTTTTACCACGTTCATTTGACAAGTGCACTGGTAGCAGCTGGGACTTTGTAGTCCAAGTTTTGGCTGAGCATGGCATACAGAAGAGGTGGGGAGAAGAAAACCTTGGATTGTATTGAGATTATGTGGCAAGGTTTTGGTAGTGAGGGGGGATTCAGGGGTGGGGTCTGTGAGAAGAGTCCAGAAGCTGCCCTATGTTAGAGAAGATCGAGTTCCAGCCAGCTCCAAAAGGGACCCACTGCTGGCCAAAGCTGAGCCACTGAGTGACGCTGTTGTGCCTCTGTAAAAGCATATTTAAGAAAGAAAAAAAAGTGCTGCGTAATAGCAGCTGGGAGAGAGGAGTGAGAAAATGTGGAGAGAAACAATCTCGCATACACCAAGGTCAGTGAAGGGAGGGGGAGGAGGTGCTCCAGGTGCCAGAACAGAAGTTTCCCTGCAGCCTGTGGAGAGGACTATGGTGGAGCAGGCTGTCCCCCTGCAGCCCATGGTGTACTATAGTAGAGCAGATATCCATGCTGCAGCTTGTGGAGGAACCTAGGTGGATCTGGCCTGAAGGAAGGTGCAGGAGAGTCCTGGCAGGAGCACACTCCTGCCTGGAACTGCAGCCCGTGGAAAGGAGACCACAGTGGAGACGATGATCTGGTGGGAGCTGCTGCCCATGGAGGACCCATGCTGGAGCAGTCTGTTCCTGGAGGATGGACCCTGTGGTACAGACTCATATTGGAGCAGTTCTTGAAGAACTGCAGTCTGTGGGAAGCCCTTGTAGGATCAGTTTGGGAAGGACTGCATCCCATAGGAGGGACCCTATGCTGGAGCAAAGGAAGAGAGTGAAGATGAATGAGTGGCAGATGATGAAGTGTTCTGGACTGACCACAACCCCCATTCCCCCGTGCCACTCAGGAGGAGGAGGCAGAAGAGGGTGGATGGGGGGAAGGTGTTTTTAGTTTGCTTTTAGTTTCTCACTGCTCTAGTCTGTTAGCAATAAGCAATAAATTATACTAATCTCCCTTCTGCTGATTCTGTTTTACATGTGACAGTAATTGGTGAGTGATCCCGCCTGTATTTATCTCAGCCCTTGAGCCTTTTTCTGTCATATTTTCTCCCTCTGTTCCTTGGAAGGAGAGAGAGTGAGAGAGTAGTGTGTTGGATCTTAGCTGTCCATCAGTGTAAAACCACCACACAGATTCTTTTTGTTTTCAACCTCTCTCTTATTATATTTCTCTTAATGTAAAGAGAAGAATTCTCACCAGCCCCTTTGGAGTTGGGCTGGCTGACAGCCTGGATTCTGTGATAATTGGTAACTAATGGAAACAGAAGCTCTGCAAACTGAGTTCAAACATGACTGTAGCAATCCTATTAGAACTCTTAGAATAGCTCAGTTAGAATGGACCTACAAAGATCACTGAATCCAACCTCACCACTTGCCATGGTTTCAGCTGGGATAGAGTTAATTTTCTTCCTAGGAGCTAGTAGTGTTGTGTTTTGGATTTAGGATGGAAATAATGTTGATAACACACCAAAGTTGTAGTTGTTGCTGAGCAGTGCTTACATAGAGTCAAGGACTTTCCAGCTCCTCATACCACCCTACCAGAGAGGATACTGGGGGTTCACGAGAAGCTGTGAGGGGACAGAACCAGGACAGCTAACTGCAACTGGCCAAAGGGATATTCCATATCATATGGTGTCATGCTGTACAATAAAACTGGCCAAGCGTTGGTCAGTGAGTGGTAAGCAATTGTGTTGTGCATCACTTATTTTGTTTATTCTTCTCTCTCTCCCTCTTTTTTTTTTTTTTGGGTTTTGTTTTCCTTTCCCTTTTTCTTTCTTATTAAAATATATCAACACAAGAGTTCTTGCATTTTTCTTTTCGATTCTCTTTCCCTATCCCATGGGGTGGGGGTGAGGAGCAGAGTGGGAGAAGGGCTCTGTGGTGCTAGTTGCCTACCAGGTTAAACCACAACACCACTTCAAGCAAAAGGTAAACATTCTATTAAGGGCATTATCCAAATGCCTCTTGAACACTGACAGACTTGGGGCACCAGCCACCTCACTAGGAAGCCTATTCCAGCATTTCAACACCCTCACAGTAAAGAAATGTTTCCTAATATCTAGTTTGAACCTTCCCCTGTGCAGCTTTGTGCCACTCCCACACGTTCTATAACTGATGACCAGGGAGAAGAGATCAGCACCTCCCTCTCCATTTCCCCTCTTCAGGAAGTTGTAGAGAGGAATGAGGTTGCCTCTTAGGCTCCTTTTCTCCAGACAAGGCAACCGAAATATCCTCAGCCTCTCCTCACAGCACATGAGACCTTTTACCAGCTTTGTTGCCCTCCTCTGGACACTTTCAAGTACCTTAGCATCCTTTTTGTATTGTGAGCCACCCAGAACTGCACACCATATTCCAGGTGAGGACACACAAACTAAATTTGCCAGAGAATCACTTCTTTTGACTGGCTGGCTATGCCGTGTTTAATGTATCTCAAAATGCAGTTCGCCCTCTTGGCGGCCGGGGCACACTGCTGACTCATGTTGAGCCTGTTATCAACCAGCACCCCCAGATCCCTTTCTGCAGGGCTGCTCTCTAGCCACTTTTACCCCAGCCTGTACGTGTGTCCAGCATTACTCCGTCTCAGGTGCGGAACTTGGCATTTACACTTGTTGACTTTCAGGCCTTTGTTGGTTGTCCAATGCTCCAGTCTATCTAGGTCCCTCTTCAAGGCTTCTCGTCCCTCGAGAGAGTCAACATCACCTCCCAGTTTAATACTGTCAGTGAACTTGCTAAGGATGTATTCCAATCCTGCATCCAGGTCACTGATAAAAATGTTGAACAGAACGGGTCCTAGAACTGAGTCCCAGGGAATACCATTGGTGACATGACATGTCATGGTTTTGGCTGGGACAGAGTTAGTTTTCTTAGTAGAGGCTCACACAATGCTGTGTTTTGGATTTTTGATGAAAATAATGGTGAAGTTTTCAGTTGCAGAGCAGCGTTTACACAGAGTCAAGGACTTTTTAGCTCTCATACTGCCCTGCCAGAGAGGAGGCTGAGGGTGCACAAGAAGCTGGGAGGGGACAGGACCAGGACAGCTGACCCAAACTGACCAAAGGGATATTCCATACCATATGACATCATGCTGAACAATAAAACTGGGGTGGCTGGCCAGGGTGGGGGTGGGGGCACTGCTCAGGGATGGGATGGGCATCGGTCAGTGGGTGGTGAGCAATTTCTTTGTGCATCACTTGCTTTGTATATTCTTTTATTATTATTATTACTATTATTGTTATTATTTTCCCTTCCTTTTCTGTCCTATTAAACTGTCTTTATCTCAGCCCATGAGCTTTTATGTTTTTTTCTTCTGATTCTCTCCCCCATCCCACTGGGTGGGGGAGTGAGGAAACGGCTAAGTGAGGATTAGCTGCCTGCTGGGTTAAACCACAACAGGCCACCAGCCAGATGTAGACCCATTCACTACGACTCTTCGAGCTCTGCTGTTTAGCCAGATCATCTGTGAACCTGTTCATCTCACAGTTGGACAATTTGTCCAGAAGAATACTGTGAGGGATGGTATCAAAGGCCTTACTAAGACCCAGGAAGATTGCAACCGTCGCCTTCCCTTCGTTCACTAAGTGGGTGACCTTATAGCAAAAGGAGGTTAAATTACTAAGACAGGAGTTTGCCTTGATGAACCTGTGTTGTCTATGCCTGATAACAGATTTGTTCTTTAAATGGCTTTACATAGGATCCAGGGTAATCTTCTCCATGATTTTTCCACGTATAGAGGTTAGACTGTCTGTGGCTTGCTAGGTCTTCTCTTGTGGCCTTATAGACTGGAACAACATTGTTTAGCTTTCAGTAAGTGGGGACCTCCTCAGACTCTCAAGACCTTTGGTAAATTGCTGAGAGGGTTCCAGCTACAACATCCTGTTCTGGTTTAACATGGCAGGCAGCTAAGCACCATACAGCCAGCCATTCACTCACTCCCCCCTTATAGTGGGGTGGGGGAGAAAATCAAAAAAGGTGAAAGTGTAAGAACTTGTGGGTTAAGATAAAGGCAGTTTACTAGATAAAGCGAAAGCTCAGTGCACAGGCAAAAAAAAACCAAGGAATTTGTTCACTCCTTCCCATCAACAGGCAGATATTCAACCATGTCCACGAAAGCATGGCTCACCACACCGAATTGTTTCTTGGGAATGCAAACACCATCAACACAAAAGTCCCTCACTCTTCCTTCTTTCCCTCCAGCTTTTATTGCTGAGTATGACATCATATGGAATATCCCTTTGGTTAGTTTGGGTCACCCGTCCTGGGAGTGTCCCCTCCCAACTTCTTGTACAACCCCCAGACCTCAGTCCTTTTTGGTGCCCAACATGGGGCTCAAAGTGTTTGAGATAATGACAGATTTGATTGGAGTATGGAGTGTGCCAGACCAAATTTATAGAAGTTATAGCTGTTTAACTGCTATTTGGCAGGCTGCTGTGCTTGCCACGGGGCTTCTTAGCTTTGCTGTATGTTAGAGTCCAGTGCTTGTTAGTAGCTGCTTTTGCTTCTGCTGTTTACTCTGCTCCTTAGCATTCTGCTTTTCTGTGCCTGGGAACATTTTGATAACAGCTATGGTCATCCGCCTGGGCTTGCAGATGGCCAGGGCATTGCTGCTGTTCCTGTGCTGCTGTACTGGACAGGCTGGAACTCCAGACTGAACTCGAGTCAGAAGGACTGTGAACTGTGGATGAATCCATGTGGAAGCACGTACACCCCGAAGCATCTCTGGCCATGCACAAGTCCACTCCGGAGCAAAGTGCACCGCTAAGCGTCTGTGGTCATGAAGAAGTCCATGCCACAGCAGGTACACTTTGCAGTGTACCTTATCCATGGATAAGGCCATGCCAGAACACCTCAAAGTGTCTGTGGCCGTGGATAAGACCGCAACACAGCAGGTGTCTGAAGGGACCTCTGAAGGGACTGTGGCCAATGGAAAAGTCTGTGCCAGAGTAGGTACACCTCGAAGTGGTCATGGCTGTGGATAACTCCATGCAGCAGCAGGTATACCTCTGAAGAGGCTGTGGCCATGGATAAGTCCATGACACAGTAAGTAAACCTCTGAAGGGACTGTGGCTCATGGATAAGACCATGCCGGAGCAGGTACACCCCTAAGGGACTGTGGCCAGCGGACAAGCCCAGGCTGGAACAGGGGCAAGGGGAGGAGTTCATTGCAATGTTAAACCCTACGGGGCCTGGTCCGAAGGGACCAGGGGTGGAGATTGTGATGAATATGCCTTTAAAATATTGCAACCCGTGATCTGAGTTGCATGTTTTAGGAAATCCTATAGCAGGAACCACTCAAACCAATGGAGGATGAGCCTTACAAGATACGGTGCAAGTACAGCAGTGACCTAACCTGAGCTGGCTTTGGCATCCAATAACTTGGTGCAGCACACCACCTCTCCTGTCCTGAGCGACCACCATAAGAGATAGAAGCTAAGTCTTGGAATAAAAGAACTCAGTGGACATTTTATGAACATTTTATGGACATTTCATAGGGGTAGTCCTTAGACTAAGGGAATGATATCTGTGTTTTAATTGAAGGGTGGTGATTAATGAGGGACCTGAGCATGACATAAGTGGTATGGAATAAGGGGTGGATATTGTCATCGTTTTGGCTGGGACAGAGTTAATTTTCTCCACAGAGTCTCACACAATGCTGTGTTTTGCATTTTTGATGAAAATAGTGGTGATGTTTTTGGCTGTTGCAGAGCAGTGCTTACAAACATTGCTTGTGGTGGTGACCTCTTACATCCACATAGCAACTACAGTAATGTGTATCCCCACATCTCAGGGGAAGTGGAAAGCTCTTTCAGCCTATGCTTCCCACCTGGTTGTTGTTGTCATCTTCTACTGTACTACTGTGTTCAGCTACACCTGCTGTAAGTTCACTGATGCCTTTGACTCCAACAAAATTCTGTAAGTTCTATACACAGTAGTAGTAGTGCCTTTCTGCAACCCTGTCATTTACTGCTTGAGGAACCAAGTTGTCAAACAACCACTACAGAACATAATAAATGGCAGAAACATACAAGACAATGGGAATTCTGTGTCCTTAAGAGAAAGGATAACATAAAACATATATTAATGGCACTTGCAGGAGTCTTCATGATAGGATTTCATCTTTTCTTATTACTGGACACCTAACAGATATAGTCTAAGTTTAAGGTAATTATTGAAGATCCTTCACTAGTCAAAGGAGAGAAATCTTCATGGTGATTTCATGGTCTCCAAAGATAGGTGTGTAAAATACATAGTGTAAATTCTCCTCAGAAATGCATTTCACCATATTTACTTATATAGAGGGCCTAGACAGTCAGAGTACCTCAGGTACCTAATTGCAGGCAGCAGAGCTGTTTTTAGACACTGTAAGGTATATTGCCTAGCCTCTGTCTGCCACTCTAAAAGGATGTTGGTCTCTGATAGATCCCTGTTATACCTGCTAGCCCTGTGCAGATATTTTAGATAACCTACAGCATCTGAAATGGCAGAAAATATCTATAGTTAGCTAGCTGAACAGCTCCCCTAAGTTTTAATACCTGAAATAAATGAGTCAATAGGTGAAAATACTCCTATTTTATAATTTCTCCATGTTTCTTTTAGGAGACCTATTGTTTTGGCTATTTTGCACAGTCACCCCTTGGAGCTGTTTGTGTCTGTTCATTGACTATATTAGCATACTGGGATGATTATACTCCTAATTCCTTCCCCAGTTGTGAGACAACATGAGGTCAAATGAACTGGAACCACATTCTTTTGGTTTAGAAGAGTCAAGTTTATCTTTGTTATTTTTATACATCCAGAACTGAAATTTCTATAGCTAATATTGAGGTCTAGACTGCCTTTGTAGTCAATGAAGGTTAATAGGACCCTCCAGGACAAGATTTACTTCATCCTTATACAGATGCTGAAAATGATGTCATATGGAGCATACTGTGGAAGCATTTATTTATTTCTATCGACTGCAGAGGGAAGCTAGACTACTTGATTTCAAATAAATACCTATATTGTGCAATTTTATTATGATAATTCCAGCCTTATAGATAAGATTTATCTTGTCTTGCTTCAGATGTCTAAAACTTTCCTGTCTATGGTAATCATGTAGCCATTCTCAAACATTAACGGAAAAAAATAGGCAGCTCCCATCCTTCAACAGGTATTTAAGTTAAATCAGATGACTTTAACTTTGAAGACTATTGTTTCTCCTTGTAACCACACAGGAAACATATATGACCAGTTTAGACAGCTAACATTTAGATATCTTAATCCATGTGAAATGAATTCCGTTCTATTTGACCTTGTCTTATATAAGGCAACTGATATTCATATATCCCCAATAAGCCCAGAATTCTCAAATTCTTCTTGTAATTCTTTGTTATAATCAAGTGAAATTCATCTAGAAGTAGTAAACTATGTCAGGATCTGTTCTGGGTTCTATGTTTACCATTGTTTATTTCAGAGGAGGGAATTCTGCTGCAGTTTATGTACACCTGCTCCATTTCAGTCCACGCCACACAGTAGAAAACAAAAATCATGATGAAACTAAAAACTTTTTTTTAAGAAGACTAGTTAATTTTCCCTTTAATCTTCTTCATTGTCTGTCAAGGTTTTGGCTGGGACAGAGTTAATTTTCTTCATAGACGCTCACACAATGCTGTGTTTCGAATTTTTTATGAAAATAGTGGTGATAACACAACAATGTTTTAGTTGTTGCAGAGCAGTGCTTATACAGAGCCAAAGACTTTTCTGCTGCTTGTGCTGCCCTGCCAGTGAGGAGGCTGGGGGGGGTGTACAAGAAGTTGGGAGGGGACACAGCCAGGACAGCTGACCTAGACTGGCTAAAGGAATATTCTATAACATATGTCATGCTCAGCAATAAAACTGGGGGGAGAGTTCGCCGGGGGCTGCCTTTGTTCAGGAACTGGCTGGACATCATTTGGCTGATTGTGACCAATTGTGTTCTGCTTCACTTGTTCTGTTTACTCTTTTTGTTGCTTTTTTTTTCCTTTTCTTTTTTTTCCTTTTTTTTCTTTACTATAAAACTGTCCTTACCTCAACGTATGAGTTCTTGAACTTTTCTTTAATTTTTCTCCCCCATCTCACTGCAGAGGAGGGGGAATGAGCAAACAGCTGTATGTTGTTTAGCTGCCTGCTGGTTTAAACTACAACAGTTTTTTTTTGTTTTTTTTTTTTTTTTTTTTTTTTTTTTTTTTGTTTTGTTTTTTAAATTAAATGACAAGCGCTATTGCCAGGCTACAGAACAGAAGAAATTCTTTATTTCTTTGATTGGTCCCTTTGGAAGAACAAATCAAATGCACAGATGGAGTCTTCAGGAAAGGGAAGAAATCATAAACAGATGTCACAGTACATTCTCTCTGAACTTCTCCCCTTCTCTTTGAACTTCAAACAATCCATTCAGCGTTGGTAGAAGGATTCAAATTTGTAAGTGAAATAGTATTTGCTATTCAAATATTTCCTACCATAAATAAAAATAACAGATTTTAAGTCTCTTGAGTGGTATATTGGATAAGGAAGCCGGTAAAAAATATTATGATAAAATGTATGCATTTTTAACTAAATCTTTTCAGTGAGAAGCCACACAGTAAATCTTATTTCTCACAAAACATGTAAGTTTTCATGCAAAGAAAAAAATAAAGCACACACACACAATATCTTTCAATTGAAGATACTTTTTGTCAATCTCCTTTGCCTTGCCTTGCCTTGCCTTGCCTTGCCTTGCCTTGCCTTCCCTTCCCTTCCCTTCCCTATAGTCTAATGATTCATTTAAATAACTTGGAGAAAAAAGACTACAGTTACAAAAAGAGACTATGCAGACCTCAGTAGTTAGGCACTTCAGATCTAAATGCATAGTTGATGTTAATGTAATAGACTGCAAGGATTTGGAAACCTTTTTCAAGAAATTCTTCAGGGTATTATCCATATGATTTGCTTGTATGAACAAAAATATTGTGCTTTGAATTTAGACATCTAAGTTTGTGAAAGCCAACACTGGCTTTCTTAAAGTTAATAAAGAAAAACAAGAAAAAAAACCAACATTGTTCATTCAGGTACATAATATGTTATCTGAATTTCACTCTTCTGGTTTCTCTTTTTTTCCAAAGAATTAAACAGCAGTGATGTGATTCAGCTGTCAGATTAAGGGTTCTTAGGTTTTGGATCTACAGATAGGTGTCCTCATGTGAGATAGGAGTTAAGATTCAATTGCCAAAGCATAGCTGTCTAATACTCCTTAAGATATCCTAGATGATACCCTCCAATTATTGTTTCAGATGGGCATGTGACAACTCATTGGGCATGTATTGGATAGCTTAGGCTACCTCAAGTAACAGTAAGTAACTATATTTAGATAACTGAATCAGTTTATAAGTGTCAAAACTTCTATTCCAGTATTCTGTCAGTGTTCAAGAAGTGTTTGGACAACACTCTTAGGTGTATGGTTTAAGTCTTAGGTTGCTCTGTTTGGAGTCAGGAGTTGGACTCGATGACCCTTGTGGGCCCCTTCCAACTCAGGATATTCTATGTTAGTCAACAGAGTTATATCAGTAAAGACAAGAAAGTCCAGATACCAATTTAACTTAACAAAATAGACTTGAAAAAGTTGTCCACCATTGGGATGCTTGGAAATATCCTGCTCAGCCTCCAGCTGTCATTTCAGAAGGTCAGAGGTACTCTATAGGTCCTGTGTCACATCTACCTAAAATTAATTGATAATTACAGTACCACATTGTATCTCAGCTGATAGCAGGCAACTATTTGTGGGCAAATAAGTCAATCCCTCAATCCTCCCTTGTGTTCAGTTGCCTGACACAAGACTTTCAGATGGTCTTATCTACCCACCTGGCCTCCAGCTATTGTTCTGTAAGTCACAGGACTACTGTAAATCTGGTGTTATATCCTTCATACCCATTTGGACATCTCAGATATCCTGGAGTTTCTTAAGTGGTATTACATAGCTATGTGTATCCAACTGAATCTTGTCCTTGGGGAAAGAGGACCCCAAAACTCAGTAGTTATTCAAGTTTGCACCCTATTTATATAAGAACTGGAATATATTATACAAAATGGGAACAAGTCTGCAAATTTTTCAAAATTCTCTGAAAATGTGAGACAGCGTAGTGAGTTTTCAAATTGGATTTTGGATTAAGACCACAATTTCTGGATGTGCAGTCTATGGAGCAGAAAAGCTTTATTTATGATTGTTATTTTAATTTCATTAAAGTTACAGCTTAAATTCTGACCTTTATAAAAATTTCAACTTTACAAAGTAATACTGCATTGGTAATGACTATGTAGATGTTGCTATTGGTGTTGATAACTTCGATTTTTCAGAAGTATCTATGGGGACTGATTTTCTGGCAACTCTGTTCACAAATCCACAGATAAGTTCATTGCAAAATTTAGAAAAGGACAAGACAGAGAAACAGATAATTATCTCTAGAAGGTCAAGTAGGAGCTAAACATTATGTACCTCAGAGAATTCAGAACCTTCTTGAATTACTGTTATTTTCTTCTAAATAGCTTATCTTTGACTACTTTAATGATTAACAGAACTAGTAAGCATAGCAGTATCAACTCTAATGTAGTGTGAAAGAAGTGTAAAACAACTGTAAAATGAGAGAGAGAGACTAGTGTATTATGTTTACTAACAGCAAGTCATTGATGTCATTGTCTTTACAGAGGTAGATGGGAAACATGGAAGCGAGCAATCACACCACCGTTAAGGAATTCATTCTCCTTGGATTTCCCATTGCTCCTCACTTGCAGATTCTCTTCTTTACCATATTTCTTGTTGCATATATCTTAGTTTTAGCAGAAAATATTATCATCATTCTGACTGTCTGGACAAACTATAACCTCCACTGCCCCATGTATTTCTTTCTGATTAATTTGTCTTTCCTGGAGATCTGGTATGTGACAGTCACACTTCCCAAGACAATGCTGAGCTTTGTGTCAGAGGCGAAGGAAATCTCCTTCATGGGGTGTATGACACAGTTGTACTTCTTCCTCAGCCTGGGGAACACTGAGTGCCTCCTCCTGGCTGTCATGGCATATGACCGCTATGTTGCCATTTGTAAGCCTTTTCATTACTCTACTATTATGAGACATACCATATGTGTCTATCTTACTACAGGATCCTGGTTGACTGGTTTCTTCATTTCTGGATGCAAAGTATTTTTTATGTCTCAGCTAACTTACTGTGGACCCAATATAATTAACCATTTCTTCTGTGATGTTGCTCCTCTCTTGAACTTAGCCTGCACAGATATGGAAAGAGCTGCTCTTATGGATTTTGTGGCTGCCTTATTTATTCTCCTGATGCCTCTCTCCATAGTAATGCTATCCTATGCCTATATTATCTTCACTGTCCTTCACATTTCATCTGTACAAAGTTGCCAAAAAACCTTCTCCACCTGTGCCTCCCACTTTATAGTGGTCATTGTCTTCTATGTGACAAGCATTTTCATCTATGTGAGGCCCAAAACACTTGCAGTTCATGACACAAACAAAATTGTGTCTGCTTTCTACGCAGCTGTTGTTCCTCTCTTCAATCCCATCATTTACTGCCTAAGGAACCAGGAAATTAAGGATGCTGTCAAAAGGGCCTTCTTCAGCAAAACAGTTTCCTTGCAGAAATGTCACCGGGTTAAATGAGATATTGAATAGATAAGAAAACCATATAAAAAACATTGGATTTTATGATTAAATCAAATATGAAAACCTTTGTTTTGTACTTCAAAAGCTGAAGCAAGATGGTCCAAAACCTGTTTTTCTTTAAATTTGTGAATTACAGGGAACTGTTTGGGTGAAACACAGTCATACTTATGATTTTCTGTCACTATGAACCCCACCAGAGATTGTTTTAAGGAGAAGTAACAGTCAAAGGTAAATGTGTTAAGGTCAGGGGAGGACTCTTGGTTTTGCAGTCAGTTCTCCTATATAATCAGTTGTTGTGATTTAATCTGGCAGGCAGCTAAGCACCGCACATCCATTCACTCGATTCCCTCTAGTGGTATGGTGGAGAGAATCAAAAAAGGTGAAAGTGCGTGGGTTGACATAAGAACAGTTTAATAAGAAAGAAAGAAAGAAAGAAAGAAAGAAAGAAAGAAAGAAAGAAAGAAAGAAAGAAAGAAAGAAAGAAAGAAAGA
>VXAL01019279.1:0-26499 GCA_013399475.1 Chauna torquata
GAGCCCCGCTTCGGAGGCTGGCGGGGGCCCCGTCGGGCCGGGCCGCCGTGGGGAAGGCGGAGGTGGCGGGAGGAGCCCTCCGCGGCTGCCCCGGGAGGGGGCGGCCCCTCTCTCCTGCACCTCTCTTCTCCGGGCATCGCTCTCGGCACCCCCGGGCTGCCCCCGCGTCCCGGGAACAGGGCTGGAAGGCTGAGGGCTGCCGGCCCCAGGCCCTCGCTGTCGCCGCCCTGCCCGCTCCAGCGCCTGGGGGAGACGAGACTGGGAAAGGAGAAAAACACCCGCTCCCCACCCCCCCGGCGTCGATTATGGAGGCAACCAAACCTCCCCTCCCTCCGAGCTGGCGCCCAAGGGCTGCGGGAGCACGGAGCCCAGCCCAGCCGGGGCTGCCTCTCCTCTCGCGGAGCAGGGATTTCCAGCCCTAAGGCCGCAGGGCAGGCCGGGCCGGGCCGGGCCGGGACACGGCCCTGCCGAGAGCACCAGACCCTCGCAGCCAGGCCCTGGGGGCTGCCAGGCTGCGTTCAGCCGAGGGCATCTCTGACGGCATCGGCTTTAGGGAAACGGAGGAGGTAACTCAGGCTTTCCGTGGCAAGAGGCTGCTGTGAGCTCTTCCCCGCGTTGCTCAGTCGTTCCCCAATCCAGTATTTCGTCAGTTCTGGGTGTAATTAAGACACAGCCAACCGTAGCGCTGCCTTGAGCATTTTTATTTACTTTACCGTCTTAATATTACATGAGAAAGCAACTTTAAAATAGATTTTAAAGTTTAAACAATTTATCACAAATTTTACATTGCAGCAGATTTTAATCTGGTGCCACAGCCTCATAGGTAGTTGGAGATCAGGAAGCAATGGGTTACCTGCCTCTGGGGCAAGGGACAAGGGCCTGGGTGGGGGAAATAAAAACCCAAGCTCTCCGGCTTGCTGCTGCTGCTAATTGTAATATTTAGGAGAGCTAAGCAAGAGAGCAGGATCAGGCCTTTATACTGGCTTCATGAAATTTGCCTTCTCTTGTTTTGCAGCTGGGAACATGCAATTATGAGTCCTGAAAGGAAGCATAGCAATTATCTGCGCGGTTTCTGTGAAATAAGGTCTTTTGAATGAGGAATTGGGGGAAATTTTGAACATGGTGGCTATTCCTTTTATTTCTATTTAATTTCTAGTGGAACTGATTAAGAATGATCATTACATTTAGGCAGCAATCAACCAGAGAGCATCTTTCTATTCCTTTCTTGGCACCCCAGAGATTAGGATTCCTAAAAATCTAACGCAAAGCAGAACAAGCAAACACGATTTAGAAGTTCATTGTTTAGTCACAAAACGCAGAGGCAGAGGAGAGGGCTGGATATACTTCCCATAAATAGATGTCTCCAACATAAAAATTATACACACAATATTGACCTTTAAAACTAGCTACTGGCTTTACAGTAATGTCAATAAAGAACTAAACTGCTACAGTATGCTATCCAATTAATCAATTCATCTGTTTCATTAGAGGAACACTTACCACACACAGCTCATCCCAACATTTAGGCATTGTAAACCTAAAATAAACAGAAATTGCCCTATGGTGTTCTTGTGGTTTTTTTTTTTTTTTTTGCCTGTAAAACAATTTATTAGAAACAATAACTAAGGTTTTCTGAAGGTGCATATGGGAATTTGAATGCTTAACTAGGAAACTATAAACTGAATGATCAATTTTAATTGGGTAAGACTGATGAAATGCAGAAGGGAAAGCAATATGCACTGAGAAAAGTAACCTAGATTTAAGCTGCTTAATGTTTAATAATTTTAAGATGTAGTAGTGGTATCTGAAAGAAACCTGTTTTTTTATTATTTTTTTAAAAGTATATGATATGTGACTGACAGTGTCCCTTTGCAACGGTGTTGGGCTGTAAACTGCAGTAATTCATATTCACATGAACACACACGTTGTAAACTTGAAACATTGGAGATTAAAAAAAAAAAAGGAAGCACATGGTATAAAATGATAAAAAAGATTATGCTAATAAAAGCCAAATGGCAGCAGCAACAGCAGCAGCAGCAGCTAGAACTGCTGGATAAGGCGCCGGCGCTGTGAGGTCTTCCGCAGCAGTCTTCTGTAGTCATAGGGATTATCTTCGGGTTTGCTCTCTTCCAGGGGGCTTTCTGCAACCCTTGACCTAGGGATTAAGTGCAGAACTGTTTTAGAAATTAAAATCAAAACATTTACATTGGCGAACACTCCTAATGGACTGCTTAACCTCCACCCTCAAGACAAAAAAAAAAAAAGAAAAAAAGAAAGAAAGAAAGAAAAAGAAAAAAAAAAAAAATGAAGACACAAGGCCTCATCTCCCCGTGCTGCATAAAGCAGGCACCTCAGAACAAACACATTATCCGAAGAGCACATGAACACAGAAGAACAACATGTTCTTCTGCAAAGGGGACATAATAAAAGGACATAAAAACATTGAGAACATGTGGGTGCTTTGCAGCCGTTTTTGCCTGATGGCTTTGAAGCAGATTTTCAGTTGGTGTATGTTTGGCCTGTTTTTAACCTGCCTGTTGAGCTCTTTGTAAGTGTCCATCTCCTTTTGTTTTTTTTTCTGATGGCAAGCTGCACTTGGGAAGCCAACTCTGACAGGCTGGAATGGTGGCCTGACACCAAGTGTTGCCATGGAATAAGATTAAAAATAAAACTCAGCTATTTAGAAAGGATATTGGTCTGAAATAACTACAAAAATATGTAGTGCTCTACACTACAGGCATACCGCACCACTGGTCCTACACTAGTGTCGAAGACACTAGTGTCGAAGGTAGACTGCCAAAAAAATATTCAATTATTCATTTCTCTAGACCAAATTGACTGTATAGTCTTTACAACCAGGTGACCCCATTCAAGTGATACTGAAGTGCAGAAATGTATGTTAATTGAATTTAAGACAAAGGAAAATTTGCCCGCAGAGGTAACAGTGTAAATTTAAGAGTTACAGAGATTTTTTCCATTGTGGCTATTTAGGATGCAAACAGAGCAGCACACAGTAAAAGGTCTGAATTTCCATTCAGTGAGCTCAGTGGCAAAATTCTCATTCATATAAACCTGACCTTATATAATTTTACAGCTTTCTAGTCAAAGGGTGAAAGATTCGGAGTAATTAACAACCCTAGAAATACAACATTTTCCAAGGGATGTACACTGTATGGTAATTCCCTGATATTTTTATTATGTTTAATTCAATGCCTTCACAACACCTTTCTAGAACTAATTTAGACGCCACACGAAAAATGCCAAAAATAGATTAAGTAATAGGCACGAAACGCTCCATATTTTTGCTGTTATTTTGGATATGTTTTCAAATCCAGCAGTCATCCTAGACTTGGTGTTTTCCTTAGGCTTTTAGTTAGCTAGTTTTCAGTTTTTTCTTATATATATATATATGAAGACACAAGGAGATATATAAATATATATAAATGTGTGTGTCTGTATGTACAATGTGTGCCTGTGTATTGGTAAGAGAATATGAATTTCCTTTGTCCAGCAGAGGTCACCCTCTATGAAGTCTATGTGGGAAGAAAAGAGGAAGAGCAAACCTTCTGTTCAGAGTTTTTCTCCTGACTGTCCACCTTGGTGGTGTCCACCACAGGCTATAAACACATATGCGGCTACAGGGCAGCAGGAGAAGGAGGAAGTCAAGCAGGTGTCTTATCTACAGAAAGCAGGCAGAAAATTCGGCACACATCTACCCTATTTAAAGCTGAGCCGAGTCAAAAATACAGCTTTTAAGTTCTGCTTTAGTTGAATTTGATTTTAGATCAAAGATTTGCAGCAGGAACTCTGTCCCCATCTCATCTGGAGTTTGGGAAGCCAAAGCTGGCAGGCAGGCCAAAGACAACTCATGCTATTATTTGTCCCTGCTACATGAAGATGGGAAAATTTCAGCTACGTATATTCAAAGCTAATTTGGCAAGATTCCATGAATTAAAAAATAGATTTATGTCTAATTTGAAAGTGTATCTTTTTTTCTTTCTGTGTTTTCTTTTCTTTTTTTTTGTGAACATGCAGACAAATATATATGCATATATATTTTTTCTCAACAAGGATATCCAGAGTTCAGTTTTTCCTGTTATTACTGTGTATGACTCACCGTTCAGTAGCTCTTAAAGTTGAAGTCCTGCGCTCAGCTAGATGTCGCTTCTTTTTTGTGGTGCAACTGCTGTCTTTTGAGGTGGAATCAGTAGATGAAATTTCATGGTAATAGACATCTAAATCTAGCACTTTGCCCAGACTGTCAATAAATAAGTACTCTAAGTTAACAATTTCACTTTTCAACATTATATTCAACATTCAAAAGTAACGCAACCAAATATCATATTTACGTGTTGAGAGTCTAACGAAAAATATATATAAACACAAGAAATCAGTCTTCGGAATGTAACTGCTGTATGATGATGCAGATATTGAGAATTTTGCAATGCTAAGTACTTTCAGATGTTCATAAAGCAAACATATATGACTAAAATAGTTATACTCAATGAAGAGGCATTTTTATGATACAAAACACATCTGACCTATTTTAGATATCTCTTTTAGGAAGATATGAATAATTTTCCTAATGATGCCTATTTTTTTTCCTCTGACTACAAGAAGAGAGTTTAAAGCAACTAGTTCAGATATTGGTGTCAATAATGCAGATGCCTGTATTTTGTTAGGTGAATGTTTAACCAAGGTGTCATATGTACAGAAAAAAAACCAATCCCGATATCCAGTTTAGAATGGCTAAGGAAAAAATACTCTCCTAAAAGCAATGTGAAAAAGAACCTTCAGAATTCAGTTCTCACATTGGTAGAAATGAGTCATTGATTTCAATTGCTGTGTTTGACTAATACAGAGTCAGCACATGAAAGAAGATGCAGTCATGGAATTGTTTAACTAGATTTAAGACAAGTGAAACCAAACTGAGGCCAGATGGGAGAAACACTAGATTTGGATTATTATTATTACTATTTTTTGCTAAACATAAGATGACTGTACATGTGGATTATTTTCAAGATCCAAATGGCATCAGAAGAGCTGTAACTTAGAACTGACATGGGAGACATGGATGTTTAGTGAGTCCTTTAAGCAATGGTATAATTGCTTTATATATATATATAATATATATAATACAATATATATATAATTTAAACTGTGGTTGAATGAAGCTAGATGCTGTGAGTGCATATTACGGGCATATGATGTCATGTAACTTCATTTAAGATATATTTTTTAGATATGGAGCTTGTATCCTGCAACCTCAGACAAGGATAGCACTAAAAGCCCACTCACACAGCGCTCGAGTATCTTGTATCTATGAAGAGGCTGCCACAGCATTACACAGTGTCGCTGGGGAGCAGCAAAAAAGCTTACATATAGAAACACAAATAATACAGAGCTAAGATATAAGTCAGAAGCTGCGAACCAGGTCTACAGCACATGTAAGGATCTTAGGAAGGCATAGGAAGGCAGGATACATGTATTGCTTCCTTTATTTCTACAGAGATCTTTCAAAACAGGTTAGATGCACTGTGAAGAAAAGACTTCTGGTTGAAATTTCAATGGCTACTCTTCTTTACCTGTTGTTAACGCATTACTGTTATATTAATATCTTACTGTTTCCACTTTTTATGATCTATTTCCAAACAGTCGTATATTTCTAGGAGAGAAATTTAACAGTCTTTGTGTTTTTGCTAACAACAAAAAAGTGGTTGCTCATTTGCTTTGACTGGAATTTTAAGTACCTTCAATTATTTTCTGTGTCAGAACTATCTTTGGTGTGGACCTTATCTTAAATTATTATTGTGCTTGTGTTGCCATGGTAAAGGGCCATGCTGCAGTAAAACTGAACAACTGAATTCCATAATGGATTTTTGTTATGGAAAATCGCATGTTTAACTCTGGATATGATGCCCTTCCTGTGAATCACCAAATCACCATGCTTTTTTTTAATGCTTTATTTTCCTAGTTGAAGTGCGGCTAAGAACTACTTCTAGAGTACTAAAGCAACAATAGTGAGATAATGAAAAAAAATTACCTTTCTTTTCTTGGTTTCCGTTTTTCATCTTGTACTGATTTCTAGAAAAAGCACAAAGTAATTAAAAAAAATACTAAAAGGAAAGTTTGTGCAAAGATACGATTCATCAATATGCTAGGAAAGTGTTGCATATGTTTTGTTAAATGAAAATACATAGAACTTAATTTGCTGAGGAATAGAGCAAGTGCGCTGGCAAAATCTCTTTTCAGAATCTTTGTGACTACTCATGTCACTGAGAATGTGTTAGCATTGACACTCCCAAATATCAGTTACCGTGCTGTGGAAAAACAACAACAAAAAAGCTAAAGTAATTGTGATCAGAATGAAAGAACATAAAAATTTCAAATATCTATAGCTGTTTTAATGATGTTGACAACTATCTCACTGAGGCAAATTTACTTAGATGCCACGTGAATTTCCATGTATACAGGCAATACAGTGGGAGAAGGCATAATTCCATTCTCATTAATGCCAATGCAATGCTGTCACAGGTTTTAGTAGAATAAAATTGACAAAGGCCCCATCTAATAAGCAGTATACTGGGTGGCAAAATTACCTTTAGGATTCAAGGCATCCAGCAATGCAGAGGAGAGAGGTTGATAGGAATGTGAGTAATTTCTTATCTCTAATAGATTTCTGTCCTTACACTCAAAAAAATGTTATGCTGCAGCATCTAAAGCGTGACACAAGCAGTATTTTCAAGTGCATATGGTCTTAAATTTGGTCTTAATTTTGATCTTTATTATGTTTCTCACAAACTAGTGAATACTTACTAGAATTTATGAATTGCATTACTGTAAAGCCACTGAGAATCAGGAATCCTGATGGACACATGCCTCAGTATGCAAGCAAATGCACAAGACACATAATTTCAAAATGATCGGCCGATTTAAAGAAATAAACCCCCAAATAAACTTTCAGTGACTTGTTTGAACAATGGCCTATAGGCAGGCTTCATTTACACCTGTGTACCACTTTAGTTCATTTGATGTGCAAAGGAATGAGTGAGAATTGAAGGTGTCTAATCAACATCTGTAATGTGGTGTGAGAGAAATATCTGTTTTTACAGAAGGGGACCATAAAACGAACAAATTTTTCTTTTTAAAATGCACTCATAGTATGTGCCTTAACTTTTGGGTAATCTGTGCTCGATAATCATCTGTGAATAACTGCTGGTCACAGAGATTTTTTTGTAAGGTAGAAAAGCCACGAAAGCTGGGAAAGCTGACTACCCTGTAGTATCTCCAGTATCTAGTATAAGTCCAAGAACAGAAGAACTGGTAGGTCCATTTTCTAAGCTTCAGTGTAGTACAAATTTATGCTGAATCTTTCCTTTACCAGTGAATTTCATATAAGGAAGACAGGCGTTTCTTTTTAGCACCTTCCTGAAAAATACAACTAATTAATGTTAATACCTTGAAAAACTGCTGCTAAAAATTTGTTAAAAAAATCCCCAACATCACTGCAGTTTTTGTTTGCACTGATGTGATGTCCATTTTCTGATACAGAGTTAGCTGCATAACAAATTTGCTTTCATAAAATACAATGTTCCTGCCTTCATAGTCTCAGCTTTCTAAATATGCATTTGCTTTAGAATTACACTTCTCCTTAGACATTTTCCAATACAGAATTCAGTGTCATGCCTTTCAGTTCAGTCCTTTATCTCACCAATCATATTTTCACAAAACAAATCATATTCTTACATGCCAATTTATTTTTAAGGATATAATTTCTTTTCAGAATATCATGGTTCCAAAGCTGTGTTATTTCAAAGCCCCCATAATAAAACATAGCTGTATTTGTCTTTTTTGGTATGCCAGACACAACTCTCCCTGAAGGCCCTTGTGACACCTTCTGTTGAAAGGAGAAGCAATTGCCACGGTTAGTTTATTAGCTGGGCTCTCACCGGCTGCTAAAATAGGTCACTAAGATACAGGCACCTCAAGCAAGTGAGTTTAATTGCTTTTTTTGTTGGAACTGCTTTCTGAGCTGCTTTTACATTTTATCTCTTTTTGCTTACTTTCTTGCCTTCCCCCGCCCTCCACANTATCTGAACTTGGACCAAAGGCTATAGAGAGAGAGAGACACTCAAATCCATTAGTCTCCTGAGCTGTTTGTATTTGCCAATTCCTTCATAATCACAGCCTGACACATTTGTAAAGGAAGTTACAGTGTGCATACTAATACACCCTATTTTAATATTTGCTCTCTCTGCAAGACCGAGCACTAATTTAGACACTCAAAATAGCTCCACAAACGAACCTGTTTTTCTCCCATGACTTACAAAGAAACTACGGACAGTAGGCACTTCCTTTAGGTATTGAAAGTGCAAATGCTGCTTGTGCATATAATGAATGCACATATGTTCAGGTACAAAGTAAAAATTGGCCTGATCTAGGGCTCCAAGTAGGGTAATCCTGAACTTTAATAATTTCAAATCTAGTTTGAAATTTGATGTTTGTGGCCTGCAGCCTTTCAGCGGGGCGCAGCTTTTATGCTGTATCAGAAAGGAACACAGGAATCAGGCAGTTAGGAAGTATGTTTAGGTGGGACTTATCTGGCAGTTTCAGTTGACAAAAGCCTGCTAAACTCACATGTATTAGAGTATAGTAGGTGGAGTCTTCTGGATTGTTTAATGTCTTGGGCTTCCGTGGCCTCCTTGGGGGTCTCTGCATTGGGTGAGAGTCTTCTACTTTGGCTGCAACTGTGAAAAAGCAGAAGATAGTAAAGCTTATTTCTTCAAAAAATGGGAGGCTCTTACAGAAAGAGGAGAATTTCACCAGAAAGCAAAAAAATCCATTTAGCTTCTTTTACTGCTTGCAGTCACTCAAGAAAGCAACTGTTTTGGGCATTTCCATGTCCAGACTGGAAAGGACGATGGGTTTATTCATTTGAGTCCTGACTACCCACATGGACTCATGCCATGTAGCAAATGTCATGCTAGAACAGCCCAGCAGTCTGCCTGGGACAGACTTCTGAAAAGGGTTGATGCTGCCCATTCAGAGAGGGGCTCTGAAGGGTAGTGGCTACTGGAAGGCTACCATCTCATAACAGGTTGCTGAGCAGGGAGGGTGATATTTTTTCAGACTCAAGTCAATCATTAAGGTGCCAAATGTGGGAACCAGCATTAGATCTCTTCCCTATCTGATTCAAAGGTTGGTCCTCTACACTATCATGGTGTAGATTTTCCCCAAGTTCTCCTACTGAGGCTGTTCTGTTTCAAGCCAAATGATGTACCATTGGGCAGCACAGCATGACAATGTCCATTGCATCCAGAGCAATCTAGTTTAGATTCTCTAGTTTAGATGTACTCAACTCATGGTCTCTACTTTTACAAAATCTTTCTGCAAACGTGCAAAGAATGTTTTCATTCTAATGGAAATGAAACCAAGATTTTCACACAAAATGGAACTGCTGTTCTCTGGCAGTCTCCAAACTCCAGGTTAGACACTGACTTGTGGGCTACATGAGAGTCCATGAAAGGAACATCTCGGTACTCATAAATGATGGTAGTATGAGGGTGGAATAAATATCTAATAAATTAATGAAGTGCATTCTGCTCATCTACTCCTGTTTCACATGAAGTGACTTTGACTCCATAACCCAGATGTGCTAATCACATGTGACTGAATCTTAGAGGGAAGAATGTACTTTGTTCTCGAATGGCCACCAGAAACTCTTTTACACTATAAAAATAAAACCTCTCACATGTACACCAGACATCTTTTTAATTATAGAGGTGGCATGATCATTTAAAATGAGAAATGGTCAGTAATACATCAGTGTTGACTCCTGCAAAATTAGCTAAGTTTTTTTTTTTTTTAATGTGTGATAAATAAAGGCTTGTAAAGGTCATGGATATGCAGAGGAGCCAGAATGAATAATGTTAATTTAAATTGTAGTTGGATAATGATTACATTTATTGTTTTAGTATCTTATCTAAAAAGCAGACTGCTTCTCATGTAATGAATGAACAAGCATCTTTTAACATTTAGCACTTAAGAGAACAATGGTGTTTTTCTAAGTGAGGGTACAGATAATTCATGTTAAACAATGAGATTTAGATGCAATAAATTAATTTTGCTAACCTGTATTAAATATAAGTTACATTCTTTCATTTGAATAGGTATAGAAGACCTGACTGTGCTCTGTATGGGCTGTTGTGACTCTGCTGCATTTCAAATGGGCCACCTGGAGTTATCTGAGTTTCCATTTGTGACAGAGAAGAGGCAAACCTTCTCTACTGTATTTTTAAACACAACAGGAGCCTAAACTGGAAACAATACTTAAAACAAACAAACAAACAACAAACAAAACAAAAACCAACAACAATAAAGAAACCAAACCAAACCAAAACCAAAACAAAAAAACTAAGCCCTTAAAATGTAGTGCAATTGAATAGAAACACCTAACCCCTTGTCTGTAGGATATTTACAAAAATTGTATCAAAGATCCTGACTGCATGAAAATCTAGAAAAAGAAAATGAAATTGAATTGGAGGATCTAAGAAAATCTTAAGGAAAAGACTCTTGTAATACCTAAAGATTTTTTATTGTCCCCTAAGAATTCATAATGATGTATGCTCTTACGTTATTTAATTCATCACTGTCAAACACATGAAAGCATTCTTGTGTTCTAGATTACAATTATTCCAACTGAAATTAGCTGTATACTTCTTGCTTATGTGCTCTGCAAAGAAGACTCCTCTTACATTCAAAAAATCATTTTGACAATGTTAAGGGTTTTAGTAAAAAATAGCTTTTTATCTGGGCTCGTGCATTTTACATATGTATGAGCTATGCAAAAGAATTGAGGGGACAGAAGTTTTATGCTGGGGCAGCCAGACTTCTAAGCTTGGACATCCAGCGTTCCTTTTTAAAATTACATAGAGGGCTGAAAGCGCAATTCTGAGTTTTGCCTTCGAATTACACAGAATGTAAAAAGTAACTTGATAGATATAGCTTTCTTTGTTTCACCAGCAAGTAAACTTGTGATTTCCCTCTGCACTTAGATTTGTGTGTTCATTGCTACTGAAATACATCTGATGTGGTAGTTGTTTGTGGTATTGGATAACTCACTGCACAAAGTGAGATTTGCTTTTTATTAGCTGCTGATACTTCCAGAAATCGTTTACTTAGTAGAGTTAAAGGTGGAAGGCAAATTAAATACCCAGGCCTGATAAACAGTGAGTTTGATGTGCTTGTTTTCTAGATGGCCTATATCTTTCTGCAGTAGGCAATGAAGCAGAAAGGAGTAAAATTATTCACTTATTAATAGGCCAATTACGTTGCTTCTATAGTCTGTTACAAAGAAAAGGTCTCTTTTGAAGCCTGGCTCTGCAAAGTAAAATATCTTATTGCCTATATTTGCTTAAGACTTCAAGTACCTGTAGGAAGATCTGGTCCTGTGCTTTAGGTCTAAAAGGGAAAACTGAAACTGATGCTTTCTATCTAACAAACATTTAAACACATACGCTACAAGAATGATAAAAAAACCATTCACAACAGTAGGTGTTAAAGCACTTTGGAAATGTCAGGTTGGCCCTGTTATTCCTATCCTACTAGCAGGCAAATGAGATGCACAAAGCAAGACACAATGAGACTTGCTTAAGGTTACATCTCAATTAGTCGTTAACATAGTTAAGGAGTTGGACTGAAGGAGTGTGCCGAGAGTCCCAGCTCTGTAGCCAGTCCATGCCCTATGGTTGTGTCTACCTGAACAGGTGCTGTCAGTGCTGCTACACGTTCACATGCCTTAGAAGCAATGCATAGGAGAAATTAGAAACAAAGACATTTGATGCTACGCAGCCATTCTTTTTTTTAAGGTTTTACCAACAGGAAGACTGGTCAAACAAGTTTAAAGGGAGAAGGATTTACCTCTGCGCACAGTCAGTAATCAATTAGTCAAAATGAAGAGGTTTTGATCTTGCGACCTAGATGATTTTCTTTTGAACCTTAACAGTGACTGTCTGCCATGCTGTAATCCATGCCCTGGAAGTTAAATCTCACTGCTGCCCAAACCTGAAGCAGACCATCAAAACATACATTTGATCAAATGATGGTGGAAAGTTTAACAAAAGCTAAGCTCACTCTCAAGAGAATGAACAAATTCCAGGGCTAAGGGTCAGCCGACGTATGTGAACAGTGTGGCTGCAAGGTAACATTGAAGAAGTTTTAGCAAATTTAAGGAAAATCACATCACATAACAACAGTCAAAGTGAGTTATATCCAAAGCTTCATCTCTGAGCTAGATTCTCAGCTAAAATATATCTAGAGTACTAAGCATGTTTTGTAGCCTGGCTATAGCTGCTTTGCTAGGGAGCATGGGGCAAGTTACTCCCCTTCCTTGAGTCAGGACCAGCAGGCACAGGTCACACATTCCTACCTTCCACAAGGACATCCTGGGGCTGCGCACTCCCCCCTTTCAGAACAGGACCCACCACTCTTGTTATACCCCATCAATATCTCATCTAGCCTGTTTACCACCACAAACGTCCCTACCTAAGTTGCACACACACTTTCCAGCTCTATGGTGTTCAGTTACAAAGCATTACTACTTTCACACTCAGTCCTCACTGACAACTCCAAATACATTTAAAAAAAAAAAAAAAGAGAGGAAATGAAAAATTAAACTTCAGACTAGCTCATTTAATGTTCTTGTATCCTGAACACCACCACAAACTATAGAAACTGTGGGGAGCAGTGCATGTTTGAAATATTCGACTATAGGCAAGAAATGCTTGAATAAAGATGAGTCAGCATCACCAGCCCTTTAGGTTGAACTGTGTCTGCACATCCTGACATACAATGATAAACTTGGAAGACAAAGACAACAATCTAGAGGAATCAACATCCATGGATGCTGATGTAAATTTACATATGACTTACAACAGATCTTATACTGAAGACTGGAGAAATAGTGTGGTTACAGCTGTGATAAGCATCTGAGTGATGAAAGGTCTCTATGTATTAGGCCATCTGGAGAAACAGATAAAACTGTCTGCAGGTCACTTAAGTGAAATGTTACTTGTTTGATTTAGCATTGCTCCACATCTTATGGGGACAGGAAGTATAAAGCCAGTCTCAGAATAAAGCAGGAAGAAAAACAGCCAGTAGGACCAGTAATTGCCTGGGTTTTGTTGGGGAGATTGGAAGTAATCAGAAAAATGCAGATATAGTAACTGGAATTCCGGGACATGATAATGACAAATTAACAGCTATTACTGCTTACAACATTTACGTGCATACCTTTTCACTGTGCTAATTGTACAGTGTGAGGATGTAATTAGTCAAGTTTGGGACTTGCACCTAGAAAAGCATTATTTAACATTCCAGTTAGTAATTTTTAGGGCTTGTTTACTCATGGGATGTTTACCATAGCAAGATTTGGAAATTATGGTTGATGGGCACAAGTGTTTATCAATTTGGAAAAAAACGGAGGCATTATTCTTGCACAGACCTAGAACTAGGAACTGGAAGAGACTGAGAGCTTTCTAACTGCATCCAGCAGGAGCTGACAATGTTTGATTTCTTGTGCCTAAGTCCTGCCCGCCCCACTGAGCGACGCAGTTTCAGTCTCTGGCTGATACTAATACTCTCTTATCTGAGAGTCTGGTAGCCTAGGCTGATTGTGATTTAGGAGAGGACATTTAAGGGAAATTAGGCTTGACTCCACTTCCTTGACTTCCCAAATCTGATGCTCTGCCAATAGACCTAACTAGCTCCCAACACGGATCTTCTACATCCTAGCTGCATGGTGCCCAAAGGATGACTGGACAGCAGAAGCACTTCACTACCCTGCTCTTCTCCAGTCCCATTCCTTAGTGCTCCATGGCTGGCCACTCACTTGCGAAGAGGAAAGACTGGCCGGTGAATACTCCTCTCCTCCCCCAGCACTATTTGAACTCCCTTTTTCTTGCAAAGTCTGCCCAAGAAATCAGTGTAAATAGTGTTGTGGCAGCCTACAGCAGGAGGAATCCCGGGTGAAAATCCTGCCTGTCTCACTGCTTCGTGTAGATGAATAGGTCCTTAGCTGCACCGGAGCTCCTTGTACCATGTGAATTTCATTCTAAATATAGAAAATTCTCTTCAAGAGATTTCGTACTTGAACTGTCATTTAATATTTACAAGGATGAGCACCATTATTCATCTGGCGAAAAAAAAAAAATCTGTTCCTATCATGACCAAATTCCCATCCCTTCAGGTTTTGACCTCAAAAACTAGACAGTGGCCATGTGTGCATCAACTCTAACGCTACTGTAACCCCAAGGCTCACTAGCAGTCCAAAGGTGCAGTCCTGGGATGCAGCCATTATGTTTGCTTAATGTATTTACCAAGAAAATATAACCTACTCAGTGATTTGAGCCATGGGCAATATTGTTTATTCCAGGAACCTTGTGCAGCATACCTTGTGCATTTTTATAAATAGAAATAAATTCACTTATGAACAATTTAACCTTGTAGATTTAAGATTCATTTAACCTTTTGGCTCATATGTTGTTTAAACTGCAGGAGTTGCATTTTTATTAAAATAAACAGCTTTGAAAATCTGAACACTTGTCACAGTTTGTCATACAGCTGTCCCACAGTTCCTACCCTTCTGTGGGTAGCAATATAATTAAATATGTTATCAAAGGAGCAGGTAATTTCCCAAACTGACAATGGCCACTGACCCACTGATGAAGGCAGACAAGCATTCCTATCTGGCATAAAGCTATAAAATACAACTCATGTTACTGCTGTAAAATGACATATAAAACTAGTGAAGCTGAGGAAGACGCGTAAATAAGTGTAAGCAACCAGAGGAATTAGGTATAGGCAAATACTACATGATTTAAAGAACAGCTAAAGCTCACCAATCTCTGCTTTTATAAGGGTAGGGCAGTAAATGTGGCCCTAGAGGGAAACCTGCAGTAAAAGCGTATCCTTCCGTAAATATGTGTGTATAAATTGTACTGTAACATATAATGTAGACAAGAGGACAGGAAGGCTCCTCCCTGTTTAATAATGGACAGTGTATCACTCACCGTGTCTACCTGCTTCACTTTAGCATGGTAGTCTGCAGCACATTACCTCAAGTCTTTGTTTTACATAGTTGTCTGTGATCTCGCTACACTACATATAGAAAGAAATTAAGAAATCCAGAATGCTGGCTGGTAACTCCTGTTTTGTAGACAGTACAACCTAGATGATCATAGGCATACTTTTATTTACATATTCTGTACATCTAGTTAGATCATGTTTGCTATAATAAACCTCTGCTTGAGTTAAGACAACGCAGCCTTGTGATTGAGTTCTGTAATGCTTAGGCTCCAGCCAGCTCACAGGCAAACTTGGTAACTGCTGCAGCATATTCTCTTACTTCACTACCCCGTGTATTGATAATAGCTGGAAAGTAAACAGTTTTCCTGTTGTGTGAATTATGCTTGAATGTAGAAAAAAAATGCCCAAGTTCCACATCAAGAAAGATCTTTCAGTGGTCTGGCTGAGCAGTTATAAATATGGCTGTGGGGATGCGAGAAATCAAGGCTCAGGTCCCTGCTGCCATCCCACCATGCCCTAGGTGAGCAGCTGAGCCTGCCTTTCACTGCCAAACTGTGTTGCAGAGACTGAAATTTCACGTCATGGTTTGGAAGGCACGAAGTTTGACTACAGCCCAGCTGGCCTGCCTTCTTGCTTTTTTAAAGTTCGGTATCTGTCAAAAGTCACCTTTGTTACATTTGTCACAAGTAGTCACACAACTTGTGTGACATACAACAACAGAACACAGCAAATAGAAACTACAGCTGCCCAGCTCAGACCAGCTGGGCAAGACAGGCCAAGGAACCAGACCCAGCTCAAAGTGGGGATACAACTGCCTGTTGTATCATGGGAAAGTTGGCTACAAAAAGACTGGGAACAACAGTTATAATAAAAACTGGCTTTGGGGTGGTTTTCCTTACTGTAGCAGAGCATTAAATGAGTTACTAGCTGGATAGCCGTAAACAGGCTGGAAAGGCTAGTTTGCTTTGAGATAGAAGAGGCCAACTCATGATTTACATTGCTTAAGGGCAAGGTAGGATGAGGTTAGCAGGCCTGTGCTTAGTGGCACATTTCTGTTTGTAGTGAATTCAGTTGTAGCTTCATAGTCAAATAGTACCCAGTATTCAATTTTAAACGCATTCACCTTTGAAAAGAGTAACTCTGTCCAAACATGGATTATGATTACCATTGTTGACATTTTTTGCAAAAGGCAATTAGACATTATTAACAAACATTCAATTTTTGCACCTGTAAATTAAAGAGAGGGAAAAAAGGATCAAAATCTTCTTAAAGATTTTGCCTGGTGCACAAAAGAGCGAAGTGCTGTCATGTCACAGATGCACACATTTGTCGGGAGAAAAAATGAAAAAAATAAATCCTCCTTTTGTTAAGATCACATAACATCAGCTTGTAAAAAAATCATATTTCCTTCTATTCATCAAAATGAGGCCAAAGTCCTGGTCTCTTACGCAAATCAACAACTGTTTTGCTGTTGTTTTAAAAAGTGTTAGGACTTGGTTTGAAGAAATGTTGACATTCTTCACATCCATGTTCAAAAGGATACAAGCAGCACTTTCACACACTTCACCACTGGAAAAACACTGTGTTATCACCACAGAGGTGTAAAACAGTGTGACATTGTCAAAGACAAAGGGAAATTAAGTGGCTGACTGGTAAGCACTTTAAGCAGGATCGCATGCACAGGTGGCAAACTCTGGCATTCTTTTGCCTCTTGTAGAGTTACTTAAATTTATAGCAATGCTTAGGGATGACTTTGTTCTACTCTGTGCATGTCATGAACACCGATACATTTTCACCATGTTCACTTGTGTAAGTAATGAGACCTTTCACTGGTTAAACAGGGATTTTTGTATTCCTTTTCCCTCTACCTCTCTTCTCTAGCTTCTGTAGGAAAATATGTCAGAACCAAGAGTTATTTTCCAAAGCACGCATTTTTAATTCCTCAGGTCTATCTTGTCAAAAAGCTGCAAAATTTAATAAAGACATTAGTACAAACCCAAACATTGTTCTGCCTTTAATGAAAGATCACGGAAATTCATTTTTCGTTTCACGTTTGTATTCTTTTTGTTTTTGGAAACAGGTTGATCTACATAGACTATCTAGGAGCAGCCAATTTACATTTTGAGGTTTAGATTTTCTAAACACCAAGCCCTCATTTTAGAAGCTTGCCCATTTGAAAGGACTGCAAAGTGGGGGTGAAGTACTTTTAGGATCTCTTCCACTTAGCCATGGGATCAGAATGATGTTTCAGCATACCTGACAACCAAATCCACAATGTTATAATGCAAGTATTACAATTAGCTCTGGGCAGCAAGGGAGAGTTCTGCATCCGATCCCAGCTGTGCAGAGGCGAGCAGAGCTTCTCCCCAGAGGCAGTGAAGTGGCATGGCTGGCACAAGCTGCGCTGCAGAAATGGAGGCCCACCCAGTCAACTGCATGTTTGCCCTTGTCTTCCTCCACACCTGCGGCCCAAGACACAGGCTGAGGAAATCCCGTTACATCCATTCCAACTGAAAAGGCTTGAGTGACTTTGTCAGCTCTTTGTGGACCTCTTGGTGAAGCACAGGTTTTGATGCTCTGCATGCTCTGAATGCCATGTCTTCCACCCTTCAGTACTTCTCCCCACTGTCACCTAACCCACTCCAAGCATGGTTATATTTTGGGAACCACACTGCCCACACTAACTGGAACATAAGTAAATTTGGAATGTGTTTTCACAGGTAATGTCCTCTTAAGTATGGAAGTTAAATGGATGCTAATTATTAATATGAATTTACCTATAATTTTAAAGTCATGCCCACCAGCATGGGTAGGAGTTATAAGTTTTGATAGACTAAGTTGCAATTCTGGGTAGCTAAAAATTTTACTCAGCATAAATGAGACAAACTATGGTAAAGTGTTTGACATTGTACCTAAAAAATATTTTGTTTTTAAATCATAGCCCTGTATCTTGTCCATAGCACATACAGTTGAGGAACTATGAGTAAAAAAGAGTCAATGTGGAATATTTGCCAAATAAAAGAATTTCTAGAGATGCTGTGACTAGGTCTTGCAATGATCCATTCACCAATCTTAAGAAGTAATGAAACAAAATACAAAGAAAAATGGTAAATGTGTAAATCCCAACCAGGCTTGGATATTTCTCTGGAAAATGGGTTTCAGACACATATGAGGCTTAGTACAGAAACAAACAGCCTGAGTTACATGAGAAGCCAGAGCTAGCTACTCTACTAGCCTCCTGGCCGTTAAAACATGAATAGGAGTAGTTTGTTGACAGTCCTGTTGAAAAAAGAAAATTCTGCCTAACAGTAAGTTTCAACATTACCTGACTGACAAACATGAGAAGAAAGTTGGTCATTAGTTTGCTTATGTTTGGACAGCATCACGGGTCTCAGCTGATGTGACAATATCATTTCATTTAATTTTTGCTGCAATGCTAAGTAGTCTTCAGATAATTTTGATATCTGAAAAATATAACACAGGATTTCTCATTACTATATGAATAAGTATGTATGTTCCAAGGTAACCAAGGATAGAATGGTAAGCTGGAGAATGAAATTAAAAGATATTGCTCGAGCTTCTACAGTGCGGACCCCTACCACACTTACCTCCCAGCCTTCTCCTTAAAAACAAATCAAATAAAAATAAACAAACAAACTAGTGTAGAAAACCCCACAGTACAGCCCAGTCCCGGAGCTACTTCATATTGGCTCACTCAGGTGAGCAGATGGTGCCTTGCTGACATCGGGATGCAGAACAGCTTCTGCAGCGGCAGGCATGCTTCTCTGCACATGTGTAAGTCCCTGGCACTGACATAGCAACTTACAGTTTTGTTTACAGAGACATTTCATAAACTTGCTGAATTAAGGGCCTTGCCTGGTAAATGCACATTTCAATAAATAAAGCAGAGCTTCTGCATTTAGGCTAATACTGACATATTTTTTCCCCAGTTTTCTAACTTCATCTTTCCCTCCTTCCTGAAAAGGGTATTTCTCTTGCAGCCCCAAATATGCCTTTTTATGTAACACTCATTAAAAAAAGTCAGTCTCAGCTGAGAGAGTTAAAACTTAGTTCCACTTAAGCCAGTAAAATGACTTTGCCATTCTGTCATTGCTCAGTATGTTATGTTAACATATTTAGCTTATAAGCTTCTTACCTGCCGTGAAAAGGCTGCCAAATCACAAGCCTCTTTCTCTGAGCCTCCCTTCAGTGTCTTAGAGTCCTCAGCCTCCATAACAGTGCTTTCCCTATCTTTTGTTGTTTGGGGATCATTATTTTGAATGTGTACTGCTTCTGTTGGCTCCTTTATAGTTTTCTCTTGACCTTTGCAAGGTAATTTCCCTTCTTTTCTGAGTTGTCCTCTCCTTCTGTAACCCCGGTAACTGCTCTGAATAACCACTGCTGCCTTCTCTTTGTCTTCTGAACCTTGTTTTTCTGCTTCAGCTTGCTTCCACGAGCCTCTTAGTGACTCTTTTCGTATAATTCCTTTACATCCTCTAGGCATCATCACTTCGTGTTTCAGATGGCTTCCTGCCACATCCCTGTGGGTCTGGGGCTGGACCATAGCAGATTCTTGATTTTGCCCATCTGCACTAAGTGCGTCTTGGTTAGCTGGTTCTTGCTGGGGACCAGATTCAGCTGTGATTTTGACAGAAGCTTTGCTGGGTGACTCTTCCAAAGACACCTGTTCTTCACCTTCACCATCATGCTCTACTGCAGGGTTCTGCTTCATGGAAGCTCTCTCTTTTTTAGTAGATGTTTTCTTTCTCTCCTGCACATTTCCTGTGTCACTGTACCCAGAGCACTCACCATCAGTAACAGCATCACCTTCATCTTGAATCTCCTCGTTCGCTGCTTCTTCCAGTGTAACATTTTGAGCTGGCTGCAGTTGTGCTTCAAGGTATTCCACAGCAGATAATTCTTCCTCTGCTATTTTTTTGCACTGTTCCTTTATTTGTTTACGGGCTCTGTAACCTCTGTAATTGCTCTGAACAATGATAGCTGCTTCTTCTTCTGTTTTAGGAAGAGCATTCTTCACTCCAGCTGGACGTTCCTCACTATCTTGAAGTTCTTCATCTTTTTCTTTTTCACTAAAGGATGCTGCATTTTCAGTTTGTTTCTTTCTAAGCAATTCCCTGAATGGAATAGAGTTTGTGATAAAAATTATAGCTGAAGGAGATGAAGGATAGCGACAACTTTGCAACTATCTTTGGTGATGCTTGTGTAGTAAGTGGCAATTTGATATATTGCAACATAGGAAAGATTTAGTGCATATAGCTAGAATTAAAGATAGAAAACCAATCTATGTTTTTCTATTGACTAATACTTCTTAAAGTAAAAGGGGATATCTCTGTTAAACTCTTCATAGAAAATTGCTGCACAAGGACAGGTGATAAAACAGAAATGAATTAACTGAAAGTTTAACAAAGACATAAGGCAGAAAATTTGTAGCACTTCCACTATGTATAAACACACACAATCCTAAACATATTAATGAAAGAAAGCTGCCTCATGTAAACCTGGGCCATTTTCTTTCTATGATGCTGAGCATAGGTCCAGGTCAAATTTAACAGATCTATTCCCTCAGCTGTCTTTGTTACCACCTACAGAACTTAAGTGCCAAGTGAAATCTGCCATGCTGTTCCTCCCCTTTGTCTCCTGAGAAATACTCTGGACTCCTTCACAGCTGTTTTCTACCTCTCTGGACTAGTCTCCAGCTACTGAAACGCTATCACTGAAAACAAGATGGTGATGCGCAAAGTGCTCCACTTCAGAGAAGGGGACTACAGCCGTGTTACAGAGAGATTTAGAATGTGATTCGCCTCCCCTTACTTTCAGCTGTCTGATCTGAGCAAGTCTTCTAGGTTCCTGCTTGTCATCACCTATGCTTATCAGACAGTGACTTAAGATGAGAACAGTTCCTTGCAGATGCCTATTTCTTGCTCGTCTGTGCATTTTTTGCAATGAGTCAGTTCCAAAAAGAGATTCACTTACAGGCTATGTTAACATTACAGGTAACACAGTATTGTTGATCTTTGCCCTAAATATGCCATTATTCCCTGGGCTTGAAAATACAAGAAAATTGTCTACTGCCATTAGAAGAACTCCAAGTGAATGTACATTACTATGTATATATCTAGAACAATTCTAATTTGCTTCACTTTTAGATTACATCACTGTTTTTTTTATCAGTGTAGTTACAAAAAAGGGACACAGTGACATAAGAGATGGAAAATATTACTACCTCCTCCTTTTGAAGCTCTTCCTCTCCTTGTATCCCCTGTAGTGAGACTGAATTGTTGTTGCTGCTTTGTTCCTGGTCTCAGTTAGTTCTTTTCTCTTCCTCCTGAGTAAGTATCCTCTGGCAACTGATATAAATTGTAATATAAAACAAACTTAGGCAACAAACAACGGGTATCCCAAACATTTCAGAGAGTTAAATGATAACAGCATTAAACAAAAAACAACAGAAAAAGGGAGAAATAAGGAAATACAGACTGGGGTGGTAATTATGATCATGTTTCAGCTGAAATTATTCTGCCCCACAAAACTTTTTGAGATTTCAGAAAGCTGCAGCCATTCCACATGAGGATACAAACATCGCTCATGCTCCTTTTGCAAAGACTCATTATTCAAAATGAAAAAGCTCAGCGTGAAAGGTGTGCTAAGCTCCACACTAACCAGGCGCATTGTAGCCACTGTACCCAGTACTTGTGCTTTGTGGGAGGTGCAAGTTCAAGTTTCTGACATGAACCAGGATAAATAAGGACTCAAAGATGGGTCTCTCACCAGACACGTACACACCCTCACCATTATACCAGTTGGTAGTCTTAGGGCTGGGATTCAGCGCCAGGTGAAGGTAACTAAAGTTAGGTGCATATATGAAGGTGTTTACAGTTGTGCTAAGTCTCTAAGCTCTCATTAAAGCCAGTGACTAGTCACTAGGGGCTTGATGCACTGTCTGGCACGTGGGCATCCAGTACCATCTGAAGTGCTCCAGGATGCCCAAGGTGTCCACATGGAGCTCACAGATAGGACATAACAGACGGGGCTTTCTGGAGAAAGTTGGGTATGCCACATGAAATAAAGCTGGAGCCAGACAGGATAACCTGGGGCATCTCAAATGGCATTAGATACCAATGCGGGCGCAAATGTGCTGAGCATTTGGTGGTTTAGAACAAAATTAATCAAACTCTAGGCTCTGCTGACAATAAGAGGAGTTTAGACATCTAGAGAATTCAGAGTGGTTTAACTACCCTGAGGAGATGGTAGATATGGGAACTCTTACATCAACTCTGCTGTTTTGCATCACAGGGAAAGGTCAAGCTCACTTAAGAATGGGAGAGGAGCATAAGCAATCTGTCCTAACACATTCATAAAACTTATTCCCTGCTCACAATTTAGACCAGCTTGGGCTCCACTAGCTGCAGTGGATCAGTGTAAGAAGAACTGTATGAAAGGAAGATGAATTAGATATTGATACCTGGACATAGGGTAAAGGAACTCAAATATTTATTGGAAATGGCACAATTGGGTTTCATACTGATGTCTGACAGGGCTTTAGAAAAGTGCAAATTATAAAGCACTTTGAATACTTTTAGAGTTTCTTGGACTTCCTGAGCAAATTCTCATTCCATGTCCATACAGAAGTAAGTCAACAGGAGATATTTTTAAATATATGGAGTTACATTGTCAGTAAGCCAAGCGTGGTCTTTTTAGACTTATTCTGGTTGACCTTTGAAGTTTGCTGAGACCTTTGTTTGAGATAGTAGCTATCTAAGCATGCATTTCAAACTGGAAGAAGAGTTTTGTATTGCTTTAAAAATAAATGGGAAAAAATACTGTGAGAGGTAAGTAAAAATGGACGTCCTTCTGTTTTGGCTTCTTGTGCACTGAAAAAACTTGAAATGAAACTACATACAGGATAAAGAGGGTGGACAAAAAGAAACACTGGGGAGATCAACAAACAGAGTAAAGTGATAAATTCATAGTTTTGCATTTGCAACTATCCTAAAATAATTTCCAAGTTTCGGGTAGGTAATTATTTTTGGCATATCACTGAATTTTACTCTGGTTTTAGATGTGTTTTTTTTTTTTTTATGCTGATGAAGTTCTACCAACTGCAGTGAAGTGCTCTTCAGTACACTCTAACATTGGCTCAGTGCAATTAACATGCATCTGACAGTGATTAAAACCAACACTAGTGTCGGTGTATACTCATGAAGGCATATCGGAGGTAGTTTAAATCTAGATAGCCTGGGTACTGGCAGCACTAGCTTATATTTGGGATAACCACCTTTGTAATTACTGAAAGTGCCATGCAGCTTTGTGCCAGATGCTTTCAGACCTGTGCCTCTCTAAGTTGTATTGCCACTAATTTCAGAGCTGCCTAGACTACATCTGGCTCTGGAACATCTCTGCAGGAACAGGGGAGACAGAAATATAGGAAGCAAAAAGGGATGTCATATAGTATGCAACAGGATGCAAGGTGATTATTACTGCAGAAGAGCGAATAATTTGCTAGCTCAGATTGAGCCCTGGAAAAAAGAATCAGGCATGGGAGAAATTACAGGTTGTAGTCTTCTCAGACATAACAACTATTACTGATAGGTAACAAAACCTATTCCTAACAGAACAGCATGCACACACACATTATATGCAGGTAATGTCATCTGGGGCTGCAGCAGCACCAGCTGCAATAATTAGACATATTGGACTAGGAGTGAAAAGTCTTGCTGTGGCATTTAACCAGCCCACTTCACAGCTGTGGAAACTGCCTCTATGCTGCTTTGAGGTACAGGTAGTGGAATACATTGACTTGCTTCAACCCCTGCATATAGATATATAACAGATAAATTATACCACAGAATGTGTAAATGAGCATAGTCAATCAGTGTAGCTAGGTAACAGCAAAGAATCTGGATCAACATATTGTGTTTGGATAGCACATTTAAAGCCAGGAAAGCAAACAAGTCTTACTTGCTTGAAGTCTAATAATGTATTTTTCCATTTTTTGATTACGTTTTGCATTTGTGTATTCTTTACGAGCAACAAAACCCCTGTAAGCTGAAAAGAGATGTGAAAAATTAAATAATCCATTAGGTACACAAAAGGCTTCAAGAATGAAAAGAGTCTGAAAGGAATTACAGACCTCTGTTAAAATAGTCGTAAAAATTTTGCAGTCTTTATCTTTCCAAAAAATGGCAAACAAGCCAAACAATATAAATTTCCATAAAAACTACATTTTCTGGTGAGCAACATTATTATGAAATAAATAAATACAAACATGAGAGAATCAGAATGTAAAATAAGATGTTTGAAATGTATTAAAAATTTCAGCTGATATGTCCATCAACAGCATAATTGGTTTTATTATCTTGGATGGTTGATACATTATATTTTCATTATTATATTACACAACTTTGTCAGAGCATGTCAGAATATTATTAATAACTGTATCATTTATGCAGTCATATCCCTCCATTGTTAAAATTATCTTTAAATGCAACATTGATAAATGTAGTTTCGGTAAGAAGATTGTCATAAGCTGGTTAAAACAAATTTTTCTTCATAAGAATAGATATCATGAAGTACAAGATATTTTGTCAAATGTAACAGCAGGAAAACAGCAAAATTCACATCCTGCATGCACATCCATCTATTACCTACACACACGTGCTAGCTTTAAGCAAAACATCAAATGTTTTAAAGCTATTACCTGACTGTATTTTAATAGCACTTTGTTCCCTTTGTTCCTTTATCTTTTTGTATCTCCTTGAGCCCAGCCACCCTCTGACATAAGCTTGAATCAAAATAATCATGTCAACTGTCTCCTTTCGCATTAAATTCAGCTGCTCCACATGATAGTATTTGAGGAATACCTTAAAAAGAGCAAGCAGACAAGCGGTAGTTTTAGGTACTGTGGCTTAGACAGACTGGTGCTCACAGTTCCTGTATTTGCTCAATCCATTTAGCATCTATAAGAGTTACAAGTTGGTTTCAACAGACTTTTTAGTTGTATTATCTAAAGGACCATTTTTGTTAAAGATAATATTTTGTTTGCTTGTAGTATTACTTTACCTTAGTCTCCCCTTCAACATCTTTTGTTAGTCCCTGCTTATTCATGCTTTCATGGGAAGGTGTTTTCAAAGTCCCAGTGCAAAACTTCAGGCTGTAACTATAAATCTGTTTTCAAACCTAAGAGGCTGACAGTTTTACTAACCTCACAAATCTGATGTATATAACATAAAGGTGATCCAAATCTGAAACGTTCATTCTCTCTGCTTTCCAAGTTTAAATCTAAGGCATTGTTTATTTACTAAATTGCTTTTATCAAGCATGAAGCTCATACAAATCCTGAAAAACTAGCAGAGCACAAGGGATACAAACAGCAATTCTTTTAACATATTCCTGGTGTACATTAGGATAAAATAAATTCTGTAGAAAGAGCTTGTGCAATTAAGACAATAATTATGCTTGATTTGCAGAATTCCCCTTGATCTTTGACCACTCTGGCACAGAGATAGGTTAACTCTAATTAAGTAAATATAAAATATAGATCTCATATCTCAAAATACGCTTCCTTTCACTACATGTTATCCATCACTATCCTCACTAAGGCAGCAAAGGGAAATAAAGGTTGGGGAGGAGGTAACTTCATGGCTTGTCCCAGCTATCCAGGAAGATGTCTCAGAAAAAGAACTGTTATTTCTTCTGTTCTGAGATGTTTCTGTATTTCATATAGTTTAGGATCCATCTCTCTCTCTCTGCTTCCCGTGCACTTCTGTTACATTAGAAATCTGAGAGACTTGTAGTATTTGTCTGACAGCTCCTTTTTTTCTGGCAGATCTCCTGCGATCTGTCATCTTGGGGCAGGGGAGCTTTTAGGCACACTGGGAAGACTAGTGAGCTAGAACCAAAGGCAAGGGTATGGGAACAGATGTATTTCTCTTATAAAAAAAAAGTCTTCCCCCAGCTTCACATGTCTGAGATCATCCCACTGTGTCTTCTCCCAGGGCTCAGCAAACTCTACCCCAGAGCCCACTGGCTGGAAGGCCAAAACCCTTTCCCCTCCCCTTGTGAGTCTGATTGCTACAGGGAAAAAGTATGAGCTGATCCTTACTATCACATTTTTGGAAAGACGATGCAAACAGTGTCATTGTCACATACTGCTTTGTACGGGTGAGGTAGACTGTGGCCTCGTTACAGTTGATCAGAATTCTAACTGGGTCAGGATTTCAGCCAGATACCAAGGAACAGTACCCCGCAAAGTGTATTTTTGTTTGTTTTGTTTTTGTTTTAGTACCAGGAGAGACCAAGAGCTACTCCAATCAAATGGGTGAGAAAAAAATTGCCTAAAAAATTAACAGTGACATACTGCAATAATGCTGTTACAGTACATACATACGTATATAT
>VXAL01019279.1:27993-44784 GCA_013399475.1 Chauna torquata
ACAATGCTATAAAAACATCACTTTGTCCCTCCTCTCTCTCCTTGTGCACCAGCAGCACTCTGCGGCTAGCTCTGTTTCTAGTGCACCATTACTTTTAAGCATTTCTTTCTGAGTGGGTGTCGCTTGCTTCTTCCCAGTTTTGCTCCCCATTCCATAAACATAAGTTCTGATTGAGGCAAATATTCAGGGTTTTTATTTGTAAAAGAGAAGTACAGGTTAAGTGCTCAGTATTAATTTTTTGAGGCAGCAGAAGAAGAGAGAGTTAAACGGATTATAAAATAATAGTGAGTTCATTACTCTTCTTAACAAATTACTAATACTTAGAAATTATATTTTAAACAGAACTATGTACTTAATTAACTTCTCAGCCTGAGATTAGCAGTTCCATATTATCATCTACCCCTGCAAAAGCAGATGTTGTGCAGTGCTGAACATCAGGAGCTAGAGAAATGGTGGTGCTTCTCAGAGGCTCTTTCTCCAAATTCTCCACTTTAACTTGAAGCATGACATTTCCAGCCCTCAAACCTTTGAAGAAAACTTTCAGATTATAAGCAAGACAATTTTTACCCAAATGCAGAGGGAGCATGAAACAATCATCCTGAGATGCATCATCTTTCCCTACTGATCCAAAAGGGCTCACTAATTGTGTGCCTGAGCTATTCTGTCATCCAGCCTGTAATCTCCTTTGTAACAGGAAATGTCTCTGTATTTTTTTCTTTAAATACCATACCAAAGAGACTGCTGATGCTTAGCAAACACTGGGCAGCAGTGATAGAAGAGAAAAAGGCACTTCTTCTAATGTCAGTGTTACCGTTTTATGAAGTTAGCGAAGAGTATACGGTGTGAATAACCCTGTCTTCGAATCCTTGCTGTCTCCAGAATTCCTGTGTAACGCAGCTGAACCAATACTTTTTCTTTATCAAACTTGTTTGCCTGCCGGTCATTGTTTGGCTTGATGCACCTGACAAAATGAGGCTGGCCAACGACCATTTTGGATAACAAATCCATCAGAGAATACTGCAAGAAAGTAACAAGACATCTGCTACCAGGATATTTATAAAACTTTTATGTAGGTCCAGGTGCAGCTGAAATATTATTTCATAAGATCAGAACCATGTGCAAACCCATTTACATTTCAGTAAGCTGGTACTTTAATGGTAGATGAAGTAAATGGTTCAACAACAATTCTAGCTTTGAAAAGATCAGCATATTGATATTCGCTTGAGAGAAACACTGACTCCATATGGGCATATCACAGTCCACCCAGGACATTCTCACAGACTGCAATAATGTATGGTACCGCCAATAATTAACACCTGCTTTGTTTTTGGAAGCAGCATTATCTTTAATAAGAGTTCTAAAAACTGATCTGTTTTTTGCACGCTCCCTTGTTGACCAGTGGATATAACAGCAGCTGGTAGGCTGGGTCTGCCACACCAAGTTCATATCAAGCTGTACATTTAGCAGAAACAAAGCATTGTTTGCTAGAGCATAACTGAATGCTGAGTACAACTGCAGAAGAAGGGAGGGTTAAATGAGGAATATGTCCAAAAACATACCACTCATTCTCCTGAAATGCACAAGCACATGAACGCACATTTTATGCGTAATACTGAAGATGGAGGACAAATAAGTTTGGGGCAATTGCATCAGGCTTGGAGTGTGTGCTTGTGACTGATCTGTATTAGTGACCGTGGCTATTAAAGGCTGTTAAATGCTGTCAGACCTGATGAAAGGGCAGTGTCCCTGAAAGCCTCTCCATGCTTCCCAGCTACATCAGCTGGTCTAATACAGGATAAAAACTCTCCTCATACTTCTTGTCTTTTCTTGGACTCTTGTTAAGTAATTACAACCCACTTGTGGTTTTTTTTTTCCTCTATTGTCACATACTTGAAGATCTTTATTTGTTCAGAGTGTAAATCATCAGTCTAAGGATGGGAAGTGGAAGTGCAGCAAGCCAGTAAATATTGCCATCCGTTCATTAGACTGGAGGAAACTAAAGCTACCCCAGATGAGGGGCTGCTTAATCTACTCGGATATAGCATGTCCTGTCCATTACGGTTGATGGTGACACTACAGCTGCTATGCCAGGAGCAAACCCTTGAGGACAGCAAAAACAGAAATGCACTAAATCACAATTCAAATGTTGCACTCTTCCCACCTCACCAGGGTGCCAGGCTAGCAGAGGGGATGCTATTTGCAGCTCGTCATGTGAACTGAGGTGAATCTGCCTGTAAAGAACCCTGATTTTTATTTCATAAAATTGCTTCATGGGAAGATCTTATTAAAACACAAATGAAGAGGCTCACTCCTCAAGATTCAACCTGACTCAACAGAAAGAGGCAGCCAGGAGGTAATGCAGTTCAGCAGTAGGTTAGATAAATGAAACTGGTGTAGGACATCAAGAGCCATATGTTTCCTATTAAAATGTGCAATCCCATTTTGGACAAACGCTGCACCATGCAGCAAAATGCTTAATTAGCTTTATCACTAGTGTGGCAACGGAACACAAACAAATAGGACACGCTAATGGATATATTTTTTTTCTACTCAACCTGATGTGGTAGATGCTTTTCTCAAGCACCCATAGATATCTGCATATAAGTAAACCAGTGGGGATGAAGCTGAATCTTCATTTGAGAGCATTAGCTAGCATGATCTGAGCAGGGATTTCCACTACAGAAAACAGTAACAGGAAAGTGCAAATATAATGAACCCTTTCACAGCTTCTGTTGCTAGATTTGTTGGTAATGCAATGAATCACAGACATGAGCTTTGAAGTATATTCAATACATTTTTCCATCCAGAATGTTAAAATGCAATCCAGCTTTGGACCACTGTGATACTTGGGCCGGAATTATCCTTGACAGACCAAAAAGCTGTGCAATTATATCTACTAAACAGAGATCCTGGTCCTTACTGTTCTCTGTCGTAGACATATATAAATTCTTAAAGGTCATGAACATTATCTGAGTCACTTTTATATTTTTGCTGGGAGATATGAGCTAAGAGGAGTTGCAGATTCAGAGCTGGGCCCCAGTAAGCTAACTCTGTGCATGACTTTGGAGGAAAGAATGCTCTTCACAGCTATTTTCTATGGCAGGATCAGCAGCACAGTCAGTGCTTGGGAAAGTGAAGAGCACTGCTGAAGGAGCCAAAAGCATGGACTCAGAATAGCCTCTAAGCAGTGCCCATCAAGATCTTCCCCTGTAGCTCCTGTTCAATATTAATTTTGCCCTTTTACTTCTTAAACTCTTAAGGAAAAGCTGTATGACTGATATCCAACCTCCTGTTATCTCCCTTGGGGAAAAACAGGCAAGTGAAAGACGATTCACATTGATCATCCTGCATCATAATGACAGAAATGTGGCTGTGTATTCAAGTACAATTAAAGATGAAACATCACAATCTCCTTTATATATTTGTACTGCACAGACTGCTGTGCCCTATAAGCAGTTCGCAAACTAAATGTATCACTGTAGACTCGAAGTTAACAGGTGCATTTCAAAAGGTGAAAGAATAAATATTCATTCTACTCTACAAAAAAATTACTAAAAGATCTGATATCTTACTCTAAAATAAGAAGCGACTGTCTGTGTTCTCATACTGGTTGTCTCTCTTGGATGATGGCCGGTATCTCCTGCTTCATTCTATATAGATGAGGAGAGAAAATGATACTTCTTATCTCTGTTGAGTCCATGGTGCCCTTTTCAATGCCTCAACAAACCACTCCTCAGAGAACATCATTAATTAAAAAAAAGTACTCAAAACTGAAAAAGTTGCTGCACAATCACTAGCACAAAGTAGTTACACCAGTACATTACATTACTTTGCTACACAATACACAAACATTCACACACAGAGGACATAATCTGATAACAGAACATCTAAATAACTGCCACAATAACCTGACAATGTCTGAGGTCCTGACTGTTATTTCAGTGCCACTGCTATTGTGGTCATTCTCTATGGAACATGACTATACTCCACACCAAAATTTTAATTTCTCTTCTTGCTACAGTACAGCTAGAAAGTAATCTTTTCTATTCTTTTCTTTTCTTTTTTTTTTTTAAGTTGTTATAAAACTATAATCAGAAAGAAGGGAAATGTTAGGTTTTTACCTCACGGAAGGAATATGAATTGCACAACACAAAGATATCCAGCTAAACAGAAAAGAAAATAGGAGAGGGAAGAAAAACCATCGAAGGGGTTACTTGCTCACTTTTAGTACCAATAACAGTATTGCCTTTCAAGTTTAAAATAAGGTTCAGTGCAGAATCATGAAATCAGTTTTCTTACCTTCGTATGACTGATTGATTTCTGGGGGGTCCACATCTGGTAACTGATTGTAGTTTTGCTTTTACTGTGTGCCAGGTTACCTGTGGGAAGATGAAAGAATGCAACCTACCAAAATGCTTAGATCCCGTCTAAACTAAAAGCTATGTTGAACCACCTTATTCAGTGTAACCATAGGATTATAAAAGTCATTGACTTTTTCTGAGTATGTCCTCATTTCTCTTTTCACCCTTGGGACAGAATGAGCTCTGAAGAAATTGAATGAAGATGGAACATGGGCTGAATTTTCCTCCTTCAGCACTTACGTCACCTACTAGAGGAAAAAAATAAACAGACTGCTGCAGAAGGTAAAAAAAAGGTGTATCTAATAGCATCCATGAGCTTTTACCCTAAGGATGTTATTTTACTACCTTAGTTCTAAGGCTACGCATATATTAGTTAAAAATATGTGCTAGCACCCTCCTCTGGCCCTGGGATCACGTGACATGGCACAACTCAAGTCTATACAGCTAAACTCTATACTTCCCTACTCTTCTAACTTAGTGGTAAAAGTAGGGTTGCAGCCTTCCACAGAGCTCTCTGGAAACCATTGCTGGCCTGTGCTTTCTCATGAAGTGTGCCTGGGTATTCCTGGGAGAATGCTAACTGACATGGACCGAAAGTGCCCCAGGGAGGCAGGCTAACAATTAATCAGAATGGGCAATCCCGTGGCAGTGTTTCAGCTACTGTTCACTGGCCATGTTTTGTTTACTATCATAGACATAGTCTTAGAACTCCAACCTTGGAACTCTTAGTCAAGTATTACCCTTATTATAATGACTTGGAAGAGGTTCATAGGAGTGGTTTATACGGACACTGGTCTTCTAAAGAAATAATGAAAATACTTCTGGTCTTTACACCATGTCACTTTATGTTGATAAATCCCACCCAGTGCTGCATGTTGCAATTGCTTCCGCTAAAAACATAACACCTCTGAAATCTCACTAGACACTGTGCGAGCCTGTAATCACTCTGTGCTCAGCTACTAACAGTAAGAGGTGAAGAAGAGTTGGATAAATAGTTGCAACTATATGGCGTGCCCAGCTAACGTGTTGTGTATTATGTGATGATATCAAGTGCCAAAAATCCCCTGTGCTTAGCTGAATATCGCAGAGTGGGAAGGAAAGAGAGAGGATTACTCACACCTAACACTAGCTATCTAGATGTGAGGTGTTTACAGGATCCCCACTCTATTTAGTGAAGAGAGGCACCTTCAGAGGAGATTTATCCCATTCCAAGAGAAACACCTGAGATGGGCAGGATGGGTTGGACTCTGGATATACCTCTACGTTTCCACTGACTCTAGATGAACTTAGACCAGAAATCTAACTCATTGTTGGCTAGAGCTGGATGGTTTAGGTCAGTTTCAAAAGGCTACACACAATATTTGATAACCTTTAAGAAGAAGACTAAAGCAACCTTCAGAGTTATATTGCAAAACATTACAAAAGTTCTTGGGACCATTTGGGCCCTGACCTTGGCTCTACAGAAATTATAGTTTAAAATCTTAGCAGGTATCAACAAGTTAAAAATTTCAGGGAAGGACACTGTGCTCAGTGCTTAGAATAGACAAAATTTTGCATTCCACCAGCAAAGCTCCCTTTGTGAAGAATAGGAACTTTGCCAAAACCTCAGTTTCTGTAAGCTATGATAACATTTTAGAGAAAATTCCACTAGGCTCTTGCAATTTAGCTTTCCTGTTCTCTCATGTAGTTGTACAAGAAAGTGATGTTGTAAAGTACATATTGTACAGCATCAGTGCCCTCACACAGGCAGCAATACAACACAATAACAAATAACTCCTGCCGAGCCATAATATACATAATATAACAGCAGTTACTGGGTAACTTCATGGTAGAATTTAAAGACAGGACACAAATGATGTTTGTCACCTAGATTTTCTCGTTGTAAAGAGACTTACCTATCACCCTAAAAAGGCAAGCAGAACACTGTACAAAGGACCTATTTCAACTAAGGTGCAATGTAAGAGTAATTTCTGTAGAGCCCGTTACGTTACTCCACGCCCTTATAAGCTCCCTGAGGAAGGGTTCACTACTAGGACCTCAACAGTTAGATACTATAAAGGACTAAGACTGGGGAAATAGAGGAGTGTCTCCTCACTCTTTGCAGCTGATGTTAGGAGCCCCACCTTGGTTCTCTACTACTTTACAGAAAAATTGCACTGAGACAAACAGACAAGTTACATATACCCTGTCCAAAAAAGGCCAATGACTTACCTGATCCTTTCTGTTCAGTCCTCAACAAAAGGGATGCACTCCACTCCCTGTCCAGTGCCCCTAACCTGAAGAGGGGACCCTGAAAGAAGCCTCTACCACTTCCTTCGCACTTGACCAGACCAGTCCCTCCCCTGCAGCTTGAGATGGCAGGGCCTCCATTCTGTATAGTTTCTAGGGTTGGAAAGTTAAGCCACAAAGTGTATAACGTCATCAATAAATGGTCATATGAAACCCAGCAGCGGTCAGCATGAAGGCTAGAGAAGGAGAATAGAAAGACTACCACAATAGCAGTACCTGTTTTTGTAAGAGGATGGGTTACCAACTGTCGTATCAGATTGTTTTCAGATGATCGCAGTAGCAGCACAATATCAGCTGGCAGAGTATCTCTATTTTTGGCTAGGAATCCACTTGCATTATACAGAACCTGTTTAAAAAGTGCATTTATGCATCTTCTGGGCTTTTGGAAAGAAACTGTAAATTTAAGCACTCTGGCATGTGGCTTGTAGTATACATCAAGAGACACAAACAGTTTTTCAGCCGTGAGGCTTGCTCTCACTCATGGTCTTTCGCTTGATCACTGACAATTTTAACTTTTCAATACTGAGAATCATTATGATGCAGATCACTAAAAGCAAATCTATTACTCCAATGTAGCTTGAGACACTTCTTCTCCCTAATGCAGATGTGTTAATACTAGTTTTAGCCAGTGTGGATTCAGCAGTAGGACAACTATGCTGTAGTCCTCCCTTACACCAGTACAGGTGTAAATACACAATTAACAATGCACTTGCTTTCAACCCTATCACACAGGATTACTCATATGATTGTGCAATCTTGCTGTCCCATTCATATTGTGCTGCATTGGCGCCAGGACTTACCCTCTTCCTAAAGATTTCTGTATTAATTATAGAGGCAGTTTTCAAAATCACAAGCTGTAATTGAAATGTCTTTAAACAAATCCAGGCATGGTGCACCTGACTCAAAATGTACCTCCAGGGCTCTATCTCAATGATGCTGTAAATGACCCACAAGAAAGCCTGGCTAAAAGGTGACAAAAGGTAGAAGATACTGGCACATTTAATTTCAAAAGAAAACACAACAAAACAACCCAGTAACGATCTTAAATTACAAAAAAAGGCTTGTAAAGGAACAGCAAAAATTGTTCTCCAGGGTCACAGTAGGCTGGACTAAAAGTAATGAACTTAAATCACAACAATATGAATTTAAGTTAGACAGTAGGAGAAACCTCCTAACGAAAATGCTGTTCAGCACCAAAAAGGGCTGGTGGAATCCCCAACTTCAGTGGCTGATATCAGGAATGGTACAGGCAGAGATGGCTCCCTGCTCCTCAGCAGTGAGATATCCCGTGCTCGTGAAATGTAATTCAGCTGGAGATGAGGTTCAGAGGAGTCACCACAGGCCTTTTGTAGCTGGCTGTGTTATACAAGGGGCAAGCTATCTTCCATCAGCTGACGGGCAGGATGTTGCCTCTTTCCAGGCCAGCTGCTCCAACACTGCACAGGCACAACATAGTTTCCCATGCAAGACAGCAATGCCCACTCTGTACCACTGAAAAGAGCTCAAAGGGAAGTGGGAGTTCCTGCTTCCACAAGGCAAGGTTCAGCTGCCCAGTGGCATCTTGCCTTAGCACATCAGCAACTGCTCCTGAGTTTGTAAAGGCACATGCAGCAAGTTACTTCACAGAGGAGGGCAAGATGCTGCTCATCAAACGAAGCAGAAGGCAGGGCTTACACTACCTGGTTGATGACAAAGTACAGAACTAAGAAGTAAGGCTGATGGGGTGGAAGAGGTAGGATTTGTGTTAAAATGGAGAAAAAATGGAACTGGAGCCTGATTTGAAGCAGTGGGAGAAAGCACAGCAGAAGACTTAGAGGAGCTAGGGGGAGGAGCACTGAGTTGCATTACATAATGGTGATTTTTTGGTTCTGCTATAACACAGTCAGTTCATTTACTTGGTGACATTTAAGAAAAAAACACAGTCTTTTTTTTTTTTTTTTTTTTGTGAAGGAAAATAAATTTTCAATTTACTTTTGAGGTGTATGGCACTGCCAACATTCCATGTCAGGCCTGAATAGATGAAGGCTGAGAACCAACCCAGATGACTTCTTCCATTTCCTTCTAGCCCTACAGTTCCACAATTGCCAACTAATATCATTAGACCTCTTACCTTTCCTGCATAATGATAAATCCCAAAGGTTAGATCTACTCTTTTGGGTCTCCAAAAATACTTTGACTTCAAATTATCTTCAAATTTTTCTGGAAGGAAACACATAATTTATCTTACTGGAGTTACTGTACAATAATTGTCTTCTGAAGCTGGACCCCTCTAAAGATATTGCTTGATTTTTCAGACAATGCAGTGGCACAAAACAGACTCTTATGTTTTTAAGGAAAAAGAAGGCAAAATGGTCTTGTAACAAAAGGCACTGTGTAGAGAATATGGGAGCTCTAGAATAAGTTATTTTCTTTGCACCATTTTTTTTTTTTAATGTGTCACCTCAGAAAGTCCTTTACCTTTCTAAGCTTTTGTTCTTCATATATGAAACAATGTAGTAATCCTTCCTACCACACTGGGGAATTGTGAGGAAACATTTACCAATTGGTTGAGGGGCTCTGTACTGGAGACCAAATAATATGAGGACAGAAAGACAATAAGCACATGTAAGTGCTTGAGCATGGAATTTTTTACTGGATATTGTGACTAGGTTTTGTGATTGAGTGTTGGTTAAAACCTTCATCTGACACTTTGCACAGACAAAAGTCAGTAAAGCATTCATCTGTGCAGAAACCCCACTGAAATAACTAAATCAACTGTGACTGTAAGTACTCAGAAGCACAGAAATATTCAAGGTCTGAATCACAACATAGTCAGGTGCTTTCGTTTTAATTTCTGAATAGAAAGAATTGGAAACACAATTTTCTGAAAGGTACTGAAGCAGGTTTGCAGCCATTATCCTTAAAGAATACTAAAATTCTTGTTCAGATATGGTTTATCAAAAATCTCAGAGCTGAACATAACTCAGCTTTGAAAACAATGTTCTTGGCATATGAACCTATAGCTCAGTTTGATCTTTATCTTTTACGCCCTGTAGCTAAAATTCCTGAAGGCAGAAGAATTCAAAACCTGGATCAGCAGCTTAGGTTCATTTGTACTCCTCATGTCTCCTGAATCTACTTCAAAGAAGTATCCATCCTTGCATGCATGTCTCCCTGAAATATATTGTGACACTGAAATGTGGGTTCTCTGAAAACATACAGCTAGCCTATACCCCAAATTGGACACAACAAACAGAAATGTAACAGGGACACATCCTTCAAAACTTTGAAATAAACCATATACTTACCTACAAGCGTCTGATCTGTTGCTTGTGGGAATCGACTTTCCTCATCCAGCAGGGATAATAAGCCCATTGGTTTCTGCAGAAACATGTCTAAGAGGGGCCTATTGTCCTCATATTCTATAACTCTTGCATCAACACCTTCATATAAGTACTCATTCTGTAATGAGTGACAGAAGGCACATTTTATTTATGTATATGGAACCACTTCAGAAAATAATTCATGAACTCTCAATTGTAGCAAATTAAAACTACACAGAAAAAATATACCAAGAGGCTGAAGACATCAAGGCTTTGTAGGAACCAGTGTCAGTTGGGACATATCACACTGCCAAGCTACAGATTTTAATTTGCCTTTGGGTATTTAAGTGCTTCCTGTGGCATATTTGGTAAAGATGCTTCCCACGAATATGCAAGAGTTAAAAAAACAGACTTGTAGAACTTAAAGTATAGTGTTTGCAGATAGAGACTTCAGTGTCTATTTACTTCCCTGGTCTGCAGTGTAAAAGATATTTCTAAATCATTTGGATCTATATTTACATTCACAATTTATTGCTCAGATCTACCTGATGTACAGTGGCCAAGATTTGCAAAATTGACTGGAGATTACAGAGGGCTCAGCCGTTTGATTCCCAGTCTCAAACACTTGGAAGAGCTCTTACATTGAGAAGAATGGTGTACACACTTTCTAAAAATTAGTTAAATAAATTGTGTCAGGTTGGCCTCTACAATATTTCTACTCCTTTTAAGAAACCACAGAAAAGTATTCAGCATGATTAAAAAACAATAGAGGAGCTGGTTTTTTTCCTTTGCTGAAGACAAATATCCTTTACTTCCCACGAGACTGAGAACAACCTAGTAACAAAAGCTGTGTCCATGGTGTGTTAGAATGTTTTTTTTTTCTTGAAAATCACCTAAATTATAGTTGATGAATAGAAGAATCACTTTCTTTAGTCCTTCAGCATGGCAGAGGACAGGCTCAGATTTACCAAGAGAAGGATGCTCTAGTGACTGCCATCCCTCCGTAATTTTTGCCTGTATTACATAATGCAGTAGTAGTTACCCTCTGTACAGTGCTCCCATATATACCAGGGCTGCCTTCAGTCCTGTGCAGGCTGCTCCCTACACTATGAAACACATAATTAAGCCTTTTGATCTACTTTAAAAACCATCTCTCTTCCAAAGGATAGGACTTTATAGAAGTGCGGTATTAATTTATGATGTAATGTGACAGTTGTGGTATCCTGAATTCATTGTAAATTGAGTATCATAAACATGAATGATGGCTAATATTAATGAGTTCAAAGACCTCTAACCCCAATGACCTTTTCTTATGTGTCATTCACTCGAGTCTAAATGACAGTCAGTTTTGAGTGAAGGCAACACACTGAGTGTTTCAAAACACAAGTAACCCCATATACAACAGAAAAGCACACATTATTAGACTTCATACCTCTTAATCTCTAAGCCAGAGAGAAAATGCGAAATGAAAAAAAAAATCAATAACACTGTCCTGGAAATACTGACCTAAATAAATAGATCTGCTGATCCATTTGAAAGAGAAGACAGAATATATACCTAAACTTTTCTACTATCCAGATTGATCTAATTTCTCATGACACTCTTAACTCAAAGGATAGTTTATGGCTCAGTCTGTATACCCACACAAGTGTATAAACAGTAAGAATCTCTCCTACAGCCCCATGAAGGCTCCACATCTCAGGTGCATAATATTAACTTCATTCAAGTCTCCCCTGGAGCAGTGCACAGGTGGAGTTTTGCTTTTCATTTTAATCAATGACCTGAGTAGCAGGACAAGAGAGGATAGTAATGAACATATCACTGATATAGGCAAGAAGTTAATTATATACCTGTAGGAGCTAGTGGCAAGAAGGGAACGAGTCTGTGTTATCTCCCAAAGATAACACCAGAGCAGGGGCAGCTTAACCAAGGGCTATGGCTGTACTGACACACAGATGTCACGTTCTTGAAACCAGCTGTTGCTGCTCAGGGTTATCAAGACTACTCTTATCAAGGGGAAAAGGGAAGATATTGTGGAAGATACTGCTCTGGATGAATCTAACAGACAAGAGTGTTTCAGTGACACTCAGACATCCTCAAAGAAGCTCTCACAGACAACACAACTAATGATTAACTTTTTCCTACTTCAAATGCTTATGAGAGTGGCTGGTTAAGAGAGCTAATAGAAGATTTCTCCTTGAAACTGAAAGGAACTCTGTAATAGCTGTTGTGCTACACCGTAACAGCAACATCTGCTCCCCTTTCCGGCACTGCCTGACCTTCAAAGTCTTTGGTGTATGTGACCACTCAGTCTTTTGTGCCTGCATCCCGACAACTGAATGAGGTGTCAGCGCTGACAGTTTCTGTAATGCTACCATCTGCCCAGTAGGATAGAGAGCGGGTTCACTTCATCACTTCCCATGGGCTCCTGGAGGATGGCTGATAACAAAGTCTTCCAGGCACTGGCGTGACAGATGGCTCAGAATTAAGAGATACCATATTACATTTTCTTATGCAATTGCTGGTCTTCAACCATATTATTATGATACGAGCAGCAAGGAGAAAACCTTTCGTGATGCACATCATGAAACTGTAATGAAATAGATCTTATTTAAATTAATAAGCTGAATCAGCTACAGGATGCTGTAATATCCAATGATGTTTTATGACAAGAAGGATCCTTAAAATAGCAGCTGCTCATTGAAATTCTAAAGCATAATCCACTAGACAGTATTCCTATAGATGGGATGTCAAAGGAATGACTGAGTTATGCTTATATGTGGGATCCTATCTCATCTCAGCATTTTATGGTGACTTTTCTGTGATCAAAACCAGGTAATATTAGCTTGTGCAGCCTGGTTTCACTTAATAACAAAAGAGTCATTACATACATAAGGAAATTATTTTCATGCTTAATAAGAATGTAATGCTATTTTTCTGAGAACGTGGTATGATGCTTTGGTTTAAATAGGAACTTCAGACAGTTATTCAAAAGGAGCCTTTTCTAGCTTAAAGTAGAAGATTAATTTGTTACATGAATGTAAAAAAAACCAAAACATTGCATATATATAATGCAAAAAGTAGCGTCCTTCTAACTGACAATAAACTTACCAATTTCCAATATACTTTAGGTATTTGACATTACACTGTTCACTTTTTATTAAAGAATCACAAATGAGAAAGAAATGGGAAAGCTGTCTTGCTGGACAACCTTACCTGCAGATTATGAAGCTGGCAGAGAATTAACTTACATCAGTACAGTACCTTACATGTAAGAGAAACACCTTGAGGGACACGACTGAAGGCACAACAGTTTTCCTTTGCTTAATATTAACCTAACAAAAGCTTGTGTCAGCGTTCATTCCACTTAACAATGTAGACATAAAAGAAATGACTAAATTGAGAGCCCACATTTCCACCCCAGTCAGTGGAGACAGAGATATATCTATTTGTTTGTGTTGCCTATAGGGAATGTAAACTAGCTTAAACTGTACTCCCCACTTCAGCCTTTCTGTTAAATTAGGGAAAGGAGATTGCATTCGGGCCTAAAATATTTTATTCTTAAATACAAATATTTACTCAACAATAAAGAATAAATTCCTTTAATTTTGACTTGACTTCTCCACGTTGGCACACAGATACTCTGCTCTAGCAGATACTCTGAGCCTCCTGCTGTTATGTAAGGAGCGTCCCCTGGAAATCTCTAGGCACGCTCGACATGTGTACATGAAAAAGGACATGATGAAAGCTGGAGAAGCTCTGACAACATAGTATTTGTTGTACTGCTGAGCCAGGCTGAGATCCAACAGAGTATTTTAGCTCCAACTTCTGTTTAGGAAGTCAAATGTGAGTTGGTAGCCAAACTGGAGATGGAGCTTACGTGCTTTGTTAAATCTGGACTCTAGGGGTTATGAAGGTTGGTCCAAGAGGGTGATGCTGAAGGAATTGTGCTGCTGAATGACTTATACTCATCCTCCTAGTTCTTTAGACCTTCATGGTAGAGGAAAATTCATTATGAAATATAATTGTTCCCTTTGATTCAAGAAAATTATGTGATGTTTTCTCACAAGGTTTTGATAAATGGATCTCCACCCAACCAGAATGAAAATAATTATAGAATTTAAACATTAAATGGTCACATTAAATATTTTATCTCATTCTAATCTACATATTCATCCAAAGGAGGAATTCAATTCCAGATTACTATTTCTCATCACAGAATAGGAAGAATCCTTCCAGTTGCCACTACACAATTAGCCTTGTGCAGAGACAGACCCCGTGACTGCTGTCAGCCTGAACACCCCACAAGAGGCACAGGTGAATGCCTATGGGTAGGTTATTTCCCTAACCTCAGCATGTAAAACACTGTGTATCTGATACTAGATATCCCGGAGTCACCAGCGCTGAAAAGCAGCACACAGNACCAGCACTGAAAAGCATCACACAGGCATTGTACTAAAACATTCCACAGTGCAGCCTCAGCGATGCTGCAATACCATTTACACAAACACTAACTTTTGATGTCATTTAGAAGAGAAAGAAATACTTCTTTTATATTTTCAGTAACAAGGAATTTCAAAGAGCAGCCCTGGGTATCCCCTGTAACCATGAAACATTATCTATTATCCTGTATTCATTCTGCAAATATTGCTGTAGGCCATATATAATTTTGGACTGAAAAAGTGTGGGCACAGTAGGAAGGTAATTATATTCTACATGAAACCTTATTACAATAACTAGCAGCATCCCTTTGGGAATCTATTTTTTCTGTCTATTCATCTCATCTTTGACATATATGGTATATATCAATAAGTTGGAAAAGATTATTAAAAACTAGCAAAACCACAGTAGGAGTACAACACTGACACTAAATGCTACAAAAAATATTCAGTATAAAGGATTTTTGAATACTGAGCAATTCTTATTGTTACTTTTATTCTTGTAGAAAAGTTTCAGCATCACTTGGTGCAAAAAGCAAAAGGAGAAACAAACAAAAGCTAAAGGAGAAAACTTATAATCAGAAGTCTATGGTCACCCATGGGAAAAAAATAAACTCTTCCTTAGGGAAACCAAAGGCTGTTCTTCCTTATACATCACCCAGACTTTTCTCATTTATTGTATCAATGCAACAAAGACTAACACAGATGAAAAACGAGCAGCAAGACCGATTTTTCTCAGATCAGTGAATGGGAATGATTCAATGCACTATATTTTGGTATGCCTATTGTTTTTTGTCCACATCATTTTTTGGGCCAATCATGTCACTCCAGTAAACATATGTTATATACGACATACAGCATTCTTCATTCATTCTTTTGAGGCAACTGCAACGAGGGTGCTCATTCCTGAAGGGTCGTGGGTGAGTGCTCTTTGTAATTTGCCCATATGAAGGGGCATCTTTGTGTGGTAATGAAGCTCTTCAGAGAGGCTGCCTGGGAACTTCCTGAACAACAAAACTTAGGGTCTTTGACCACATCCTAACATACTATTCCTATCACTTTTGAGGCTATATTTTTATTAGGCTGCTCCTCTGAGGAAAGCAAAGCTGTGATCACTTTTCAGATTCAGATACAGAAAAGAAACCACTGACAATGCTAAAAACATGTTACCTGCAGCACTGAAAGTACAATTTGGTCTCATGAGTTCACACAGTATTGGGCTTCACTGCTCAACTTGGAAAAAAAAAAAAAATCACCTTCCTTAGTTATAAAATCTTTACTTATTAGGTTGACATGGGTTAATTGAGAACTTGCCTGTGATCAACTGATTTAGACCTCGACTTCCCACCAGATGTATTTCATCTATGTGCATGTGGTATGGAATTGAACTGGGCAAAAAAGAGAAAGCAATGAAGAAATAATGTACCTGTAAGTTTCACCCAAGGGAGGTGGGAAAGAAATTAAATTCCCCAGTTTTCCTTGGGTAGATCTACAGGGTGCAATACAATGTCATGTTAGAGCTTTCTGAGAAAGCATAGAGCAATCTGACATGTCTATCTGGCATTGCACAGGCCTATGGCGAGATACTAGCCTCGGTCCCCAGTGACAGGATAGCTTCAGCTGCGTGACATTCAGCTTGGGCTAATGAAAAGTCAATGCAAAAGTCTCGGTAACTGCTGGCATCAGACCTCCTAAATATAACACCTATCTTTCAGTCTTAAAAACACAAACCCTTACATATGCATAAAGTCAGGCAGACACGTTAGTGAAAGGATGGGGTCATCCTATTGGTTGGTTTTTAAATAAGTGATACTTCATATCATTAACAAAAGTAATGACCTGCTGAACTTTTAATTTCAGTCATACGATTTGAATTTTTTTTTTCATGTATAGAAAATTTCGGAATTATTTTATATTTTCCTGCAAATAGCTTTCTCTGATTTGTCTGCAGGGAGGGCCTGTAGTTGTAATTAAAGTCCATTACTGGTGCTAACACAGAAGAATCCTTACAAAGAAAAGAAAAGAGTCTGAAACCACCTGCTTTCTTAAAGACTTTTTTTGTGATATAAAACTGGAACAACCATGTTATAGACAAGTGAAAAGTGATATCTTACAATGACTACGAATCATACCGTAAATCATCCTGTGCCACTGGGATGTGATGAAGAATAATACATTTGTCATTTCCTGGGTCTGAAGTGGTGGGAATTTACACCCATACTTGCATGGACTTAATCTAAATAGCTCATTCTGCACTGCTGTAGTAATGCCTTTGGAGGCTGCTGCAAGACATTATTATGAAGTCTGATATGATCTGGTGTTGTGGCGTCACGTAAATAAAGTACACACCTTACTTGGTTGGTATTCCAGGCAGGATGTGGACACTTGCAATAGGAATAT
>VXAL01019281.1:6698-18574 GCA_013399475.1 Chauna torquata
AAACACCAAGTACAAACACTTGATTTATGTTTCATTTAAAAGCAGCAGCAAAACAAATCAGAAGTACACCTTCAATCTGATTTTAATAAAGTGATTGAGTAATTAAATTAAAATCTTTCTTCACAAATTAATTTCCAGTAGAAGACACATGCAACCTGATCCAAAAATCAAGTAAGTTCAGGTCATTTGTAGTGAAACGGCATCAAATATAATGCTCAAGAGGCATGTTAAATATTAAGAGAAAACAAAGAANGCTGTCCAATTTCTGCCTCTAGGTTATCTGTAAGCAGGTAACCAAGACAAGTCCCCTCAGTAAACCAAATAAATAAGTAAGCAGCTAAATTTCAAAAATAGCTTTGGTCTGAAGACAAAAACATAGGCAAAAATGCAGCAACTTGTTTGACTTTTAGTATGTGTAGACATATAAATATTACAGGACCCTCTTTGAGGGTTTTAATAAAAAACAGGGAATGGAAAATAAGACAGTCAAAAAAAGCTGGTCTGAACAAACACTGACAGGCTATAGCCAAATATTAACTCTTTAGTTAGCTGACATTTATCTATGTCACTGTACAAACCTGTACACCAAAGCAAGTATGTTCAACATAGTGGCAACATCAGGATGATCATGACCCGAAGTCTTCTCCAGATCTTCAAGAGCTTGTTTACAAAGAGGTACAGCAACCTCGTATCTACCTTGGGATGCATACTGAATAACAAGATTATGAAGGGTCCTTAATCTTGCCGGAATTTCATAGCCTCCCTGTTGGGCAGCAGCTGCTGCACTGCTATGCTGCTGTTGAACTGAAAGAAATCCACAAGATTTTAAGTTGTTTAAAAAGACGACCATAACTTGAAAACATTTAACATTACTGCTCAATGACATAGAACGAGACTCACTGAATTGCATTTCTTCAAAACAAAGCATTAGTGCTAGAATATACTTCACAGTAGTTATGCTGTCTTGAACCATGACAGTGAAAAAGAAGACCGTTTCATTCTTCGTATTCTGTCCTTGCTTTATAAGCAAAGGTATTGTATTATTTCACACTTTTATTAGCTCAAAGGGTCAAATCTAATAAACAAATGAAGAAAATAGGAAACTATTTCAGCCCAGCAAACCATTAACAATTCTCAAGACTATATCATAATTTTATGCTCAGAAATATTGAAATTTTCCTATGGAAAGGAGCATTAACACAGACAAGCCAAGTACCTTGCAGAAAAGCTCAAATGATTTGTTCTTTTTTCCTTTATTCTCCTTCTCTAAATGCACTTTTGTTTGTTTGCTTCCCTTTGCAATACCAAGAAATACTTAAGGTTGACAGAAAAAGGATTAGAACACTTTGGATGCCACAAGTAATAATTACAGGAGAGTCATTGAGTCACAGCCAGTGTCAATACTTTGGTTTTACTTACTAACCCTCAGGTTTAGCCACCTATTTTCCACTAGCTACTAGCTTTTGGTTGTTGCAACCCGTCCTACCACTCCTCCAAACAATCCCTTTTCTCTTCACCTGGGAGATTTCAGGAAAGATTGAGGAAAATCATCTCTTACTCATTTTCATTAACTTCTAGACAACACACAGGACAAGAGTTCCAGCCGTGAGCCTGACTTTCTTCTCTCCTTCCTATTAAACAAAAAACACTCTCACAGCAAGTGGGAGTCTTATGTCAGTGGAATCATACAATTCCAAGCCTACACCCACAATCACTGCCTACCAAAGCACTGAAGCATTTGAGTATCTTTTCCTGAAGGTCAAGGAAACTACTGAAATGTCACCCTTCTCTTCTGTAAAGCAAAACAGTAAAATGGTAGATGGACTATGCAGGTACAGAGACACTCAACTTTCCCACTATAAAATTCTAGGTAAGGCAGGATGAACTCAGGATGGAGTTTATGGTCAACACTAACCTCTTCTACTCTCTTTAAATCTTCTTTCCATTGCTGGTGTTCATTACCATGCTATCAAGCATGCAGTGCATCTTGTGTGCGTGCCCATAATGGAAGTTCAGAACTCTGCTGATTACCAAAGGTGGAGTCCTTCAGCCTCCAGACTTTTTTCTGTCATTCATCTACTAAGAATCATTATACCACTAGCACACTGCATACACACTATAATATCAAGACGTTATGTAATACCAGCTTTACACCCATAACAAAAGCAAAATATTTCATTATGCAAAGCTTATCTATCAATGGCTTCCTTCAAACTCTAACTCAAACTTCACTCCACCCATATTCATCAGTCCTTCTGACCTGAAGACAACACTTCTAGAAGGAGTAATAAATGAAGGAAAACAATCTTAGCAAAGGATAAAAGATTGTATTAGCATGAGTTCATGATGAAACCTGCCCCAGAATGTTAAATCAGATCATTTAAAAGGTCATTAACAGGATTTACCATCTGGGCAGACCATCAAAAAAAGCTTCACTGTTTCAGAACATGCCTCAGTCACTTGGAACAAACTTTTGCCATTCTGAGGCCCACAGAGAAGACTGCAGGACAAATTTTGTACTGAAGTTAGTTCCAAGAATTTTGCAACAGCTAGTAAACTCTTTAAAAACCCAGGCCCCAGTTCTACACGTATCAATCATCATGACCGGCTTTCCTGTTTCCTTATTCTAGCAGGGCAAGAGGCATTCACCTCTCCACTCTGTCCCAGAAGACTCAGCATGGATTTGCTTTTCTGATGAGCATCTTTAGCTTCCGCACTGCAGAGATACACTGACATGTAATTTGAAATGTACTTACTTCCTTGTCCTTGGTCATCTTCATCATTGGGAAATAAGTCATCCAAAGGCTCTTTGGTGGAATCCGTATCTTTATCCTCCTACAGAAAAACCCCAAACCCAAATTGTTACACTAATAAATCTAACGCATAAAGGGACAAATCCATTTAACTTGCAATGCTAAAGGAACTCGCCACATCCAGAACTTCAGAATTGTCAAGAATAACTTTTCTCATAGAAGTTTAATCATGTTCAAATATATTTACATACTCTGTCCTGAAACAATATGGGACACCTTCAGGAGAGCCAGGAATAGAAATCAGGTCTCCTAGATTTAAGTCTTAATTTAAGCACACAAGAACCCACTTGCTACTCTTACAGAGACACTATACCTACAGAAAGTACTCATGGAAGAGTGAACACTACTGAATACACAATTGTCCACTGCACTTTGAAATCATACACACAGTTATAGATGAGCAAGGGAGAGGAATAAGGAGATTCATCTGCTGAAGGAGCATAAATTTGCACCAGCAACTTTAATTTTGTCACGTCACTTTCTGAGGACTCAATTTCTGCACAAATAACAGATTTTGCGATTGTGATCTGTAAGGTTCAAAAAGAGAAAAAAAAACACACTTGGAAGGAACTTCAGCACTCAGCTCCTGGAACCACATCAATTTCTGCAAAAATATCAGTGTATATTGATTTTAAACATCCAAAGATCATTCTAAATTTCACAATCATGTAAAGCAAAGAAGCAGATCATCCCCTCATCCTGTTTCCTATATGCGGAGCCTACAGAATATAAATATTTGAAGTTCTCAGAAATGTTAACCTCAGTTAACATGTTAAGGAGAAAACCCAAGAGCACATTCCTCTTTTTCTGGCTCACCATCCAACACCTTTTCCACAGATGAGAAAAAGGCAACCGCTGCTGCTGGCATTCGAGCTCAATGGTTGCAAAGTTGGGTGCTCTGCAAAAACAGCAGATTGATGAGACTATGAACTTCCCACCTGAGATCTAATTTTAAGTGTGCTGATTCCAAGCTTATTGTGAGTATATACAATTGACAAAAGGCTAACAACAGAGACTGTCCACATGGTTAGTGAAACTATGAAGATGCTTTGCTTACTTCATCCCCATGCGCCAATTAAATTTCAAATAATGGCGCTATTTAGGCCATCTACAGATTATAGCTCAACTTTTAGCACATAGAAATCCCAGTACTCCCTCCTCCTGCTCTTTTCTTCTCCTTAAAGAAAGTTTACTAAATGGGCTTCACTGGCAGTAGTCAGCTACAAATACCAACTCATGAAACAGCACTAAAAAGTTCTGCATGCATCTGACGAAAACTATTCATGTTACGTTAAAAAGGATATGGTCAAGCAATTGGTTTAGCAAGAATAAAATGCATACATTTTCATCTGTTACGTTGCTGAGATAATTGGTTAGGAAAAACTGTTCTTTCCAAGACATGGCTGAGTAGGTCTGAACACATAAAATGAGATCTTTCTCTATGATGCCATCTAACACAAGAAAACTAAATAAAAGGACAGCATGAAGAGCAAATAAATTAGAAGTCTTTTTAAGTGATAAATTACTTCTTAGATTAAGAGAGAAAATGGGTACAATTTAAATTTACAGAATACGTAACCCAATGGGTTAGCTAAACATGACTGAAAACATGCAGATGATCGCAATGTCTGGCAGAAGGTCAAGAAAGGGGATTCAACAACATCCTATTCTAGTGTAAATTCTCAACAGATACAGAGGCTACAGAGACTACACATTGCTTTCACTAGACAAAAACTAAATACTTATTCCTGCAGTCAAAATAAGCCAAGTCCCTTACGTTCTTACAACCTGTAACAGTTTGAACACCTCGCTTATTTTTAACTGTTGAGTGTATAGAAGGAAGTTTTTGGTCTCAAGTTCACTTCTTCATATTTTTTTAAGCTAATACAATGCTAAATAAGTATTCATGGATTTTTCATCATCATATGTATTTTATTATCTTCAGGCAGTAAAACATACTCTCTTAAAATAAGAAGGAACTGAACTCTAAGAATCTAAACTACGTGACACTGGTGCAAGGCAAGCACTTTAATGACATATTTATGTTAGAGACAAACAAAATCTTGTATCTGCCATTTCTTGGTAACTAGGCAGATTACAACACATACAGAACTGTGAGCTGCTTTTTACTATACAGCTACTTACTGATGGTGAAATATCATCGTCATATTTTTTTAATTGATTCATGAATTCTAGATGTTTCTTTTCTTCCTCCAGTTGAGCCACAGATTGCTCACTTTTCTGTAGTTTCTGTTGCGTATTGGCTAGTTCATCCCGTAGCCACTGATTTTCCTGGCATAGTCGGCGAACCTGAGCACGCAGTTTCTGCTTCTCTGATTCCACTGCATTTAAGTGATTTGACAAGGCCATCATTACCTAAAAAGCAGAAGGTATCACGTGATACATCTTCTCCAGAACATAGTCTTGTATTTAACACACAAGCCTTTTATTACTTGAAACCTACATCATCTGTGATATCTGGTGAACATTCAGATTTCACCTCAATACGTATCTGGTACTTGTTTTTCCTCTGAACATTTCAAAAACAACAACAACAACCACCACCACCTATGTTCAACCAGAATTAACCTGGAAGAAGTCTTTATCGAAGATTATATATAATCTTAAAACATATGAAAAATTTGAACCAGGATTCAGATTACTGAAATGGAATTCTTTGTTCCATTAACAGAAAACAGTAATGGAGCAGTAATGCTTTTAACGCGAAAGATCACCTTCCCTGCAAGAACTAACACACACTTCTAGTTTAGCAGACTTCAAACAGAGAAGGTTTCATATGCACGTTTGCAGTTCATAAGGATGAACTCCTCTGCATAAAGATAATACTTCAAAGTGACAATAATACTACTTAGATCTAAATATGCAAATGAACACACGATTATAAAAGCACTTTATATATATACACGTATCACAAGCTTGAGTGTGCAGATGTCCAATGTGTTTGAACAGTCTCAGTATAGGACAAAAACAGAATGGCCATAAAAGCCGTCTATGTGGATTTTTTTTTTTTGGTAAGCAGTGTCACATGAAAAATGAGCACTTTAAGTGAAAGCCAAACACTACCCACAGAAGATACTCTGCCTTCACTGTTTATGTTAATATACCACTCATACATGTAGAAAGCACACCTTGTAAGAATGGGCCAGTGGTGATAATAAAAATCTTCTTTTAGGTAAGTTTAACACCTCTGACTTGCTAGTATTTCATCTCCTTAATTTCATGTTTCTTCAAAACAAATTTACTTTGATATGTTTTTGAATTAAATATTTCACGTGAAACAGACGGCATTTTTAACTGAAATTTCAGGTTTCCAGGAAATGCACGCATTCTATAGAAACTACTTTTTCCTTCGAAAGGTAAGATGAAACACCAGGGATAATTTCCTAACACCAGTCCAAATCTCCAGACTTCAACATCTGCCTATTCACATATTCAGAACTGTTAATAATTTAAATTACTTTGCCTGTTCAAACAGTTGCATTTGTGACATCAGAAAGCATATTTAAGAAAGCTGAGATAATATGGTCAACATAAACAACATTTTACAAACAACAATGGCAAACTACAATCCTTTGTAATCTTACTCTCCAGAGTTAAGTGAAAGAAAAAAAGTTAGATTACTTCTTCAGCAAAGTCAGTTTCACCTTCATAGAAATAACATTTACTTCATCATATCTACATGTCACTCAAATGTCCATAAAAACATTCCCATATCTACATTATGCAAATGAAAAAATATTACTTTGTTGCAACCCAAAGAGCATGGGAAGACTGGGTTTATCAGGTCTGAGAGCAGTCATCTGAAATACAGTTGCTTTCCTAACAAAGGCAATAAATGCTGACTTCTTGGCTCCTCAGCCACCACTCACAAAACACCAGCTGGGGCAAACAAGGCAATATTTGCAGCCAAGAATCAAAACTAACTTTTCAGAGTCCCAATACCATGCCAACGTTAGAAGACGCAAAACTCATTCACTCACAGATCTTCTACAAACACCCACTAAAGGTAACCCACCTATTACAATTTTATTCCACGTACCCTGTAGCATTTTCTTCCAATACAAGGGATCAAAGCTTGTACATACTAAGGCCTAACATGAGGTACCAGGGGTTCTACATTCCATGTGTGGTAACACATATTTGTTCTTTCTCTCAGGCCTCAACTCACCATTATCCAAAGCACACAACTTCCAGATCACCAAACAACAATAGCCTGATCCAGATAAGAAGACTGAGCACAATTATACACCAATAGAAATCCTATTAATATAAAGTTAACCCACTGGCACTTTCAACTCATTTGCAAACACTCTGCCATTTTATCCTGATGACTGTGTTGCATCCTGTAGTTTCAGGTTTTTGATCCACTACAAAATCTCCTAAAGCTGGAATGTCGAAGTCCCAACATTCTGACTAAACATGCATTTTCTCACTCACCTACTGCAGATGACACCTTCCTTCACTAAGACAGTTCATGGAAGGTAGTTCAGAATCCTTTCTTTAGAGCATAAGTGAAAGTTGTTCAGATTCTATACTAGATTCTTAACCTTCAAAATGCATTTAAATTCAGTTTTGGTTTGGTAAAATGTTCAATAAACTTTAGACATTCTTAAGCCCCAGAGCACTGTGAGCTAGCATAAAGAATCTCAGAATTAAGGGAATAAGAACATGAATTTAAGTTAACAGCTGAGCTCAAAGGTTTGGTCTCCTAATCCTGAGCAAATTCATTTATTTGTATGTGATTTCCCTACGCAATAATTCAGAGTTAAAAAGCCATTGCTCAGTTCTTGTTTGAGCAGCTGATTACCTGACTAGTACCATGGAAAAGCCTGAACAGAAAATGGCAGCTACCTCACTGAAGTCAGGAGAAGCTCAGTTATGGGTTTCAGTGCTTTGATATGGAATGTATAATTAGTTCTGTAACACAGCAAGACTGCCTCTACTAATTATAGCAGTCTTCTTCCTTAACATACAATCACAGAATACCCTGAGTTGGAAGGGACCCACAGGGATCATCAAGTCCAACTCCTGGCCCCACACAGGACCACCCAAAAACCAGACCAGGTGTCTGAGAGCGGTGTCCAAACGCTTCTGGAACTCCGGCAGGCTCGGTGCCGTGACTACTGCCCTGGGGAGCCTGTTTCAGGGCCTGACCACTCTCTTGGTGAAGAACCTTTTCCTAACACCCAGCCTGACCCTCCTCTGTCGCAGCTTCACGCTGTTCCCTTGGGTAAATAATAATAACTTACAAGTCTCAGCACACTGCTAATATTCAGTGAGGCAAATGTACATCTGCCAGAACTGACGTTTACTTTAAATTTCTAATTAGAGGACAAATAATGGTCTTTCGTTATTTTTTTCATACTAAAAATTCAAAGCCTGAAATGCTTTCCTTCACTTTGCTTTTACCTGTGCTTCACTAAGGCCAAGCTCCAGCATCTCCAGTGACTTTCGAATCATGTTTGATTTTTCTTCAACCAGATTAGTTTCATCATCTTTCTTCAAACATTTCAGTGTTTCAAGTAAGCTCTGTAAAATTGAATTGTGTTCATTCTTCAGTGCCTCTAGTCCATTGATCACTTGCTTAGTTTTGGCAATGATTTCATCTTGAGTAAGCTTCTCCAACTTCTCTTCCTTTAGATACACCATTGTGGACATGTTTTCATACATTCTGAAAAGGAAGAGTACACTAGTTAACCAAAAGGTGAAAATAAAACAAGTAATTCCCTACAAGTGGCTAAAACGTCTCTTTAAGAAGTCATTAAAACATAAGAATTTTTAAGGCATATTCATAATGTAATGATATTTTTGCACAGCCTTCACAATGTTTTAAGTCCTTGCTTTGAACAGCATTTCAAGTTTTCCAGTTTCTATTTCCAGAGTTAATATTAACACTAATTCAAAATCCAAACAACAAATGAAAAAAAAAAATGTATTACAAAATGGCAGAAGTCTTTCTGATGAGCACTGAATAATCAGGCTGATTTTCTAGGATTCCAGTTTGTGTAGAAGCAAATAGAGCAGCTGGTGTATAAAAGATATGCTATAGCACATACAACAGATGCCACTGATCTGCAACTATCTTTACAAATATCCACAAAATAGAGCTTGAAGAACTTGAAGAAATACCATCCAACCCTCTAACAAAGGTTTATCGATCAAACATGAAAAGAATCTTTGTCCTTTTCCACTAAGAAGGAAACACCATCTCCACCCTTTTCTCCAAGGGCTACAAAAGCTATTAGCTCTGCGTATTTTGAAAATAACAACTGCCCCCTAAGATTACTTTACTTTCATTGTTGTTACTGTAGAATTACATATAGACAGGCAATTGTATATAGGTCTAGACATTACTGTTTTGATGAAGCTGCAACAGTTGTTATATGCTGGAAAAAGTGGTTTGTATAACAATCCTTGTGAGAAACGTTTCACTGTGCTATTTTGTCAGTAGCTCGTGCACTAAGGCTAACAAAATTTCTGGATGTTTGTAAATGCCTCTACCAAATGCAAACTGTAGAAACTCAGGTTTTATATCATTACATGTTCTGTTACTGAAGTGACAACCAAGTGTAACAATGTTGAAACACAAACAGAAGACAGGAATCACTTGATCCTGTTTCAACCTCACCAGAAAAATATTGTATAATGAAAATAAAAAATTGAGGAATTGCTCCCTTATACTTAAGATACAAATATCTTCAAGTGTACCAGAAGTATAAATTAGAATAAAGTAGCAAAGGTTTTTCAAAAACAATACATTTTCACATCTTTATGAATACTCTTGGGGAAGCATTGATAAATTAATGTTTAAAGTGAATTAGCTAAACTGTATTGAAACTGCGCAGAAACGAGTCTAGTTTTAGAAGAAAGCAAAAAAAATTACAATCACTTAAATCTTGAATAAGAGCAGTAACAGAACAAGCAATCCATACATGCACCTCTTTGTGACAACAGCTGAAGGATGTGCTATTACTCTGTTGTGCCACACAAAAAAGAGGTTGCCCATTCTCTTTATATACACTCGAATCACCTTCTCTGTTATGACTTCCTGCAGTGTGATTTGTAAAAATCATACACATTTGTCACAAAAAAGCCATACGCTACACTAGTTTATTCGGTTATAATCTATTGCCTGAAAACACAGATAATTTGGGGAAGCAGTGGATTAGGTTTTACCACACTTTAATACAAGAACTTCATACTCACAAACAGATGCGATCTGGAGCGTATACATCTGTATAAAACATTTAATCTAGCATGGTATAAGAAATCAGCTCAACAAAACCTGATGAGCACAGCAATAATTACAAATTTCCTGCTTATAATCTGAGAAATAATACCTGGAATGCTTTTTAAAACACATACTGTCTAAAATTGTGTATAGAAGAATTACAACTTAATGTAAGCCAAATCTTTAAATAAATGCAATGGACACAGTCATATAAGAAACTGTTATGGGTTATGCTAACTTCAGCATATAGCTCAACCCTAATTATAATCTAGCATGCTTTCACACCTTCAATTCACAGTTTCCATCCTGAATGCAAAGAACTGAACCTTTGATCATACAGAAATAAAAGAGCAGAGGACATTTAGTGAACAGGGACTTTCATTTTGTGTTAGAGAAGTTCTGAGAAATCTCATTTGTAAATATCTAGAGCTTTTCTGCAACATTTCTTAAGTTTTCCAAAATAAGTATGTGATCATTTGCTTCTGAATTATGTGAGCAGGGGCACCAATTCCTTCTGTGCGCTTCAGTGTTTTGTAGTCATTCTGTAACATCAAAGATGTAGGGTGTGTGTGTGTGCGTGTGTGTGTGTACACACATGTGTAAGGTGAGTATAGAGGCTGTTTTAAAAAAAAAAAATTGCACATTTTAACCATCACAGCAGAAGTTAAATGAATACAGAAATTAACAGCCATTCACTGTTACAAAAAGAATATCGAAAACCAAGAAAGTAATACCAAAACTACATCAGACCTTGTAACAGTCATCCCTTCATGCAAAAACGAACAAAGCAGCCTGGGAAGTACTTATCTAGCAGTAGAAATCCAGAAAAAAAACATCTGTGTGCACAACTACATCTTAGATGTGAAATGGACACCGATTTGTTACTATGGGGAAAAAGGGCTGCCAGATCACAGCTAGAATTTGGCACACAGCTCACCGAAGGTGCAGTTAAGGAAGCTTAAGTCAGCACAGAAGTCTCGGAAGAAAGGAAAAGCAGGTTTTAGAATTCCTTTTAAACCCAGCAGAGATGAAAACATGCTTAAAACCGATTGCAACTTGTAGACTTGCTTTACAAATACAAGCTACTCTGCCTCAGTGCAGGGTGCCAGATTTTTAAGCCACCACATTCTAAGCCAAATGCTAACAGAATCAACTCTGTACTTTCACTGCCAGGTACAAGCGGCTGTACCTGGGCTCTGGTGTCAAGTCCGAAGCTACAAAAAGATCCAGGTTTATTTGAAGGGAGATGCAGCCAGACAGAGGGATGCTCAAGTCTGCCCCAGTGAAAACTGTCAGACTCGTGACCTCTCCCACTGCCAGGAAAGGAATAAATCTTTCTATGTAGGTTTCATAGGATGTCTCTAAGTGATCTCTGAAGAAAACACTACAGAAAGTTTGGAAAACGTTGTTCAGAGTTACATACATTACGCTTTGGAGAACAATTTAGAAAAATGGAGAATATCAAACATGCAATTTATTATGCTACCAGATTCCTTGTAGGAGTAAGATTAATAAAGAAATATTAAATATCTTTTAAGAGTAGCATGGAGGTGTGGTGCTCTTTCCATGACTGAAAAGTCTATTTTACAAAGGGCACACCTATTCATCAAACATGACTGTATTTGAAAGCATAATCATACAATCAGCTTTGCATCGCCTGAGCCTGCAAATGCTATACAGCAAACAAAAAATTTAAGCTTGTATGCTTAAAGTAGACATGCAAGCATACAGATGAAAAAAGCTGAAGCCTATACTTCTATTGCCTGTTGTGTGTTCTAACACCCTGCTCGCTGGAACCACTCCCCATACTC
>VXAL01019281.1:34350-55366 GCA_013399475.1 Chauna torquata
CCCCCCGCATGATGTCAGCGTTCCCCCCGGAGCCGGCCGCGCGGGGAGGGGGAGGCAACGGTCGGTCGCGAGGCGAGCGCGGGCTCAGCGCTCCCCCCTCCCGCCGCTTCCCCTCAGCGCCGCGCCCGCCGCCATGGTTCTCAGCAGCCGGCTCGGCGCCCGGCGGGGAGAAGAAGGATGCCGGGGCACGGCCCCACGCTGACGTCCCCGAGGCTGCCTCGGGAGAAGGGTTTAGGCCGTGCCGAGCCGCGCGAGGTGCGAAGGCCTTGCCTCGGTCAAGAGCAAAACGCGGCGTTTCTTTAGCGCACCCTCAGGTGCCGCAGAGCTGGTCTTGAACCGAGGTCGGGTACCGCTGCCGATGGGTTTCACGTCGGCTGTTCTGAGTGTCCTGGGAAGAAGTTGAGGCTATTGTTTCTGTAGAGCGGGGTGACAATAGGACTCCTAATGCTGATCCTCCCTGCTCAGCTGAACACCTCTGCAGCACGCAGCCAGCTTGTGGCTGTACAAGTGTCACTTGTGAGTGAAAACAGGCTGTAGTACAAATACAGTGGTGGAGGCTGGGTGTCCTGTCTGTGCTCATTATGTGCTGCTAATACATTTCAACACCCTTGTCTTTGATGCGCACTGAACTAACTGAATGATCCCTACTGTTGGACAGGTTTATGCATAAAATTTAGGAGTTTCATCAAAACTCAGTGACACTTGTGACAAGAACTAGTTCTTTTCAGCTTCCAATTTCACTCCCACTCTCTCTAAGAAGAAAGAATGGTCACAGTGTTTTTCCTCGTGTTGTTTTATGTTCCACTGGGTACACGTTAATCAGAAATGAAGAAAGATGGAAGAAGTTCAGGTCTGAGATGAAAAATAGTTAAACATAACAAAGCAGTACAATGTACATTGGGAAACATCAGGGAACAGTGACTTTATAAAAAGTGTTATTAACGTCTAGACAGAATATTATAGTGCACTATCACCTGAGCACCGCATGCATAACTCCTGCAGTATGTATAGGTATGAATCATAAGCTTATGGAAACATATGGAGGTACAGTGGTAAATCAAAATGTGCTGCCTCACCTAAATGGTAAACTGTAAAATATATGAGTAAAGCTTTGCTTACATCTATTTGCCCTCACATAAAACACTGAACAATTCTACAAAATGGCAGATGCGAGAGCAAGGATCAGGTGAGAAAGCAAGACTCCTAAGAGGAGGATGGAGAAGGAATCAAAGCTAATGCTGTAGTCAAAGAGGCAGAAGAACAGGAAAAGACAGTCACAGGAGCCCAACAGAAACAAAACTGGAGCAAAATGGATTGGCCACAGACTGCAAGCACATGGAGTCAGTGTTGGGTTTGAAAAGCTGAGGGAACTGCAGTGTACTCTCAATACTGCTGATTCCCACCTTGCACAGGTGAAGCTTTCCAACAAAACAGTTGTGATACTAGTACTTCAGAGCAGCAGCTTCTTGTGTTCTTCATCTCCATTTAAAACATTCCTCTGGCAATCTGTATTAATGGTTTATCATCATACTGTAGTATTGACAGGGAAGTCAGGGCATTGGCCAGGCTAACTATGTATAATGATGTGAAATGTGTTTGAAAGTAATATGGAAGGGAAAAAAAATTAAAGGACATTCCTTTATACAAACTGCGCTTTTAAAAGTAAGAGTCATGCCAATAGGTCCACAAGTTCAGAGGATTTTCATGAATATGCAAGAGATTTAATTAAAAATAGAACATGCCCTAATTACATAATTATGCAGGAGAACTGATTCAAAGGAACCCCTCCTGTCTTTTGAATAAACAATATTCATTGCTTTCTTCCTATCACACATCTGCTTTCAAAGGTTTCCTGCAATTAGCTGCTTACCCGCGGGATCTGAGTATCTCTTGAACAAAGCAACTACTCCAGCTATGACCCGGATTCATAATATGCTGCCTAATGAAGTATATGCATGCTTGCAATTTCCCACAGAAGTAGCACACGCTACAAGCTCCCTCGTGCAGGAAGGCTGCTTGGTTCAATGGAACTAAAGTGCAGTACTACTTCCCTCTGTTTACGGCACACAGTAAAAGAGTAGACACAAAAGAGACTTGGTGAGCAGGCTTCTTCCTCGAGCTCCTGCCAGATATGAAATATCACAACTTCCTCTCCAATTGGATCTTGTTTTTCCTGTGCCATCTACATAAGAATTATCCATGTTCCTCTAGCAGTAAAGCTGTTTGCTGTCCACATTTCCATCTTCTCTTAGGGAACTAGTTATGCTATGTGCCCTGTTCTTAGGATGAAGTGATCTAGACATGCTGTCTCTAGAATATTCTTTGTCTGCCATCAACAAGGTCACTGTGGTTTTCTCCAGACATCTGAGTGGGTATTAAAACAAAACCCTGAAACATATTATTTAGAATGCTGAATTCTTTATTCTCAATATACCCATTTTCCTCCTGTCCCAGAAGAGTTTGGAATTCACATTGGGAGGGGAAAAAGCACAGTTCAGCAAATGCCGCAGAAAGCTCTTGTGTTTTGAGGTGCAACAGTGTGAGAAATACACACAGCAAACTAAGACTCAATTTGACTGACATCCACAATGAGAGCAAGCCTCTATAAAGAAGTTCAGGTTCACTTCATTTAAGAAGTATAGGTCACTTTATTTTACCACTGTTATTAAAAAAAAAAAAAGTCCTGACTTAGAGTATCTTTCCTCCAAGAGACAAAAGTTTTTAAAATCTAAACCTACAGTCTGTAAAATCCATGACTTCATTCTATAAATATGGACTACAATAAAGCATTACATTGGAATAATTTCAATTGCTGCTAAAGTGCTGTTTAAAAGCATCCTGGCAATAATAAATATTGAAAGGCCAGATTCAGCAACCTGTCTGGCTTTTCATCACTATCACTTGACAGTTGCATATGCTTTTAGTTTATATTTCCTACAAGAATGTCCTTTATGGAAAACAAGAAACATAAAAATCAGCACTCAAGAGTCAAAAGCGTCAAGTACACAGTCCCAGACACAATTTTAGGCTAGCTACTTTATACGTATTTGCAAATTACTGCATGCAGAGCTACCTTGTTAGCATGGAGTTGAGGCACTTCAGAGTAAAAGGACTGTATTTTGTTTGACATGACTCATTGTCATAGGCAAGAAGCCTGATCACACCATAGGAAACCCACTATTGGGCATGGCATTAAAGTACTATGTAAAATAAACACTGATCACAATCCTGCTTCCAAAGTCAATATGCTTCGTTTACATGCAAGTGAATTCTCCTTTTTCAGAGTCACGAGGATTTCTAGAAAGCTGTAACAAATGAAAGCCAGCATGCTTCTCCCTGCCATTCTCTATCCACAGTGAAATAACAAGAAAATAAAACATGCAGTGTAATTCAACTCTAACAGGCCACTTTGTTAGTTAATTTCTGTTACTTTTTTTTTGTTACTGCTTGCTGTGGACATTAACATTTTGCTATCCAGAATCTTTTCATCTTGTAAGTATTACAGAGCAGTGCTATTGTTAAAGCTCAAAAGATACTGAAGGTTTAAGCCCCTTCAATTAGCTTCAAAACATTAAACATAAATACATTAAACATAAACAGAAATAACATGTTATTCAAAAAAATGAAAAATCTCAGCTAATAATCAGATGAATGCTAGAAACTATTAGACAATTTGCATGTCAATATTAGTAAGTGAATATAAAGAAAAATAGTAGACAATTTCAGCAACCTAGTTACATTTATATATTCCAATTTGCACCTTGATCTTCAAAATAATAATCAAGGAGTTGAGAATCACACCCTTTGACAAACCATAATACTCTATGCTATATGAATTTACAGGCGCTGTCACTATTTCCCAAGATCCTGCTTAAACATCAGAATTCCCAACAGGTTAAAGGTTGGCAGTGGAGAGTTTTTGATGATAATTAGCATGCAAGTAGGTTCCCACCTCTACAAGGGACTGCTCACACATGTGCATACGACTCTGCCCAACCAGCAATTGCTGTTCCTTCTTTGCTTCTGCCATACCTCTGATTTCACTGAAAGATGAAATGATGATCTTATTTGCTTTCATGTTCTGAAGTCAGCTGGTAGTGAACTACCAGCTGGTAGTGAACAACCAGCACACTCATAGCTTAGCAAGACCTTCTCCATATTCACTCTGCATGACTTTTAGTGCTGATACATCAAGGACAGCATTCCGTTTATGCTCCTTTCCTTCCTCCATACTCTTCCTTTACAGTGAGTTTATTCTCTCTTGGTGTTTCAGTTGCTCATTCAAGTTCATAAGAATTATTAGTCACTACGTATGAGTCACGGGAAGTTAATTTCTTTCTCTATTCACTTACCTCAGTGACTGAACCATTGCAGAAGTTGTATTAAAGCCTTCAAAGGAAATCAACAAACCCTGTGCAGGTGGAGTATCGCAATCTTGGCCACTACCAGAGTAAGAACATTCAGTGTGCAATACAATATGACAGTACTCCTTTTCTTTATCTTTCTGATGGGATAAGGCCTGATATTGATAGGAAAAGTTTATTCCACAAACCCAACAAAAATACTCTTCCAAACACAAAATCTTCAATAATCTGTGCTCAAACCCAGGAACTCTTAGCTAAAAACAGAAAAGAAGAGGAACACCACCTATTTCGAAGTGCCTGCTTTATTACTGCTTACATTCTCCCCTTCCCTTTCTTTGAACACCAGGTGTTTGTTACCTGTATGGTTTGTCAGCATTCCTTTACGGAGGTTTGCTAATGCATCAGGCTTTGCTGACAGATTACTTGTAATTAGGTTAGGTGAGACTCTCACCTTGATAATTCTGGTAGTGGTTGTAGGGATTTTTGCATGGCAAAGGAGCCTTTGTTTCAGGTACTTTCTTCCCATGAAATTCTCCAGAGTTTCATTACAAAAATCGCTTTTTCTGTAGTCAGGGGACTATGACTTTAATTTCAGTTATACATCAGTGTAAATATGGGATGGTTTCATTACCCTGTATGAGATTTTTCTCTTTTTTTGAGGAGTGAATCTTTGAAAGTGCAAGAAAGGCATTCCTCTTTCCAGCCAATATTAGGCAGAGGCACAGACAGGGACAAAAACTTTTCTCAGTACCAGGGAAACCGGTGCTTCCTCATGGAGATTAGGACGATGTATTCTCTTTATTCTTGCTAAGATTCCTACATACAATTATAAAAGAAGTTGTGATTTTTCACATGCTGTCTTTTCTTAAAGCTGATGCATATGCTAATCACAAGAAATGCTAATCCCAGTGTATGACTGTATGTGACTTTGTCCAAGCAGGAATTTGCACCTACTGATGAAAGGGAACTAAGTCTAAAAACTCTAAAAAGCCTTGCAGATAACCACCTCATCTGATCTTTTCATTTTTCTTTTTTTTTAATATAACTGTCAAACTCTATTGAAAAACAACCCTTCTGCCCAAGAACATCACTCCTCCAGTGTTCAGTCTGAAAGGCAATTTATACATATGGATATTGTGCCAAACTGAGTTGTTTTTCTAGCTGTTTTCCCCTGCTAGCAGATTGGCCCCATTCCTCTACGTGTTTGCATTTCTAAGGAAGTCCTCAAATGTAACACCTCTCTTTCATATTTGTTTAAATCATTGCAGAGAAAGGACGTTCCTCCCTGGGTAAACCCCTCAGCTGGTCCTCCCTCCACGTACCTGTCTAGGAGATTCTGCACTCCTTTCCCCTCTCCTGACTTGACAGTTTGTTGGGTTAAACAAACTGAACCCTTAATCTCTTGTAAGAGAGATTCTCCATCTCCCTAATTATTCCAGCTGCCCTTCTCTGCTCTCATTTGTTTCATCTTTCATAAGCGTAAGGCGCTGCAATTTTTTACCACGATCACTGTTAAAAATGTTTGCTCCTGAGTCTGATTTATCAATATTCTTTCACTTGGTGTATTCCTTTTGTGCACGTGCTGCAGTAATTGCCAAACCCTTATCCACCTTTCAATTCTTCTGTTAAATGCTTTTCTCTCCTCCTTAACTAATACTCTGTATGGAATTGCATCAAATCCATTTGGCATCCAGGAAAAGTTGATTGCAATTTCTCGTACTTAATGGGAGCCCATTTTACATTCACTTTTCATTGCTGGAGTTTGCTCTGGTTAAGAGGGTATTCAAACCAAAGACATACTGAGTTGCATTGGACCAGGGAATTTATGGTAATAGAGCCTGCCCCAAGGGAAAGGGAAATGGAAATGTTTCTGCTGCCTGACAACTATTTCTGTAGCTTCTGGGCCAATGACCCATTATGTCTCTACAGAAAATGGCTTCTGTGAATATGCCTTTGGCTAGATGGACGGTACACAGTACATGGGGCTGAGAAGGGCAGAGTGACTCTGGAAATCAATAGGAAACAGAACAGCCGGTGCTAGGCATTTTGCTCCTCATCCTATCCCTCCTGGGAAATAGAGCAGGTGCAGGATAAGGAGAGATGATCGTATTATTCCCAGGGGTTTGGATATGAATTCTCTCTCCTTGCTGCCTCCCTCTTCCCATGGCAAGTATGTATTGCGAAGAGCTTCTTCTTCAGTTTCAGATGTAATTCCTATTCCTATCCCTATATTTTCTTAATCTGCTTTAATGTAACATTTTCATGCTGGATCGTAGAGAAATCCATTGAAATGTATTAAGTTCAAAGACATGTCATAGATGCTCTTCACTTCTGCGCCTTCACTATAATATAGAGGATACATACATCACTCTTGTCAAGTCTTAGACTTAAAACATTGGTGAAATGATTGCTTAAATCACTCCTGCAGGATGGATTATCTGTTTTTTCTCTACAGACTTGTCTATCACAGTTACCTGAGAGCAAATTTTCTTGAAAAACTCAATCTGGACAATCTCCAAAAAGTCTAGAACAGAACCTGCTACCCCAGAGGATGCGAGGATGGGGAGAATGGTTTTAAATAATCTTTGTGCCTTCTTCCCTGCTCCCTGCATGATTTAGACAACGACAAGGGCCTGGCTTCCACATGCTACTGTTCTGCCCAAGACCTCCATAGGGTCCATCTCTGACCTAGTCCATCCATACTCAGTATACCCATTGCATTAGGATGTGTGAAAGGAGGCCTCAGAAACCAGCCTTGTAGCTGTTTATTTTTCTCTGAAGAGATGGAGTCCCCATACATCTGTGTACTGGTGTTCAAGAGACCACTGTAAAGGAGCCAGTGAAGGGATGCTATTCATTTATCAAGTTTGGCAGATACTGCTGCATCAGATCATGTTCTGAAAGTTTTCCGTGTGCCAAAAAGGCCAGACTCAATCTAGGTGAGCTGTAATCTATGCAGAAATTGGCTAAGGAAAACACAGTTACCTCAGCAGCTTGTAGATCACAGATATTCTGAGGCTACAATTTTGCTTCAGAGGACAAATAATTAAAGACAGGAATTTAAAGCAGGACTCCCTGACCTTTGACTTTGGTGGCCAGCTGGGCATAATTCAGTTCACAGAAAGCAGACCTTTTAGTAATTTTTTCAAGGAAAAAAAAAAAATTATGCCACCAGGGTCCTCTAAAACACCAGCATCATCTAAAACATGTGGACCATTAGAAGTACTTTGGTTACATGCATCAGTTCACTCAGCCACATCAGTTAACAAGTCTCCTGGGGAAGTTCTGGGGAATTGTTGGAACATGCCATCTGCAGTATCTTAGATTTTGAATCTGTGTATTCTAACACTATTCCTTAATATTTAAAATAATAATGTTTTAATGAAAGTCTGAAATACATTGAAATTGCTTCGATAATGACTGCAGTTTTACATATTATTTTCAATAACTAGTGTTTGATAAACTGTAACTGTAAAAAGGAACTGAAACATGCCTCAATAAACAGCAGAAGAAAGCTGGGAACAACCGATATATATAAATTAGTCATGAAAGTGAAATGTATTGGCTACACAGTGTTACACTTGTTATTACATGCTGAAGGGCCACAAAATACACCATAACCATATGTTTGAAAACTCTCATGACTCATGCAGAACAGGCTGATGAATAATAGTATCTTCCTTCATCAGTGTATAACACTGACCAGAAATCTACCCAGTAAACGATTCCATTGCAAGCAGCAATTTAACATGCCCCAAATCCTTATAATTAACTACATAACCATAAAAATGTTACTGCCAGGTTTATAATGCATCAGTGCAGAAAGCACTCTAAATATCTTTAAAGGACAGTTCACACGTTTGTTGTTTCCCATCCCACTCATTTTGCAGCCAAAGGAGGCTGGAATGCTGTTACCAGCATTCCCATTAATTTGATTTACCTTCTTTCTCTTTGAATTTTTGCTTGTGAAGTCTATTGGGTAGTGCCTTATAACAAAGTTCATACTGCAAAGAAGTGAGATGGCTTCTCTAATTTACATATAAATGCATAAAAGAACTAAAAGTTGAAATGACATTGTTAATGACAGATGAAATTGAACATTGGGTTCTAAGTGGCAGTTAGGTAATACCTATAAATTACAGACTCAAGACACTCAGTAATAAGCTTCTCTGCTGCTTTTAAATAGTGTGAACCTCATGATTCAAGAGCCTGAGAAAAATCTTCCTAAGATGGAAAAATGACCTGTCCAGGGGCTACTCTTCAGCCACATTCTCCCAGCATCAGCCTGTTTTACTCAGTCCTTTGACCACTGAATATAGCTTGATCAGATTTATAGCTGCGGTAACCGTTAAGCATGCTCAGCATGTCACACTGAATATACGCTTCTTTTCCCAACAGCAAAAGGAACACTGGAGAAGAAGCAGCAGAGAAGCATAGTAAATGAATTAATTTTTAGTATCTCTTCTCAATTAAAACCGCTTTATAGTGTCCTATGGCAGAGCTGATTTTTTTCTTTGAAGTGAGCTGAGTTCTCCTTTAACACAAACTAGCACCTGTGGCTATTTACTCATATCATAGTCAGCTTAGTATTTTGTTCTGTTTTTCACAGTAAAAAATTTTCATGAGGCCTGAGGAAACTGGAGGTTTTCCAAATATGATATTAAAAATGAAATATTTTGGTAAACATAAGAGACATCCAGAAGACATTTTCTTACATATTAATTGGAACTTTGTTTCCATTTTGTCTTTCAGCCTCACAATTTTGGACAAGTAAGAGTTTTCTACCTAAGTATTTATACTTCCTACAGCTACTAAAGTCAGAACTGCCTTGATGTGGTTTGTTACAGAATATTTATGCCGTGTCATGCCATCTATTTTCTATATGACACTCCAGAATAATGAAATCAATAGGAAAGCAATCAAGGCAGTCAATTAATCTCTTGACATTTGCAATTCATGGATTTTGCCCTCTAATACAGCCTTGACTACAAAATGGTTTGCAAAACAGGTGTCACCCCCCCACCCTCCCCCCCCAAAAAAGAATCTAGACTTATAATTATTCAAATAATTCTAGACTTTAGAATCTGAAACTTTTCTGGACCCCTTTAAAAATAGCCAATGTATGCCACACATCAATCATTATGAAAAATTTTCCCTGGCAGGGACTTATTACAAAGACAGAGCTAAAATTTGTCAACAGGAAGTTCTTTAACAATGAGATATGAATAGCGACCTGAATTTCTCATGGTTCTGAAACATGCATTTTGCCTGTTGATGTGTTTTGGCTCAGCTGATTAAAGTTATCACAGCCAATTCTGCAGATGAATCATATCAGTGGATCCTTTGGAGGCGGTGGTGTGAACAGACCACTGCTGAATGCCAGAAATTTTTGACAGGCATGGGGGCTGTTTGAAACTCTTGCCAGTCATGGTAGATCAAAGCAGCTTCAGGTCTACTCCAGTTTATGCTAAGTGCTAATTGCCTCCTGGCAGTCCCAGCAGCCAAGCAATGCATACAGTCATACGTGCTGCCTCCTGCCATTTCAGGCCCTGTTGAGAACACACCTGAGCCAGCGCTAAGGATGAGAACCTGAGTACACCAGAATGAAAAATCACTGTGCCTTCCCCTTCAACATGTAAGGAACCAGATTCAATGGGTATCTGGTTTGTAGCAGTAAGACAACACGAGCAGCTGTAAGAAACAAAGACTTTCTCAGAGCATTTACATGGCTTCTAAAATTCTGATTTTGTCTGTGGGTAGTACTATAAAGTATTTTTCTTGAATAAGATCACACTTAAAAAGAAATCATGTAATCTTTTGTCTTTACTATTTCTAGCCAAAAGTACTGCTTTTGCACTTCCACAACATCAGCTATTTGAATATGTCAATCAACTAAATCTCAGAATACTTGGGTAAATCTTAATCCATTAATGAATACAAAGTCAGGGCACAAAAGTAATTTCTGTAATAATGAATACTGATAGGTATGTATTTCAGGATGACTACAATCAATGTACTTAAGAAGTAACTATGTAAGAAAAACTCAAAAATTAATAACAGAAATACAAGTTACTTTATTTCTTAAAGAAATGAACCTGAGTATTTATTTAGGGGTTTATTGCTGTAATCTGATTCACAGAACAATCAGTGGATATTCATTTTTAATATAAAACTGTTAATTCATGTATACTAGACGTCCAGGCATATAGTATTCTTTCCTGGAAACATTTCAATCGCCAAGTCTTTATGCAAAAGAGTAGCCCTTGGGCTCTGTGCAGGATGTGAAGTAAATTCTTGTTTGGCTAAATCTGATTGCCCTGTAGGATATCAATATTGCTTAGTGATCGTGGAAACTGAAAATTGCAAAGAGAACAGCCTCCTTAAAATGAAGCCAGAAAGGGTCAGTAACAAATCAGACTTCTGAACTAAATTTTATCACTAGGAATTTTCAGTTAAATGTTCTCAGTACTTCCTACCATTACTTTTAAAACTCCTAATAAAATTGAGAAATGCATTTTATTTCAAAAATTTTAAGGTGTACAGATCCTTTAGGGTGCTGGAATCACTTCAAACCAACCTTTAGTTGGTCTGCCTGTCAATTCCCATTTGACACTTCCTCCTACTCCTCTCATATTCTATTGAAATAAACGCTTCAGTAGAGAAATTCAGTGATTAGCAAAACCCCAAAGATTCTCAGAACACAAACATGCACAAGTCAATATAAACCATCTAAAATTATTCAAATACTACCAAAATATTGTTGCTTTATTATGCACTTACTGAGGAGACATTAAAAAGGCACACGCTGACACTATTAAATACGAAGTACTGCTGTTCCTTCTACCAGGATTTGCTAAATACCTAAATAAGAACACTCCTCTGCACCTTTCCTATGCTCAGAAAGCGTGCACTGAAAAGTCACTCTTTGATCTACTTCACTAGATCCAGTTACTGTAGCAGACCTTTGTACACATAAAAAATTTATTTTCAGTAGTCTATGGGAGCTCTTCTTTCTTGCTTTGATGTATAAAGGATTTATAATCAATAATATCTGAAAGCAACTGGCATTACTACAACTGCTCTGAGTCAAGAAAAAATTAATGCAATACTGGCAAAAATGATGTGGCCTTTGACTACTCAGAAAGTGTAATTATCTTAGTAAATGCATGTGGTTTTGGTAATGAGACTCAAAATTTCATATGGATTATTTTTTAATAACATCTTTTCACAGTGGCTTTATTAGATATTCTAAATTAGAGCCCAACACCTACCTAATAGATACATGCCTCGCTCCTTCAATAGGCTTTAGATGAAGGGGCCCAGCACCCCACACAGAACCTTAACGAAGGCAATGCCATAAAGGCATGAACTTCACCTACAAGCAGCTCAGAGCAGAATCCCAGTATGATCCATCTTGTGCTGATTTAATTATTTTTGGGTGACCAACATAAGAATACATATTCAGAAAACAGTTTCATATCTGTGGTTTTGTTACTGAAAATGCTCCCATTTGCATCTCTAGAGGAAATACTAAGGACTAGATCCAATGAAACAGAATAGAGATTTGAAATATTTTCACAACCACTGTGAGTTGACTGGGGTGCAATCCAAACCTTCCATTTAAATTCCCACATATCCCTTATGCCGACAGTAGAATTCTTATATCTGCATGACAAAGCATGTTAATTAAACTGACATCTACCTCTTTTTTTACTTGGATTAGGTTTAGTAGTGAGCCCATTTCCTGATCTGGTTCAGCAGGCAGACAGAAATGTTTGTGTTAATAGAAGTGAGCAGCTCAGATGAAAGTAGTTCTTTTGATTGACCTCCACCCACTTAAAGCATATGTGAAACTACCTTAGGGATCTTAGGCACAGGCTGTCAGAACATATGGCTATCAACCACCAGTCCACTGCGGTTCGGGTCTCTGCCTTTCAGGGATATTTTCGTACAATATCCAATCATTCTTCCACATTTTACATTGAAATTATTTATTAGAGTGTGCATTCACATTGTGGTCAAAGCATACATGCTGTAACATATGATTTAGTGTAAAGCCCTGAAGAATTACATTACATACCCACAGTAGTCTATTTCAAAAGCACTTTCCTAAAGAAACATCATTTTCTAACTTTTTAATAAATATATACCTCTTACAGTATTGATGTAGTAAATAGCATTCACAAATAATATTCTCCTAGAATTCCTGGTTTTCACCTCAGCAAACACTATTAATGAATGCATTCATTTACTAATAACACAGCTATTAGAACCACAATCCAGTGACCGTTTTAATCCCCATGATATCATCATTGTATGAAACACTGAGGTCCACTATGGCATCATTAATATTTCATTTTCCAAAGGAATTATTAGTTCATAAATACCAACAAACCTCTTTTTGCTCAAGCTGAAAAAGCTTATGAATAAATCATGCCATGTTTAGATATGAAAAACAGGTCAATGGCTACTGAGCTCACATTTTCAAAACCAGAACCTTTCCTACAGCATAGCTTTGGGGGAAACATGCATCATTTGACAACATTTAAAGAAAAAAACACAGAAAATTATCATCTCAGTAGGTACTGTATCAAAACAACCAGTCCATTGAACTGTATAGACAGGGAGAATATTCAGAGTATGGAACTTCTTTTAAATTACAGATACATGGCATAACATTTTAAGACTTCACTTATATCAACCTCCTCCCAATTGACGTTACATACCTTGAGGCCAGAAAATCCCCCTCAAGCAAGTTCTTTTGAACGCCTTAGAGAAACTGGTGAGAATATCACATGTTCTTCTCCTCATACAGCCAAGTATCAGTTTTTTTTTTTTAAACCAAGACTGGCAATGCATCTATTTTATTGCTCAGCAGCTAAAAATTGAAGGTCAGAGTAACTCTTGTCCAAGGGGATACATTTCTTCAAATGAAAACAAAATTATCTAAGAAGGTTCTATTGCCTTAATCATTTATATGAAATTGTATCTTAAGCTTTCATTAAAAATGGGAAAGTCACATGGAAAAAAGATTATTCTAAATCGATAGTGTGTATACAGTCACAAGTCATACTTGTTCCTTCAGCCATGTTATATTACTATGGATAACTACTGCCCCAGACAACTGCCACAAAATGAGGCATTTTTGTCTTTATATACTCACACAGTTGGTGAAGACATTCTCTGACCTAAGTTCAGGCACAGCATACTGAAACATGTTTTTATGAGCTATGCCTCTGTGGTAAAAACATGACTGTTGGGATCTGTTCCGTTTAATGTAAATGAAAAAAGCTTTTGATAGTTTTCTCAGTTGTATTTTGGCTGGGAAATATTTTATATATTCTTGGAATAAAAGGTAAATGAAGTCTAAATAGTGATTAGAAATTAAGACTAATGGCAATTTCTGTTTACATAGTCTAACAGACCCAAACAATTATTACATTAGATATTCAGATTCTGAACATCACTAACAACAAGTTTATAGTAGGCCTAGCTAGTGTTGCATTCTTCATGGAGCTGAGATCACTAATTTCCAACATCTTTCTTTTTCCAACGAAGCCACGTCAGAGCTCTCATCAGTGCTACTTGTCCCATGAGGAATGTGATAGTAAAGTTACGTTTATACCAATCTCTTGGATTCCAAAGCCAGGAAAACAACCAGCACACAGAACAAGAACAGGAAAAAAAGTACACAATTATATTAAAATATCCTTTTACATTGACAAATGACAATTCAGTGATGACCTACATTTTTTCCATTCTTTGTGGCAACACTTTTCTTGTCTAACTAAATAATCTAAGAGAATGTCTGTGAGACTATCCACATCTATGAAGAGACTGCATGTAGAATATATGGCTACAACTATTCAGAGCTTAACTGTAAAAAAAAAGTTAAGGTATGCATAATTTTATGACTAATTGCATTTGAAATCAGGTAAGATAAAATAAGCGTAACCAAATTTCATGCTTCTGAAGTAAAACCGGTCATCAAGCTATCTATAAGAACTTCCTGCCAGTGCTGTATTACAAGCAAGATTTGTCTGCGCACATATGAAGATGCATGAGTTGGAAAGGGCGTACTGGTCACCTATGAAGGGGGAAAAAAATAAAATCATACTTCAAAGTCTAGTTATGTAACCCAAGACAGGAAACATTTGGTTTCTAAACACTATCTTTTAAATATGATGCCTTTAATATCGCCAAAGTTAGTCTTCTGGCATGCATGACTTCTGGAATCAATTCAAAATATATCCCTTCTTTATCTCCAGGAATTTGCATCAAATTCTTGCCCCTGTTACAAACTGAAGTAATTTCACCATTTCCTTCAGGTTTCCTCCCATTTTGTAAAATTCTGCACAAGAAGCAATTGAATATGCTTATTGTAGAAGTAGCAGGGAATATTACATTACACCTAGAATTTAGGTCTTCTATCAGATCTCTGCGAGAAATCTTGCATGTACAGATTAACATAAACCTGAGATATTAACCTCTCAGTAAGGATAGTAGCCAAAATCATACTGACAAGAAGCACTGAGCTACCCCCTAAAATGTCTCAAAACATCATGCTAACACTGCAACTGTTTCTTTTCCCCTTTCACATCTCATTTCCTATTTCCTTTTTTTTTTTTTTTTTTTTTTTTTTTTTTTTTTTTTTTTTTTTTTTTTTTTTTTTTTTTTTTTTTTTTTTTTTTTTTTTTTTTTTTTTTTTTTTTTTTTTTTTTTTTTTTTTTGAAATTGGACTATTTCCAGTCTAAGTACCCTGAGCTATATTTTCATGGTGCCTATGCATAGTCATCTCAATTCAACCTAAGTTTTAGAAGTTTCAACATTTCAGCACCCAGTTTTCAGGCCAGCTGGTAACACTACAAAAGAGCATACAGCTGAATGCATAAACACATCTTTATAAAACTGACCCCTTGAAAATCAGAATTCCTAGAAGCTCCACTGCTTTCAGGGCTGTGCAGTTCCACTTTGAAACTACAGTACAGCTGGCCAGCTGATTTTAGAACAAGGAAGTGACGAGGAATGTTTAGAAACAAAGCCTGAACTCTGTTACCTAGAAGGTGGGACACTAGCCTGAGTTCACTACAACAACGGCCTCTGATTATCAGTTCTAAGAAACTATTTGCTTGATCCATCATCAGTTAACATAACATAGGCAATTTGAACAGCAATCCTCATTATTATTATTATTTTTTTAAACTTACCATGTTTTCATGCTGCTTAGTGCTTTTTTTGCCCCCCCCAGATGTGTATATTTGTTACAGTAAAATTGTTCTTACACCATAGTATGTTATAGTAAATGCAAAATATGTACAAAGAACCCTAAATTACACTTTGTTATAGATCAATTACAGTGACTGTAGAATTCTCACTAATCTAACACCATCAGGAACTCAAGAACATTTGAGACCTTGGAGCCCAATCCTCTTTCAATCCAATATGAAAAAAAAGTTCTGGTTTCCCACATAGTGGGCAGTGCTACTGTAACTGAGTTAAGTACTATCCTCCTGCTGCTTCTATTCCTTCCTCATTTCTAGCCCTCCACCAAGTGTGCACAACTACTTGCAGGGTGGTAACATGAATTTGCAAGTAATTTTTCCAGTTGTTTCAGATCCCCAATCTGGTTTATCAAGTTGTTGTACAAACAGTGACACAAACAATGCAGTAGACGCAAAGGGACAGGGTGGATGTGGGCTTACCCAATTGCAGCCAAAGTTCTATTCAGGATGAGTGCAGAGGATCATTTTACAAAGACTTTGCCACACAAAAAAACCTCCCAAACTCAAAGCTAATCAATTTCATTTTGACCACATACTTGCAAAGTAATAAAAACAAAAATAAGAATACTAAATATTAGTCTTATTAAATGATTTTCCTTTGAGACAAATAACATTTACTCGTCTTTACCTGATTTAGGAGTTAACTAGAATCTGTTATACAGAAATTTCAATTGTTTTACTTCCACATTTATCAGTTTCAATTGGCAGCATGAAAAGAACCACACCATAAGAGGAAAAAATTGAGTACCTGATCTTGTCTCTCTGAAGTCTCAGAAAGGAATGACACCAGATTCCTTTCTCCACAAAATCAGCAATAAACAGTGGAAGAACTCAAGTGATAATGCAAATTTCTATTAAGTGCTAATAATAGCATTCAAAAAAGTCATTTTCCAAAATGAGAGTTTCAGGTGTCCATTTTTAACAATTACGGCAAAAAATGTTAAATTTTTAAATTTGATCCTATGCCTTTTGGCTAGACTACAATGTCTAACAGTCAACATAAATACCTTCTACATACCTGTTATAATGCATATGCTTTCTAAAATTTTTACTTAGAAAGTCCTTGTAAAAGTCAGCCATTTCTTCTGCATTCAGTGTCGCTTTTTGACCTGAAAATAAGTTTTGGCATAACAATGTGAGACAGTTCTTCAGATTAAAACACTGGGTTCAGGAGACCTAGGTCTGACTCCTTGATCCTACAGACTTCTTGCGTAACCTTGAACACATTAATATGCTTTTATCTTCCAACCTTTTAGAATTTATCGAGGGAGCACAGCAGATTAAAAGCCACTGATCATCTTGAAATTGGCACAATAACTCTTAAGCCCTTATTACTTGTGAAAGTAATGATGTTTAACAGGTCTTGGATTACTTAGGGAACCAGTGGGCTCCTACGAAAAAGTCAGTTGATCTAGGACTATCTACCCTTTGATTAACATTAATCTCTCATAGATCTGAAGTCTAAATAGAACCAGTAAGAGCACTTAGTAACTTAAGTTTCCACCCCTAAAGCAAGTCTATAAATATAGAAAGGACACTATCCACAACTGTTAAGATATTTTCAGAGGTACAATTTCTTCTATTGCTGTTGGTAAACCTCAAGTAGCTTATACCAAAAAATTCTGAGACGTCAGATTTATTAACAATATAGTAGACAACTCTTTTGTGAAGAAGTATGAGAGGACGTGCATGACTTTGAACATGCCACTCACATAAAGTAGAAGATAGGAGATGCATTACTCTCCACAAAACGTGAAAGGAAGACCTGTGGCTATGACACAGAATTAGCATGCAGAGAACCAGCAAATATTCTCAACTCTAACAGGTAATTCCTACACAAACTTCCTTGCACTTTCAGTGTTTCTAAAATGAAGGTCAAATTTGAATGTCTAAGGGACCATGGACAGAATGGAGAAAAAAATTCTAAGATTCAACTTGTTGCTGTTTTAAAATGCATTTTAAAGCACCTGAGACTGATCACAGAAATGTATATTATTGATCAGTACCATTTGTCAGTACTTACAGATATGCAATGGATTAACATACTATGGGATAAATTCGTCATAAGTAGGCAGCTTTCAAATACTGTTAACAGCTATAGGTAATTTGTTTCCTCATAATGGTATCAGCAGAACTGACTGAAGATTCTCTTGTATAAAAAGAAATAACTTTTGTTCCAATTGTACACTATAAAGTTATTACTTTTACATACACACGCACACATACAGCTGTATTACAGAACAAAAAGAGCTAATCCAACATGTGCAGCCAATAATTTTATTTGTAAGGGATGTACAAGCTTATCATTTTCTCTTATTTCTAGGATAAAAAAAGAACAAAACAGTAATATAGAAGAAACTTTCTTAACAACAGGATTTAATTAAAACTGTTTCTCAACCACATACTGATCACTGGGACATAAACACAAGAGAAACAATGGTCTGTGATATACAGAACATCAGAGCAGATGCTTTACTGAAGTCAAACACATCATTATTCTATGAGCAGAATGTTCAACCTCGTACTACAATGGCCAGTTCACTGTATCTTGTGAAAGCATCTTGTTTTCTATTTCACATAAGGAACCAGTGAGGCAAGTATTTTACTGCAACTGTTCTCAGGCAAAGATGGTCAGACAACAGCTGTTGTCTCCTCAGAAGCTGGCTTACTCTCCCTCAAGGAAAAATATTGTATTAATTGAATACACTATGGACCTGAATGAAGAGCATGAATTTATCTGCCCAACCATAATATGCACTTCAGGCAAATGCTGTATATGTTTAACTTAGCTAGCTCACAGAGTTAAGGAGGCGTGAAAGGAGAAAGCCCATTCCTCCTTAGACTGAAAACTGATTAAATTGCTTGGTTAGGATTTCAGCACATTCCCTCCAGCTGGGCAGGGAAGAATTAGGGGATGAAGAGTGAAACAGAAGATCTCACCCCCCATATGCATATTCCCAAAAACACTTCCACATCCTGCTCTGAAGAATTACTTGCGACAGAACACAAAGAGCATAAACTAGCAAAATTCAAAGTTAAACAGAATTCAGAATGCATCCTACACTGTACACAAAGATCTCACTAACCTGTTTCATCTCTCACTTCCAGACCTTTGGCTTTCAGTCTTGAATAAATAAATTCTTCTTTCTCCTAAAATATGTTTTTCCACATTAGAATGTGACAGACTCAGTCCTTGAAGTTAACCATTCTTTTTAAATCACATAACAGCTTAGAGCCTAATACCCTCTGAAACAACAAACAATACACATACTTGGAAATAACAAAACATTCTCCTGAATGCAGTTGACTTAGCATTAAACGGATAAAACTTGGTCACTTAGATCCTGCTAGCTGCATGCACCAATTGATTCATGCAAATGTCCTACTGAAACATACACAACTTACTTGTGGAGCAAAGGTACAACTGAGCTTTGATATTGTTTGGCTAGATCCAAATCTTAGGTTTACAAAAGACAAACTTCTATGGCTAGCTGTGTTGTACAACTGCGAATTCCTGCATACAGAAAAACATGCAGACTTAGAAGTTGATGTAAAGGTAGTTATTCTGTTTCCATCTAAATAACTTCAATTTTTCAAACTTAAAAAGCAGTTCTATGGAATTAAAAAAAAAAAGCTTCGTTTTCCCCTGAGATCTTCACAAGTTTGGGGAGGATACGATGTTCAAGATCATCAGAAATAATGGTGAATTACGGAACCATTACTATTCTTCCAACAAAATTCAGAGTCTCCTTATCAATGGTGCAGTCAGAAAAGAAGGCAGACCACAACTGAACATGGCCCTGCTTTTAGCCTTGCTAAAGGTACACTGCCAGTGCAGCAGGGCATGGCCCCGCATTTGCCCTTAGTGATTACATCTAATTTCTCTCTTACAACAGAGCAAGAAAAGCTACAGTATCATTTTCAACAGCAGCTCCAGTCACACGTAGGTCGTGCATGTAGGGTAACTACAGCTTTATGTTTTCAGTGCAAGATAAGAAAAACAAAAGGCAAATATCATTATACACCACTAGACAGCAATGGAATACACAGGCTCTTCAGTTTTGTAAGAAACTTTAAAGAAGTTAACATTGCAAACAGTTAATGTCAAAACATAATTTTCATGTAGACACTGCACATCTTAAAAAGACTGCAGTATCAAGTAAAAGAAATAAGTAATTGTAGACAGAATTGAATATTACTTTACAAAGCCAAAAATCAGTTTTTTTGGTGACCTGACTATTTGAGATAGCTGTACAATGCAGGAAGCACAGCTGAAGGTCATCTACTGTGCAAAACCCTTTTAAAGGCAAACAGGAACCCTTTCGGTCGCTAGCACCCAGCACCACAATCTCGCAGGGTCTCAGCGCCACCAAGTGGCTCGGTGCCCCAGCGGCACCCGCTCACCTGCTGGAAGGCGACGTTCTGCTTCGCCCAGAACTGCTGGTTCCAAGCCTGGGTCTCCTGCCTCATCTCCCTCAGGCGTCGCTCCAGGGGAGACTCGTCTTTAGGCACATAGAAGATTACCGGCCGTAGATTTGAGTACTTGTCGGGGGGGCCAATCCAATCGTTACAGGAGTGTGCCGGCGGACAGAAACCTGATCCCTTAAAAAATACATACAGGATTCATTATTACCACTACAGCATCATTTTTGAAGGAAATGATAATTTGAAGTAAAGTCTAGAACTCCAGACAGCCTTAAAACATGTAATCATAGCAAGGTCAGAAATTGTGCACCTTCATTTACTTTGACTGAAAATTGTGATATATTTAAAATTTACTTTTATTTAGAAATATATCACAGAGAAGACATCTTTGACTTTTTAAATTATTATTTACATCTGTTGGAAAAAGAAAGTTTTCTACATTTTTGTATCACTGATATTCCAGTTTGCTAAGATATCAGATGGCAAGAACCGGTCAGCATGTAAATAAATCTTAAGCACTACTTTGAGCCTCCTTCTGAACACGCACAAGTACCTGCGTGTGGCTTTTCAGACTTGGATTAGGAGAACTGGGTTCTACCAGCAACTCACCGCTTCATTTGCGAAAGCATTTTACTTCCTTTGTGCCTCAGCTCTCAACCTACAGAGCTAAGGAAAGCCTGCGCGGTGTTTACAAACGGTGGAGGCGCCTGGAAATACGGGGGGCACCAAGAGACACAGACTTTTAGCCCGACGACGCAGAGAATGACAGCGGGCTCCATGAAACCGCGCAGAGGCACAAGCCAGGCACTCCTCGCTCCTTTCGGCTCTACCCCGACCCCCGGGGCCGGCCCTACCCGCCCTCCCTCCGCACAGCCAGGGCGGCCACCCCGCTCCCCCTCACGGCCTTCCCAGGCCCCGCGGAGATGGAGACGCCGCGCCCCAGCC
>VXAL01019281.1:55756-86792 GCA_013399475.1 Chauna torquata
GCGGAGCTGAGGGGGGAGCGTCTGCTGCGGGGCCTGTGCGGGGGAGGCCGCACGGCGCGGTGACTCCCGGCGCGGGTGGCTGCCGCCGTCGGTTTTCGTCGCTGGTTTTCCCCGCGGCTGCGGTTCCGCTCCAGAGTGGGTGGGGACGGGAGGGCTGAAGGGGGTCGGTGCCGGGAGCCGGGCGGGTTGTGACCGCCGCGTCACCCCCTCAGGCCGGGCGGCAGAAAGAGGCGGGAAAGAGGAACGGCTGCGAAACATTGACCGAGGGGTTTGTCCCTATTGATAGAAGCATTTAAAATAGCCGTAATGCCGAAGTGCTTCAGGACGTCGTGAAAGTTGTAAACAGCGGCGTTATGAGATGGTTGCGTAGCGCTCGATTAATCACAAGTCTTGTTCTTGCTTCTAGTTCATCTGAAACTGGATGAAAGAAGAGAATGGATATGGGTAACCAACACCCATCCATAAAACGGTTGCATGAAATACAGAAAGAAGTCAAAGAGATTGAACAACAAGTGGTTGTCTTTAGTGGTTTGTCTACTGACCGAGATTACAAGAAATTAGAAAGGTCTCTTACTAAACAGCTTTTTGAAATAGATTCTGTAGACACCGAAGGAAAAGGGGATATTCAGCAAGCCAGAAAGCGCGCTGCTCAGGAAACAGAGAGGCTGCTGAAGGAACTGGAACAAACTGCAAACCATCCACGCAGACTGGAAATAGAGGCTATATTCAAGGAGGCACAGTCACTTGTGGAACGTGAGATTACACCTTTTTACAAAGGAGGTAACTGTATAAATGATGAATTTGAAGAAGGTATTCAGGACATCGTATTGAGGCTTACCCAGGTGAAAACTGGAGGGAAAGTTTCCTTACGCAAAGCAAGATATCGCACGCTGACAAAAGTATGTGCTGTTCAGGAGATTATAGAAGGCTGTGTAAAGCAGCAACTCTCCCTGCCACTCTCTAATGATGCACATCCTTCTGTCTCCAAAATTAACTCTGTAATGTGTGAGGTGAACAAAGCAAGAGGAACTCTTATTGCACTTCTAATGGGAGTGAGTAGTAATGATACCTGCAGGCATTTATCCTGTGTGCTTACAGGCCTCATTGCTGATTTGGATGCTTTAGATGTCTGTGGTCACACGGAAATAAGAAATTACAGAAAGGAAGTAGTGGAAGAGATCAATAAATTGCAAAAATACCTAGACTTGGAAGAAGAAGCAAATTCTACTCACGCTTACGATTTGGCACAAAATCAGTCCATTCTAAAAATAGAAGAGATCCGCAAGAAAATGAAGGAAGTTAATTCTTTACTTTTAAAAACAGAGAATGGTTCTGATTTGTATTTGGGATCCAAAGCAGAACTGCAGGGATTAATTGCCCAGTTAGATGAAGTGAGTCCCGGAAAAAACCCTTGTATTAGAGAAGCTAGGAGAAGAGCAGTAATAGAAGTGCAAACTCTCATAACATACATTGATTTAAAGGAAGCACTTGGAAAACGGCAAATGTATCCAGAGCAAACTGCTGCAGAACATCAGTCTCATAAAGCAGTTTGGACTGTTCTTGGAAACTTGTCTCAAATTCAGCAGGAAGTGATTTCATTTGATGGAAACAGAACAGATAAAAATTACATGAGATTGGAAGAACTCCTTACAAAACAGCTTCTTGCGCTTGATGCTGTTGATCCACAAGGTGACGAGCGGTGTAAGGCTGCCAGAAAGCAAGCAGTAAAGCTTGCACAGAATATTCTTTACTACCTGGACATGAAAACAGATGAATGGGAGTATTGAAACAGCCATGGTCTAACACAAGATAACATTTTTTTCCTTTGGCACTTTATGTAGACTGATAGTTTCGTTGGGAGCACATAATGAAAGTGGTGTGTTCTGTGCTTGCTTAAATCATGGAGGTTGCATAAAAAGTTGACTTGGCTCTATATATGTGCTATCCCATGCAGTCACCCACTTGCCATGGCAACTGTCAGTACACCGTCAGCAATTCTGGTTTCTGCTATAAGCAAAGAAATGTGATTCTCTGAAGGAGCAGCTTAATAGTTGATCAAGTGGTTTCTTTTTTTTCTGTTTTTGTTTTAATAACCTTGTGCAATGTTCAGAGAATGCAGATTTTTCAAAGATGCAGGAAATGCCTTATGGTACTGTACTGGCAGAACTTTTTAAAAAAGACTGGACATGAAAATTAGTATTCATGAGGCTCCATCCAGCAACTTCATAGCAGTCTGGATATACTCTTAATGTGCTGTTATGATGGAAAGTATTAAATGCAAAAAACCTGCAGGCTTTTGGTTTGTACTCAATGTATTCCATCCATCACACCTTTCTGGTTGTTCAGATCTCTTTAAATATCCTACTTAGCAGAACTATCATGCCAGCTTCAAATTAGTATTTACACAGGCAAAGCCAATTAGGTCTGTTTTTTGTAATACATGAGACCTATGATTTACAAAAACAGGTCTTCTGCTGGTGGAAACTTTTGTGTTTTTGCTTTAAGGTACTGAGACTCGGAGAGGAAAGTCTCTAGATATAAGCTGACCAGATAAATTGGATTTTGAGGATTTCACACTGCCATCCATAAACACCTGAAAACTGCACTGAACTTTACTTAGTGGCTACTTAGGTGTCTTTAAATTCTGCTGTTATGTCTGGTTTTGACTTGTCTTTTCACGTTTGATGAAAACAGAATACACTTTGAAGTGAATGAGCATTTTGGAATTATTTTTGTAAAATTAGGTAGCTGGCTATAAAGGTGTCCCTAATGATGTAAATGTGTGTTGTATATTTCATGCTGGTCAGGTGTGGCTTCAGGCATGTCTTGGGAAAGACTTGTGGCATATGTCTCTCCTTGCAACTCATTGCTTAATTGTTTTAGTAACTTCATAAATAAGCTTGATTGTACTGTTTTGTGCACCTGTCTTTTTGTTTGTGGCTGCTAGTGCCAATCACATTTCTACTACAGCATGGTTTTTGGCATTTTTTTTAGAGCATGGCATTGAATTGATATATAGAGATATATTTAATTACAGAAACTTTGCACTTAGCTCTTTTGTGTTGACTTAATGAATTACTGTTCTGTAGATGATGATTTGCACCACTTTAAGGAGTAAAAAGCATTTTGGATGTTAAACTTTAGAAAAAATATTTTTAGATATATTTTTAACTGATTTAAAAAGACAATACTATCTGTGAGAGACAAGTGCCTTTATGACACCACTAACTTCCATCCTAGCTGTTTACTGGCAGCTTGATGCATTTGTGATCTTTACAAACTGGATTTATTGTATACACGATTCTACTATAATATATCTGAAATTAATATCTGAAACATAATACAATAGGTGAGAATTGTTCTGTAGAGTCTTGAGAATAAGTATCAAACATGGGGAAAATAGATTCTGTTTAAAAATGAATTTATTTATTTAAAAATAAATACGGAGATTGGGGACTTCAGTACCTATTGCTCCAAGAAGGAGAGAATATGCTTACTCTGTAATGTGCTTTCAGTTGTTGAGGAAAAGCTGTGTACTTCAGAGTGTGAATGTATTTTGTTTGTGATTGTACATGTGATTTATTTGCAATTTACTTGCCAAAAACAATCTATTTTTTCAATTAAGTACGGTACCTAAGGCACAGTTTGGCAATGACAGAATGTTTGCTGGAGGATTGTCCCTGCTTCTTCAGAGATACAACCCTGTTGAATTTATCTGTCCTTACCTCAAAAAATCATTTCCCCTAGGTAAAATTCCGATCTGTATTTATATATTATATGGCTAACACAGAGTAATAATGTTTTACACCTGAATTATTTTACTCATTTCAAGATTTCTACGTTTGAACTGCAACTTCTAATTTATACTTAAGTTTTTAGGAAATAGAAGAATTTGGTAGTGTGATGATGTTATTCATTTTTCTTTCGTACTGCTGTCAGGTCTGCAGTGGTTACCTGTAGATTGTTTAACAATTTAGTGTCTGTGTTCTTTGGAGGTTACGTGTAGCTCTATAAATGGTTGAAGTTCTTATGTAAAAATGAGTAAGTAGAGTTTTCAGATCTATTCTATTTTAAATTTGCTTGTCTTTTAGCTTTTCTGAATAGAAGGTTAAGTCTGCATCTCTAAAGAGGCAAATGTTTAAGATTAGTGTAATTTTGATTAACTGAGTAGAATTCAGTAGCAAGATATTGTACGGAATAAGCTTTTTTTTCATCGTTCTGTAATCTAATCAATTGACTATTTAAATTTTATGGTAAAATCCTCATCTGGAATGGGTTTAATTCACAGCTTTTGCATGAATGAAATCTAAATGTGCTTAACCAAAAAAATAATGCAGAGATTTCTCGAAGTCTTGCTTTGTGCTAAAGAATGTAATTACTCTTTCGAGGACTGAGGAGCACACAACTTTTCAATATAGCAGGCTAAAACAATCAGCACAGTGTAAATGGACCAAACTGCGAAAGCTTGCATTTTAGTAATGTATTGACATATAATAACTTTTCTGTGTGCTGTATAATCTATCTTAGAGCAAAATATGATTGGATATTTTAGGGAGGTAATCATACTTCACGATTCCTATTTGTTAATTGTATTTCTTTTTGAACTAGTTTTCTTTAGTTATTTCAGTGTTTATTTTTGTTGTTTACCACTCAGAGGAGTTTTTCTGTGTTACCAATTTGGAGGATGCTTTTGTTATGTGTGGTTCCTACTTTTTCAACTTAATAGAAATTATTGTATATGTTCCTATGGTGTGTATGTCTTGATTTATTGCTGTGCAGGATATGGCATTTGTATATACAAATTCAAGATTAAATATTGCAGTGTTGTATTCCTGATTATTAATAAAAATACATTGCTACCTTTTTTTGAATGTTATGCCCTGCTGCCTTTATTTATTTCTGAATGTGAGTTACCAGAATGTAAATGATTTTCATCTTAGAAAAAGTGTTTTAATTAAACATATGGACATAAAGCTTTCTTTTTTTCCTCATTTAAGAGTTTGCTTTTTCACTGCTGAATTTAGGAAAATAAAGTTCTTTGTGTGGAAACCACTCCTACCTCTTCTTGCTAAATCTTGTGTCTTTTGGTTTTCTCTGCATTCAACCTTGTATTACAATAATTACACTACTCAGTGCTTGTGTTCTTTCCTCAGTGATAGCCTTGCACACTCCTGAGCTTCATCTGGATGGCCACTGCAAAAATGCTTATGGCTGTTTAAGGTCTTGCCACTTTTCTGTTGAAGGATGCTGTCTTAAGAGGTGAGCGTGCAAAACTGAGTGTATGAAGTCCCTTCATGTGCAGAAAGAACCTTCAGTAGGAGTTAAACTAATCTGATTCTTGTATAGATGAGGCATGTTGACATGATTGTTCTCATGGCTCAGTATGTTTTCTTAAGATGCAGTGAGCCAAGTTATCAGCACACTGCTGCTGGAAATGAGGAGTTCTATTTCTGCCCAGAAAGCTGCCGGCTGTGTGCTGTTTCTGCTGCTTGGCCGAATCCTATGAGCTGATTTAATGCAACAAAACAGGAGGAAAAAAATTAGCAAAAATGGGGAAGGGAGAATATAGCTTTCTGTGGCTTTAGTGAGTAAAATTGGCTTGTTGAAAAGCTTGATGTGGGCCAGAGCTACTGCAAAAAGAATGGGTGGGTCACATGGCCACATGTTAGGGAACAAATTTTAAGTGTTTCTGTAGCAGTAAGCTATTAGATCAACCTTCTGCATAGTTAAATCTCTGCAAGGGAAAGGAGAGAAGGTGGCACTATCAACTCCTACAGATAAGAATTTGCTGCCTTAGTAATGGAATATGATGAAGGCAATACAAATGAATCATGTATGGAAAACAAATCAGTTGCTTTCAAATGCTCTTTCATGTTGCACGGTAACAGTTTAAAAACTGCAAGTGGTCATGTAAAAGTACTATACTCAATCTGTAAAGTTCTTGTCTGGAAAACATCAGATAAGAATAAGGTTTATAAAGATAGAGTGAATTTGTTACGTACAGGAACATTCTATCTTCTTTCTCTCCCTTTTAATGATATAGCTAATTTGAAGGAAATACATTCTTCAAAGACCAGTAAATCATTTAGGCAATGGCCCTAGGTGTTGCTCAGCTAGCTGCTGACCTGTTTGTCTTGATCAGCTGTTTACTTGTGAAAGGAGACAATTTGCCTTGCTGAGAATTCTTTGTGTGCTTGCGACAGTCAGATTTAGGTGCTTGAAATGGTTTAGCTGGAAAAACGCTGGCATCTCTGTATTTTATTTCCATATGGGCGTATCCTCTCCTTTGGAAAATTCTTAGCTGAGAACTTGAAGGAGTAGAAGTACTTTAGTACTGAACTCACGAACAGAAGGCCTGGGAGCTTAAGCTAGCTGCCAGCAGGAGACATTTAAGCATCAGGATCCTGGAAAATGTTCTTGCCAGAGGAACCTGCTAGCAGAGACACATCCAGATGTTCAGAGTTGATATTTTGAGTGAGCTCTGTGCCTGTTCTCCTGTTGCTTATGAACTTTCATTGAGAAAGTGGATTCTCAGGGGAGTAGTCCCTGAAGAACCGTCAGGCTTTTTGCTTTAGATCAATCTGAGCTACAGTGGGACATGTGCTAGATGTTGGCTGGCGTGGATGTTGTTCTGTTTTGCTACACGAGATGATAATGAACATAATGCTTTCAGTTGTATTAGTAGGCATGCACATGTAAGTTGAAAGCCGGTCATTAGCTGAAGAAGCTGAAGAAGCTGAGGAAGATGTACTCTTTTGTCGAAGGCTTTGAACAATGCTTATCCTTTCTCTCTGCCAGCATTTGGTTCTGGGGACTGCCAAACATGGATGAATGCATGAGTTGTATTTCTTGTCAGTCCAAAAATAAGGAGGATTCTTTCTAAGTCTGTAAACTCTTCCTACAGGACATAAATCATAGCAGAGTTTCCCATTAGAAATGGAAAAGTGCAGTGTGTTTCTTAATTGGATTATTTCACCTCAATTAGTTTTGCCAGACAAACCTCTGTGCCAGAGGAGTTCCTTGTGAAACCTGTATTTCAGGAAGGTAATCAAAAGCACCTCATGAGGGAGAGAAACACAGTGATGCAGTTCAATGTCCTTAATAATGTCCTGTCTTAACTAGCTTCCAACTTGTATCAGCTCCTGAATAGATATGCAAAAACAAGTCTGTGATCATGACCACCAAGATGTTTATAAACCAAATTAAATTTTAAAAAAAAGGTGCAGAGAGAGAAGAAAGTCTGGAGGAAACAAAACAAAATATTAGTGAAGTCAGGCAGTTGTTTGCCCAGCGTCTTTTAGTTTTATGGTGCAAGAGAAGCAAGCAAAACAAAGCTCCATTCTCCTCCCATGCACCTTGTTGCAGTTATACCTAGTCTACACCCCGCAGTTCAACGTTTTCCACCATCACCCTAAGTGCTTCTCTGGGGCACAGTCCAACCTCTGGCTAATGGGGGTTAGCACTTGCCCTTGGGCAAGATGCTGCCGCCCGTCTCTACAGATGCCATAACTACTGTTATTCTCTGTGAAATTTCTGGTAATGGCAACTCTTAGCATGCACTTGGAATGTCAGTGTGGCTTGCAGAAGACCATGTACAAGATGAAGACTGTATCCTGTAATAAACTGATAATTGGAAGGGATAGTATAATGACTGGTAGCAAGTCCGAGTAAGATATCATTAGTGTAATTATTTATACTGACTTTTTTTATTATTTAAGGAAAATTCTTCATAAAATTGTTTTATTCAAGTCAATCTGTAGCCAGTTATCAATTATCTGTAGACTATTTCTTACCTTCCAAATGCCTCACATTAATACAATTTGAAAAGGAAATTTGAAGTGCTCAGCCTTTTATTGATATTAATAAGTGGCATCTGGTCACTTTCAGAAACTTAGCAAAGGTCAGATTTTCCAGAATACTCAGCATCCGAGAGTTCCCACCATGACAAGTAAGGCCGTGTTTTGAAAGGGAGTCCATCAGTAGGCCCAGGCACTGTCATTTCTTGTCAGACAGCCACGGGATGGGCCTTCCAGCTAATCAAGCCTCATCCCAAAATGGCTTTGCTTCATTGCTCTAGTGAAAGGTTGTTCCAAAGCATCATTGCTGTGAGGATTAAGTAACCTTCTAATTTCCAGCACAAACATACTCATGAGAAGCTTTTCTTCTCCCCTAGTGTGTAATCTGGAATATATTTATAGGCCACAGATGACTTTCCTCTCAGCTCCTGTTTTACTTGGCTTGGGAGCAGATATACACAGAGAGGCCAAGCTCTTGAAAATCTTTACTCTGTCAGTCCAAAGCAAATTCTTAATAGTCTTTTTCAAAATTTCAGGAGATTTTCCAGTTCTAAATGTATCTAAGGTGAAATCTTCCAACACAAAGTCAGTCAGTATCTTTCAGCAGGTACCTTGGTTAATGCATTATTTCAAAGGAAGTCTGAAAAAAAAAAAAATGAATAGCACATCTACAGCAGTGCAACTGTGGAAAAAAAAAAAAACTGTTATTTTAGTACTTTCTTCATGCCATTGTTTTCATGCCCAGCCTGCATTGCCAGTCAGATGTTCTAGCAATCAATAATTCCAAATGGCCTGCAGAAAAGGAGCAGAAATATTTTGAGCCTCTGCTAAGCTTTTTTGCATCAGGAGTAGGTGTGCCATAGTTTGAAGAAACCACACGCGAGTGTACTGATGGATTTTTAGAACAGAAGCTATCACTGGTCATTTCACTTGACTGGAAGCATGAGTTAATTTAGGCAAGTCCAATGGTATCCAAACTGGATTAAAAGCTTCCCCAGGGACAGTCTACCCTGATTCATGACAGAGACTTTTCAATAATCCATTAAAACAGGAAACTGCTTATGAAGCGTGACCTTATTGTAGAGGAATCATTTACAGTGACATAATATATATGTATGTGCTTTCAAATCTGAATTATTAGGAGTACTAATTGGTAAGAAAAACTGTCTAATAACCTGCAAAACATCTTACTAAACATACATACACAAGGGAACCTTCATATGGTGCGTGCACTGTGGTTTCCAACCTTTTTCAAATTATAAACTCAAAAAGCACATATGGTAAACTGAAGTCTACTGACAACAATTTTCTTTCAGGAGCTTCTAAAAGTATGGCAGGGATCCTTGGGAGTCTGCAGAATACAAGTTGTAAGATGGTTCCCTGCAAGGTTTAAATAAGTTTACAGCAATGAGGGCAAATGATCTTTAAAAAAAGATTATCAAAATGCAGTAAAGCTTTGGGAAGCCTCTGAACAACCTCATTCCAATTCAGTGTTTTGGAACATTACTCATCATCCCTGTTTTCAGAGCAGAAGCCAGTTTATTGTCTCTTTTATTTCTACAGAGCTATTGTGCTACTGACATATTTTGTCTCTGTCTTTTGTCATAGTGCTTTCATTCAGTTTTGTGTCAAACATCTTCGTTTTTGTTTCTAGTCCATCTTCTTCTTCCCAAGCACAAGTTGCTTCCCAAGTTACTAAATCTTTTATGGACAGTGTTTTCACCACTTCACTGATGACTGAGTTCTTTCTCTGTCCTGGTGGAAACTCTACAGCTTAGGTTCACGATGGATTTGTTAGTTGAGGTCTCTGGCAAAGATCAAGTTTACTCATTTGTTCAGGCCTGGAGACCCTGAAAAAAGTCATGTGCTCCACATGAGCTCCTATGTCATGGACTGCTGGGATGAAGTCTCTGGTAATTGTGGAGAAACTCCAAGATACAAGACAGCTAGGAGGACTTTTTGAGCTTCATACCTGATACAGAGAAGGAGACATTAAGAGGTTGTAACAACCGACAGGAAAATATGAGAGGGTAGAAGAGTAGCCAACAGCGTGACTAAAAAATACTGATATTGCTGATAAACTCAGCTGATGGGAGGAGTCGGGGGGACAAAGCAGAAAATGGGATGGGTTTCTGGGAGTCAGCATGGCAGCAGGGGAGGAAGAGCAGGGCAGGTCTGGTGATGATACCCAGCCTCAGCCAAGAGTCCAGATTGCCAGTCCAGTCCGATGATAAGGCAGGTCTGAGGTTAAGCTAGGAATTCAGCCAGCAGGTTGGGGTCAGGACCTGTATCAGTGAGTCTGGATAGTCGTGGATGATAATAGTCAAAGATGACAATGGTTTAGACAGGTTTTGCTAAGCAGTTAGGGCATCGTTAAAGAGTTGGTAATAGAAATTCATCAGGAATTAAGTCAGCGCAAGGACAGAGCATGGAAAAATCTGTTCTCGATCTCATCTCGTAAGGCTGCATTCATATAAATTCAGAGAACTATTCAGCAAAGGCAGCTGCACTGAAGATCTCAAGGACCTGAGCATGGAAAAAGTGTGGACATACAGTGACTATGCAGTTTCCAAGGCTGCATATGTTTCTGGTAATAAGATAAAGCGACGATCACACAACAGCATATTCACCAGTTCATGATGCAATTGCATTCCCATCAGCTGACTATGGGATGATGTTATATAGGATGATGCTATATAGGATGATGTTATGTGACTGAAGACTAGCAGATGTGGTATTTATACTTAATGCGGGGGCCAAGTGATCTTGGCTCACAGAAGCTGCACAGAACTTCATGTGGAAATTTGTGTAGTCACAGCAGCTTCACTTTCAGTTTTGGCACTGCCTCACTGAGAGCTTTCTGGAGTATTTCTACATAGTTATTCATATGGTATAGCCCAAAAGAAGATAAAGATGTTCCTACAGTTTGAGTTTGGAGGCTGATTAAGTAATAATTAATTGATAAGATTAAGTAATAAAGTAATAACAGATTAAGTAATAAAGTAATAAAATAGAGATAAGTAATCCCTTACTATTTATAGAAAATAGCTATTTCCCCATCTTCCTTTTTGACATTTGCTTTTACAGATTAAGCATCCAAACACCTTTTGTCTTCCATCACAGAACAGCATCACATGTTATTTAAATTTCTGTTGCTTGTGGCTCTCCCATAGATGTTCACCATGGGCCTATTCATTGGAATACTGTTCCCAAACACGGACACAGGAGTACAGCTGGGGAGTCATTAGCAATTAGTGGCACGGCATAATTACCTCATGTTTCAGCTATTATGATCCTATAAATACAGCCAAGAATACCTCTCTTGCAAGAGCATCACAGAATTGACTCATGTTTGGTGTATGGTCCTGCATGAGCCCAGGCCTGTCTGATCTCACACATCAAGACCCATGCCACTGGCCTCTGCCCCCAGCCTGCCTGCAGCGAGGGCAAGAGCGTGCGTTTGCTGTGCGGGGTAGAGCCTCCGCATGCCAGGCACGGCTGGTTGCCACCATCTGCAATTCGCTGGCCAAGGCTGTGCCAACCACCAGCAAACCCACACGGAAGACTATTGCTCCTGTCACAGCCTGGAGCTGTGCCACTGCCCCACCAGGTGAATGGAGGCTCCTGTCCGTCCAGGCAACCTGGCGTGCCATTAGCTTACGTGGGTGCTTGAAAAGCCTGTAAGTCCCAGATCCTTTCCAGTTCCCTGTCTGATCCTGTGATCTTCTGAAAGTTCAATGGGCAGAAAAGACTTGGATGGAAACTTGTTTTCCTCCCAGAATTATCAGGCTTGGCAACTGGAGGGAAAGTCTTTAAACAAAGGAGGAGGCATATTTCAGCTACTTGATCTGAAACCTCCAAAAAAAGCCTCATATTCATAGAGAGTTCCAAAGCATTTTCTGAAGATGAAGCAGTGCTCAGAGAGCTCTAACAGGGCACTTATAAAGACCTCCATATTCAGTGGAAACCCATGAAAGTCTTGGTTCTTTTCATGTTGCTGAGCCTTCTCCTGATTCCCACACCCTTCCTTAGTTTTACATACTCAGCTGCTGAAAATAGGAGTGCCTTCTGTTTTATGGCATACTTCTCTTTTCATGTAATAAAGAGGACTCTTTGGGGTTTTATAGGCTTGTGTGGCTAATTGACAATGAATACATTTTCTTTTACAATTTGGATTAAGGTAGATGATGCATTGCATCACCCAAATTAGTGATTCCCAGGCTGTGTTTTAGGGTGAAGCTTTCTCTGTGTACTCTACATTTCTGACCTGTGTTCTAGCTGGAAGAGAATAATATTCCAGAGTGAGATACTTGTGGGTGGTGATCATTACTACAGGCCCAGGAAAATCTTCTTATGACAGCTAGCCCTTGGATTGCCAGTTGCTGCGTCAGTGATGATATTTTTCTTTGTATTGGTTCAATACCCAGCTCAGTGAAGAATTTGGCTGGTGACACTGGGGACTAGGGTAGTTGGCCATGCATGACTCAAGTACCTGTCTCAGTCTGAGCCTATGGGCTGAACTGGAGTTTCCACCCTGACTTCAGTGACCCACCTCAGCTCCAGCCCTGGCTGTGTCTGGATGGAGGCACTGCGAAGATAAGCCACTAAAACCAGCAGCAAAGCAACCTTCCCCATGAGTAAAGCAGTTCTCACTTAGCTGACTTCTTTTTTTTTTAATACGATTTTTAAATGTTAATATTGAGATGTTTGCTTTGCTCTCTCCGTGCTCTCACCTTGCTTTCTATGAGTTACAAACTGCTGCACCACAATCCCTACTTGTGATTGAGCCACCCTTCAGGGAAAAAGCCCTTCCCCAGATGGTTCCTGCCTACCACGGGGATGCAAGACCACCGTCCCACCTGGAGAAACCAGCTAACGCACGAGTGCAAGGCAACCCCAGCCTTCTGTGCAACTCGCATTGATGATAGCTACTCCTCTCCTCACGCCAAGGGTTAAACACCTCGTTCCCTTGCAACAGGCACTCAGATACTTCCTGTATTAGCTGCTAGGTGTGTTTGGAGTGTCTTGTCTGTGAGGAGAATTGTTCTTTCCCTCAAGGCAGCAGATCTCTCTCTGCTGCAGGTTGTCTCATCTCTCCTTCATGTGGGTGGAAAAAACACCTCTGGCAACACCTAGCAGTGCCTTGTGCCACTCCTTGATTTTCTTTCTGATTTGATACTTGCTGTGACTTTATATCACCAGGATGTTTCTGCTCTGAAGCACAAATCCATGTGCTCCCCTAGCTGCAGTGTTTTTGCAGTTGGATGGAAGCAGGTTTCATTTGGGAAGGCAGGGGGAGGGATGGTACCAGGTTTCTATTTCCGTACACCACTCCAGATCCTCAAGCTCCCTCTCCACTGTGCATGGCTGCTGCCTTGCAGACAGTGAGAAATTCCATTTCTTCTCTTTTGTACTCACTGATTTTGTCTGACTTTCTCCTGCACTTGGGCACCAGTCTTATACCTGGTCCCCTGAATCCCAAGAGAGTCTTGAAAGAAGCTGGGCACCACCTAATCTGCTGTTTTCTATATATATAACTGGAGTGCATGACACACTTCCCAAAATAAGCTGCAGTACTCAGCGACTGCTGTATTGTCATGGGGTGCAGAATAGGAAACACAGTTCCTCAGCTTTCAGGAGGGCTTTTATAGCTAACTTGTCACTGTTATAGTCACTGTTCTGACTGAAAGCAGCAGGGTTTTTTCTTCTTCATTGGCTTCACCTTTTCACAAAACAAAAGCGGTGTAACAAATGAAGCAGATACAGTTTAATGGCATTTTAGCAGTGTTGCTTTTAGACATGGAAGTCAGAGGGGTAATTGCCTGTGGACTTGCAGGGAACTCGTTCAGCTCAATAATTTAGTTAGGGAACTCAGCTCTGACGTTCATCTCATGACACTTCTGTCAGTTCTTCAAAGCTATCAGGGATGCCACCTTGCAAAATCTGCAGCCCCTCCTCACGTCAAGTGGTATGGCCTGGCAGGTGTTAAATTCCTGAAGATGTGAGCCTGTGAGGTGTCCGATAAACTGTTTAGACGGGACACTGCAGCTAGGCTCATTTAGTGCCCAGTGAAAAGAGTGTGATTTTGCAAAAGTGAAACCATAAACTGGAAGTAGAGGAATGCGTCCACATATTTTTGGCTGAGTAGACTTCATAAATACAATTCATCAACACAAATGCTGGCACGTAAGGTGGTTTTTAGAAGTCCTTAAGAAACATAAACGGTGGGACAAGCCCCAGGAGGCTCAGTGAGCAAGAGTAGGGTTAAGTTAACAGTGTTCCTTTCAAAAAATATCATGAGACTAATGCTTAGCCAACTTTTCTTTTCTTTTTTTTTTTTTTGTCTTCCGGTTGTTTCTGTCTGCAGAAATGAGAAGTCTGTGACTTCAGCCAACAAAGCCATTTGTATGTGCAAACCTATGCATGGAGGACAGGAAGTCTCAGCTAAAAATTTCGTCCAGCATTTCTGCTTGAAGTGCACTTGTGAAGTCCAGTGTGCTGACGTGGGGGTTTCATCCTCCTGCATCTGCTGGGTTAGCACATGGGGAAGGGCAGCGCTTCCAAGAATCGTTTTCCACCTTGTTTTGTCAGTGGGTTAAGTAAATGGAGGCAATTTCACACTTTCCAGCTGTGCGATATGCCCCGGGGACACACCCAGGGCATCCGTCCAGCTCCTCGGTTGCTCTATCACCAGCAAACAGCTCCAAAACCACCAGAGCTTGCACCCTGCAGGGACCGGAGCAAATGCTGAGCAGCACCGCGCTGGGTGGCACTTTGTGGGCCACTGACTGCTGACCACTGCTGTTGCAAACACCGCTTCGTACAAATTCCCTCCACAAATGCATCAGGTCTTCTCTTGAAGCAGATCATTTTTGCTCCCACTGCGCCGTTCTCAAGCCCCCCAGCTAGCTGCATCTTGCAGTTTCCTACCTAAGATTGTTGACAACTGTTTTATAGCTACTTGTCCTCGTGCCAGCTTTGTCCTTTGTCCTTCAAAAGCACTTCCTCCCCTTAGCACACACGTGTTTACACAGCAATCCTCCCCAGCGGTGTTTGCGCAGGATTTGTGGTGTGTGCAGAGCCCCGGGCTCGGTGGGTGCTGCCTCGCAGGGCGTCTGTCTGGGGGCATGTTGGCACTAACGCCTCTCTGCAGCCTCCCTTTGCAAACTCGAGCCCCTGCCCATCCGATGAACCGAGCAGGGAGCGCCTTGCTGAAGCTCTCCCTGCCCACATCTCCCTGCTGGCAGTTCCCGCTTGCTGTTCACCACTTCGGCTATTGTCTTCAGGCTTTGTAACCCCTCAGTTCAGGATGGGAAATTCCATTTTGTTGGCCTGAGTGGAACCCTGCCAGCCCTGTGTTCCTCAATAAATAACTTCCTCACTGTCCTCATGTGTCCTCAGAAAGCGTTTCATCTCTGCATTCATTCATTCCTGGCTACTTTGCATTCTGTCCATCTCTGTGAATTCAGGCAGCATCACATGTACCAACCAGGCACTTTGGTTAAATTTTTCATGGGGGCAACCCTGCTCTCCACCGAGTCCCTGCTGCCCTGCAAGAGCCTGAGCGCTGCTCTGTCATCCAGCCCGCTGCAATGCCAACCTGGCCACACACAGCTGCTGCTGCCCAGGGCCCTGAGAAAAGTAAACCTCCTGTGCAGGAGGCTGGAGAACTGCCCATCCTCTCAGGAGATGCTGGATGTAAGCTGTTAAGTGCGAGAGGTGCAGGTGTTTCCATAGTGAGGTTATTTAAGAACAAACAAACCATCCCTGCTGTGTGGAGACAGCTCCAGGGTGTTGTGTTTGCTGTATTTGGGTCAGAGAAGAGTGATAAAAATAGTGCCGTACATGGCTCACCACAGAAGATGTGCGGTACTCACACGTGTATCAGCACACAGCGCTGGTCAGAGTCTGCTTCCCCTGGTTGATACTGCATTCACTAAAAGCAGCTGGAAGTGGGCACTCATGCTCTGACAGATAACCACTGCTCCGCTTGGCTCCATGAACGCCCTCTACAGCCTCGTGGTCTTCCTGCTCTGGGTTTTCCTTCTCTGAGCAATGGCACTGTTCACTGTGCAAGCTGTAAGGGGGTAATCTGCGGATCTGCACCTTCACACGCCAGGTAAGGGAGACTGTGTGAATGGAGAGAGAACAGAGCATCATCTGTGTGGCTGGGATGGAGGGGAAATAGAGGAGCCCTGGCGAATGTCCGGGAGAATGGCTCATCTTCGCCTTCTCCCCCTGCTGTGCAATTAGGTGAGGCTGGGAAGAAAAAACAGACTTTCCCATGGCTGAAATCTGAGTGCGTTTACATTTTTGATGCGCTAATTTTGAGGAACAAACTGAAGGAAATCGGTGCCTGTCCTCTGCTTTACATGTATTTAACCACTCTTTGCAAATACAGCTGCTAACAAATCAGTAGGATAAACCTCGTGGCCCCGCTCTGCCTCCTGTATGAGCTAAAGCCCTCGACCTGGGGGCAGGACTCCCTCCCAGCCCGCCAATGCAGACTGGGGACGGTGGTGGCAGAATTAGCCCTCTCACTCCCTTCTTGCAGCCCCGGATTTGCAGAACAAACCCTCACTGACCCCTCACAGCCCAAGCCCCTGCTAGAGGGAAGCTTGGAGGGTTGTGGTACCGCTCGCCGAGGTTGCACGAACTCTGTCTATGCCTCCTGCCTTTGCACGCTTTGTACAGGCTATCTATCTGCTCACCCTTGGGCTCCTCAGAACAGAGGATTAGCAGGAGGATTACTGAAATAAAGTATGAATTTGTTCTGCAGGTACATAGCAATATTCCTGAATGCCCCTGCAGCCGGTGCCTGCGCTTGCAGGCTACCTCTGCCACCATCAGCTCCTGTGTGCTTCTCCCTCAGCTTCCATTTCACTTCCAATGAAGGCAGGGTTGTGACTTCCAGAGGTGCCCTGCGGGCGTTCGCAGGTGCTAATGGCACAAAGCGATGTCAGTCGCACAGCCAGCCCTCACACGGCTGGTGCTTGCTTTGGCTTGCATGAAGGCACGGTGTTTCGGCTGGCAGGTTTGCTCCCGATGCTGCTTTGATGTCAGCAAACACGAGCCCTCAGCAAGTCTGTGTCTGAACCAACGTGCCTCCAGAAATGCCAGGGCACACAGAGATGGGCTTGTCTGCTCCCTTCCTTTGCCTCCAGGGCCCTATTAAAACCTCAGGATTTTTGAAGAGCTGGGTGTCAGCTGGTAGCTGTGCTGGTCACGCTTTTCTCACAGGGTGTCTGAAAGCAGAGATGCATTGCCGAATGTTTCTGTGACCTCGGTGAGAGAGGATGGTGACCAGTGACACTATGACACATTACCGGAGGCCGATGTGTCCCAGTACATCCTGAAGATTTTTGCTAGCTGAGGGAGCTCGTCTACTCAGCAGCCATTTAATTAATCTCTGAGTGTGACACACACTGCATCTATTTTCATTGCCGGTAACTCTTAATGACGCAGGATGTCACGAGTTTGAGTCCCAGCAGATACACATTCACATAATAAGGGAAAAATAATTCCCTCTGCTGCATGAATTGGTGGCAGAGACTCTGGCTTGTGCTATGCCGAAGTCACACTGGAGCATTGCGACCGTCCCTCTGGTTTTTAATGGTCTGTGACTTGTGTCTTGCAGCACAAGAATCATTGAAGCAGGGTCAGGAGGGTAGGCAGTGTGTGCTGTTAGCCCTTATCCACCCTGATCCTTGGGGACCTCGGCGATGGGGACCCCCAGCAGCAGCAGTCGGGGAGCAGTCCAGCCTGCCCTGCCTTCGGCACTTGCCCGACCACGGCCTGCGTGCTGTGGGGTGGTTGCTCACGCCCTCTTGCACCATCACGTTGACATCTGTGAGGTCAGCCATCGTCCGCAAGGGGACACTGAGTGTCCTGTCAGGCATGTCCCAGCGCCCCTTCACAGGCTGCCTCCCAGGTTTGTCGTGGTGCAAGAAGACCACATAGAGCTCACAGTGCACAGCAGTTTAGTCTTAGTAGGTGTAAAAGCAGACAGATTTAAGGTGAAAACTGAGCAGGAAAAGGCTTTATGTTAGGAATTTTCCAATCAAAAATGATCAAAACACACAGCAGAGATCCATTATGTGAATATAATTGTATTCATAGGACTTGTGTCCGTCGGATGCAATGATGAAGTGGAAACAGCTTTGATAAACATAACACTGACATGAAGAAAACCTTAGGAGGAAAATCCATATTTTGTCCACCTCAAATAGGCTTTAGGAAAGCAACAGAAACAAGATGCCACTTGGGCAGAAGAAAGGTCCATACAGGCTCAACAAGAGTTGCAGCTTGGCCCAACCATGTGAACTGGCAGCTGCCGTCAATGAAGAAGCTTTGCTTTTGGATGATGAAAAGTGGATCACCTCTGATGTACAGCCAGGAAAAAGGTTTTGTGGGAAAGCTAGTGTGATGAGTAAGGAACGTGCCTACATTTAGTGGGGGTTTTCAATAGGAAAGTGTGTACTATACAGTCCCCAGACTTTGTTTTGTCAGCTGTATTTGAAATATTGTATTTAGAGGTAATGGTCTCTGGGAGCTTATAGTAATGCAGGGTGACACACACTCATGTAGGTCAGCCTCAGCTAGAGGAGCTTCTCAAGGGGCGATCTTGCTGGATGCGGCCTGACCTGACTGCTGGATGAATCAGTGACTTGTCACCTCTGGGCTGGTGCAACCTTCCAGTGGAGAGAGAGGCAATGCTAAATTCATTGTCTGCTGGTCAGAGTGGAAGATTGGGATGATGTTTTCCTGTCCATGAAAGGACACAAGACCTTGTCTGCATCACAGAGTCAAAGAATAACTTAGGTTGGAAGGGACCCTTGGAGATCATCTGCTCCAACTGCCTGCCCAGACCAGGACTGACTTTGAAGTTAGGTCGAGTTGCTCAGGCCATTTTCCAGTTGCGTTTTCAAGGATGGAGAGTCCACCTTTTCTGGGTCTCTGCTCCAATGTCTCAGCACTGTCTCTGTGAAATATTTTTCTTATATATCAGCTTGGATATTTCTCTTCCTCTGATATACCTTGCTGGTAATAATGCTGGCTCTTGTTTTTTTCTTTAAAGAGCATGAGATCCTAGAGGGATTTGTGTTTTACCCCCAAGGATCTTTAAATAAAGTGAGATTGTACTTGATGTTGGTTTCCAGAAATGGTGCTATAATGAATACTTATTCTGAATTCTTATCAGATTCATGCCCAAGCAGAGGAATGAGGGACACTGTTTTAAAAACTAAATATAGTTATTAAAAAAAAAAAAATTGTCAGCTTCTTGGTTCCTTCTGGGAAAGATAACACCACGGCTTGGTGCATGTAAGCATTGCCTGCAGTTTGTCTCAAGAACCAGAGATACGCAGGTTCACAAACTGATACTCAGTCACTCATATTTTACTTTTGAGCAGTTTGAACAGCCTCTGCAGCAAAGGCTAGCTGAGATTGTGATAGCCTGTTCTGGCTAGAAAGCCAAAGCTCAGGCTGCATTATGTCTTAGCAGGTACTAATGCCACCAATGCAGGCGGCAGAGCGGAGCCCCTCTACGTGAAAACTGGAGATCAAACAGAATGAAATCCTCTTCCTATAGAAGTCAGTAGGAATTGTGCCTCTCTTTGGAAGGGGACCTGGTTCTCGCCTCCCCAAACAGCAAGTTCATGGCTGCTGTCCTCAGTAAGGAAGAGATAAATGCTTCTCCTGTCAGAGCATGCAGACCAGTGCAAGGGGAGGTGGGAGTGTGGCCCCATTCCCACCAGGGCACATGAGGCTTTGAAGGGCATCATGTGAGGAAGGCGTCCCAGGACTGTGATCATGTCCAGCTCCTACATGGAGTGCTGAAGGAAGGGGCTGGTCTTGTTGTTTTGGCAGAGACTGCACAAAAATCTCACATTCTCTCTGCAGCTTCAGTAAGGAGGAGTTGGATCTGGGCTGCAGCTTGGTGGATGTTACCTGGCTCATCGAGCATACATGCCCATACATCCCCTCTTCCAAATCCGGGGAATTTTAAATGGCAGAATGAAGCATTAACCGAAAGTGGTTTAAGGCTACCTTTATTTAATCCACTAAATGCAGAGGTGTCTTTTGAAATCCATAGGCCTTCGGTTCTCTGAAGCTCAGCGTTGACTCCTTCCAGCTGGAATGACTTGGGGCTGTGGCTGATAACCCAGGCCTGTCCTCCCTGGACGATGTGGTGTCCCCCCATCTCGGGTCACTCCCTGACCCACTGCCCCCCTGAGCACCCGAGTGTATCCCTCAGGTGCTCCCACTGAAATGACGATCCAGTGGAGGCCAGCCAACTTGATCAAACCGGCAATAGCTGGTAGGAACGTAAGACCAGAGATATTCCTTTCCGAGGAAATAAGCATTTGTAATTTAAGCATAAGCTTTTTCTCATAGCTTAGGAAAACAGTGATGAGATCATTACTATCACATTTTGAAGGCAGCTGGGTGAGCAAAAAGCAAGGCTTAGCCATCAGGTGGCACTCTGCGCATGCCGTTCGGCTCAGATGTCACTCTGTTCCTCGGCTGGAGGAAATTCCGTCAGTTCAGTAATATGACATGAACTCCTTGAGCTGTGATTCATTTCAGGTTAACACCCTTTATTTGTTTCTACAAAATTAATCATCCAGCTGTATTTGTTGCATTGTTTTAAGACGTAGGAATCCTAGGAATAGAAGTACAGTAACTCCATGTTTTCATAATGTTTCTTTATCTAAATACTTATTACTTGGCTTAATATTTTTGCCGAAACAGACTAATTCCACTATTTGTTCTCTGTAGTAAACTGACATATCTTGGCATCTGTTCTGTATTTGTTTCTGTCTTTGTTTTAATCTCCTACCATCAAGCTGATCTCAAAATAGGAACCTGAATTAACAGTCTCCGGGTTTTTCACATAAATCCCTTCTTAACCTTTTCAGCCACTTAACTGTATTTGCAGTCTCCTCTATTGTTCTGTGTGAGTTTTCACTTGGGAAGAATTTCACTTGAGACCTTTTTTCTTTTAGGATTACACTTCTAGACAGAACATAATATTTAAAGGGCCTTTCCTGTTAGTTCTTTTGATTTTTATTTATTTATTTTTTTATTTTTAATTAGAGTGGCTTCTACTTCGATACACAACCATTAGTTTACCTGTGTGTTGGTTCTAGATTACTGCTTCTGTGGGAAAAATTGTAGTTAGGGTACTTGAAGGGTGAAATCAAAGGATTCATGGCTAGCACTGCAGAACAGCACTGCAGACTCAAATTGCTGTTTTGCTCCTTGAAGCCAGAATTTCCTTACTGGCATCAGTGGGAGAGAGACCAGGCTTTTCAGTGCATCGGTAAATACTGCTCAACCACAGAAGAGAAGAAGGCTGAAAGATTTTTGCACAAAAGTCTCCCCTCCCTCCAACATATTTGTAAAAGATCTTTTTTAACCTTTTCAACCAAACGACCACTGAAACCAGTTTAAGTGCTCCAGATCCCAGCTCTCACCCCTGCATCCCCTGACCCTGATTCTCAGTGTATTCCCTGCCATTCACCATTCCTGTCCCCAAAGCCCTTAACAATGTGGCGCTTGTTACGGGGAAAAGCATGAGCTCATCCTTTGTAATCATCCGACCGCATTAGCTGCCGTGCCAAAGGAGGTTTTGTGGCAATTTATGAATGCATTCAGACAAGCTAGTGCTGTATAAACTTTGGTTGAATCTTTGGGGAGTAAAACTGAGTGGATTAAGTCCTCATATTTGCTGTAAGAATAGGTTTTGTGAATACAGGGAAGCCCCGGTTATTCCGATAATACAGTCATGTTTCAGTCCAAATACAAGATCTCCTAGAGGCTCAGGGAAGCAATGCCCCAGTGTAGTCTTCAGGCACTCACATAGCTGGGTAACACAGATAATCCTCTGATCCCCTGACATTCAGGACTGGAGGGAAACAAAGGTGAGAAAATGAGAAATGCAAATGAGTAATTCTGAAAGCGTGAAGGGAAGAGTTTGTTGAAGGCTAAGCTTACCAAAAATAGCAGCGAAACAACTGCGTTTTAGGCAAATGAGTTATAATCATATGTAAATTGCATTTTTTAATTGGATTCACTGCAGCTTTCAATTTAGAGACCTGGTTGAGGTCTCTACAGGTCTATCGTCTCTATAGGCTCTGTAGTCTCTCCTCCACCTGTGGCACTGAAGAACAAAACCTTGCTAAAATGATACATGCTTCCTCGTTCCTGAAAATTAGGCAGCTGATGCCTTTTGTGTATTAACTACCCAAAAGAGCTTGAAAGATAAAGTAATGATACTGTGCTGTCGTCAATTACTATCAAAAGCAGAATTAGACAGCCAGTATGAGTTTTCCCACTGCACACCTGGGTACAATGAAGCAGCTGTATCTCTGCCTCCATACCATCTTTTCATTACCTTGAATATTAAAGAACAGACCAACTTTCTGAATTTCTGAATTACACAACCAAGTTAAGTTATAGAATCTAGTCAAGAAAAACGTTCAGTGTTGAAGTTCAAGAAATCTTCACAGGTTTGCTAGCGTGACCTCAGGGTCACTTTGCTCCTCCACACACCCATTTTCCCCATCCATTACAAATTCTGTGGTGTTGTATTCTTTACTGAAGATTCACACTATTGTCCACTAGGGACAAAGAAAGGACTGCTGTAGCTTGTCCAGGATTTCCGACACCTGACTTGTCTACAGAAAGAAGTAAAAGGCATGCAGGCCATTTTTTCCCTTCTTTGTAATTAATCTTTAAAACTTCCCTATAACTGAGATGAGCCTACAAAAAATGTCACAGACGCAAAGGTCTTCACACTTTTCTAATTTCAATTTCATAATGTGAGCCTGACTTTGAATCTAAAAATTAGGAGCTCAGACTCTCCTCTTAATCCTGTGAGGGCAGCAATCTCTTTATGTAACATGGGGAAATGCATAATTCTGCCAGACGGCAGCGAACTCGGTGGGGAGCGAAGCTCTCAGATCCTTATCTATTGTTTCCTGTACTGACTCATCTGAAGTCATTTGTCTATGGTTTCTCATTTTTAAACATAACGTAATTCTGGTTTAATTTTTTCTCCCGGACACACAGCTGTCTTTTATAATATGCACGGGTTATATTAAACCAATGTACTAATTATCACTGCATCAAGAGCAGCACTAGAATTGCAGATGAAATGGAAAATAGAGCTACAGCAAAAAGTACAGCAGATTAAACCTCACTCACGACCTTTTAAGACTTCTGGGTTAGCTCTGTGCTACCCACTGTGATAAAGTGGAATTTCCTGGCTTTAGCAGAGAGATACTCACATCTTTTTACTCTGAAGCATAAAGCACTACTGCTCAAGAAAAAGGTAGTCATCCTCGTCATATGCCAAGCTGTTGAGTGGTTTTTACTTTTCCCAATAACATGCACAAGTACATATTCAACAGCCAGTTCTTTATGATAAATTGTGTATTCTATTACTAACATGCAGTCAAGAACACCAAAATAATTAAATCCTGTAGTACCCTGGAAAGTAAATAATTACTTGTAACATTACCAGCTTACAGGTGGTACAGAGGAACAGGAGGATGGAGGGATTTACGTGACTTGCCAGACATCAGGAAATGAAGCTCTGCCAGAGCCAAGAGATATCCTCTCTCCCAGTCTCATGTTTTAATCCCTATTCTTTTTTTGTTTCCATCAAGATAAAATATGTTTCCCTAATCCACAATATTTAAGTTTTTTTTTTTTTCCAGGTAAGCCCTAAATCACTGGAATTCTCCAAAGCTTCCACATAAAAAAAGCGGAGTGTGATCAACTAACGTCCATGAATATTTTAGCTAACGTCATTATTTTTTTACAATGGTAAACATTACAGGGAAGAGCTGAGAGACGGCACCGCTTCGTGTTTCGCTACGCTCAGGAACAAGATTGTGCAGAGTCACAGAATTCAGGGCAAACTGCTTGTTAACCCTCTCTGTTTACTACAGCATCTCTTCATGTGCGAAGGCTGATCATCACAGTGTGTGTTTTTAAGCAGCTCACAATGCCTGTCTTGAGCCCAGAAATTTGCCGTTCGGCTTGCACCCCCTGGGTCGCTACACGAAGCCCTCCTGCACACCCTTCATGTCACCAGCCACCGCTAGGTGATCTTCAAACACCTTATTTGCCACCCCGCGTCTGAACGGGGGACAGCCAACAAAAATTTCCACAGAGATGCTATTCATGAAAATATTTTGTGCTGCTCCGCAGAGCGCGAGCTGCAGCTCTGAGTTTCCTGGGAAGAAAGCCCATTAGGCAGCCTTTCTGGGGATTGCCATAGCAACCCTCACACAATGCCAACGTCCCAGATTTGTTTCAACCCCTTGTTTCTGAACTGACAGCAGTGATTTTAATGCTCCTTGAACCAAATCTTAGCATGCGGAGACTGCTTTAGAAAAATGCTTTTAATCAGGGCTGGTTGTTCTCGTTCCTTTATTCCCCAGAAGCGAGCGGGGATGCCTTTCAGCACAGCGTCCCTCTCAGCCCCCTTGAAGTCGCAGCTGGATAATGGCCACAAAGCCGTCCCAGGTTCTGCAATTTCAATATCATTCAGTGTTAGAAGACACCCGGGAAATGACGCTCGGGTTTGCTTGCACAGGGGGTGCTTTTTTTTATAGACGTTTGCCTCTTCAGGCTGGGAGGTTGGGAGCACGGCATGGAAATAGAAAAGGAGCTATCGCAGAAACTCCCAGTGAAGCGTGAGAGCAGGATGGGGACTCAGGACAGCAGCACCCTGTAAAATGGGGCAGGCTTCCCCGTTCATTTTAAACATCCTGAAGAGGCCAATATTTGAATGTTGCCAGCTCTGTAAGCTGTAGCAGGGCCCCCCGGTGACACTTGCTAGGGCATAATGCCGTAGTCAGGGCTGGCTTGTGGTGCAAGCTGGTGACATGGGAGATGGGGAAGCGGTGCCAGCAGCTGAGGATGCAGCTCAGAGCCAGTCCCCCGCGCGGGTAAAGCCACTCACCACCTGACCGCAGGCGCTCCGCACCCCAGGTGCCCAGGGCTGCCAGCGAGCCAGCATATGGGCTGGCAGTTAGACACAGTTCATGACAGAAAAGAAATAAAAATCAACCATGTCTGACAAAAATGACCCATCAAGCAAGCAATCCCTGTCCGGGGCTGGTGTTGAGGTGCAGGACTACCACAGCCCCCGGACACCTCCATTTTCTTCTGCCCTCATCCTCTGCCCTTGCCTCCTGCCTGCCCAGGGACGTCTCATTGCCTGCAGGGCATGAGAGGCTGGCAGGTGAGGGCAGCCTCGGGACAGTCCCTGGGGGGACTAGCTCAAATATTTTATTTGTCCCAGGGGCTTGAATTGACAAGGCTGGGCATTCAGCTCCAGCAGCCCGGGGTGCTGTACCCACACACCCCACCATGTGCACCTTCTGTGAGGGAAACAAATCAAAGCTATACGTGCCACGTGTTTCTATTACTTTCTCATGTCTGCTAAGGGCTAGACATCAACCTCTCCTCACAACTGCACGCAGCTCATGTACGAATACATATACCTCGTATACATTGTCAGCACTCCTGGGATGAGCTGCTGTTTGCTGTAAGCATCCGGCCCTCAGCAAAGATGCTGAGGTCAGTGCTTAGCTCTCCTGTCTTAAAAGTCTGTGCAAACATAAGGAACAGAGGGAGCTCCTGAGTCACTTCTTCCAGCCCTGGGCTACCTCAGGTAACCATGCTAGGTGTGCTAATTAATCCTCCCAATAGTCCTCGGATGGAGGGATGAGCTGCCTGGGGAAGGCAGGGCTGAACCAAATGCCAGCCCAGGTCTGCAGCATCTCATCCCCTCCCCACGTGGAGATTGTGCTGGTCAGTAAATACAAGCAGTACCTCTCAAACGGGGCCCAGGAGCCCTCAGCATCGCTGAGAGAACACCAGGCCTCCCTGAAGCTGATCTTCACTCTCCGCATCCACATCCTCATGTGAATCCTGCCCTGGCAAGGGCAGCAAGGGCTCAGGAGAAATGAGCTCCCTCAAACAGGGGCTGGCAGAGGCTGGCAGCAGAGGTGTTGCAGCAGATTGCCCTGAGCTGCGAACGCATTTATGTCCCGACCCCATCCGCTTGCGGCCAAAACTCCTTACTGATGCCATGGGCTTGGAAGGAAGCCACTTCTGCATTTATCTGCACTTCATGCAGCTGGTGGCATCTGACAGCATCCCTTGCTGGAGGAAGGTGCTCCCACCCCACCCCACGGGCTGGCATGCCGTAGGGCAGGGGGCAGGCATCCTCCCCACAGCCCCGCTGCCCACGCAGCCCTGACAGCATCACCGAGGGCAGCAGCGGAGGTGGGAGAAAGAGGGGAAGGGAGCATGCTGGGGAATCTCTTCTTCCCAGGGCAGGTGCTCACAAGCTTTTCATTGAATTTCCCTCATGTATCCATCACTTCTTCTGTCCATCACAGCAAAGGGAGGAACTATAAACTTTATCTTACTATTTCTTAACAAAGAAAAAAGCCCAGTTGGGTTTTATCTGGTACAAATATAGCCTTCCTCCCATTCAGAAACACAGCAGCCTGTATGAAATGAAGTTTTACAGGACAATTTGTCGCTGTGGGAAGCAGGCTGTGTCCCAGCCTGACCACTTTGGTTATCTCTGCGCTTGCACAACGCTCGAGGCACCGCAAACGGCAGTGACTGGCCGGCTGGGACGCACCAGTTGGAGAGGCTGCTCTGCTGCCTTCCCTCAGCAGTTTGCAAAGACAAGAACAGCACAAATATTTGTGTGTGTGAAAAAAAAAAAAAGGAAAGAAAAAAAAGAATCATACATTTCGCTTGAGGACTGGTGGCATTTGTTTTACCATGCTATGCCTGCGAATGTTTGTAAACATGGTGGGAATTTACCACAGTATAGCAGAGATTAGAATTCGTTGCTTTTTTAATGGCATGAATGCACAGGGAACGTTTTGTGGCTTTTCCTTTCCTTTAAAGGACAGCCTTCCCAAAGGCTTTCCGAGGGTGCTCTGCAGACCATCCCCACCGAGCCTCCCGGCTGGCGGCTAGGGGGCCAAGCTGCACGGCGCTGAGCCCAATCCCCTGAGCATGCCAGAAGCTTCAGCACTGCAGGAGGGTCTGTGAGCACCACGGGGTTAGCTGGGACAGCCTTTAAAGCTTGTGCCGAATCTCAAACCAGCTGTCTTTGTAGGAGGTGGTAGGTCTCGCTCGGAGGATGGTCCATGCTCTAACAAGCAGGGTTTGGTGTGTGAATCCGCCTGCTTCCACGCTGGATATGCCGCAGTGCAGAAGACACGTGGCCTTCTGGAGATGTCTCTTTCCACCCAGTGACACACAAATGCCCACTCACTTGAAAATACAAGTTTCTGCAACGGCTATTCGCGTGATTCGTGCTGTGAGCCAAACTAAGTCTGCAGCCCCACAGAGAAGCAAAGCCTTTTAAGGCTCTAAAGCTGGTTAGAAATTTGAGTGTTTGGAGAGGGTCCACATGGCACCAGCAGGAGATGGGCAAAGAGCCGTAGACTTCCTGCTGCCTCAAGGTTTATAATCCAAAGACAACCCTTGAAATCCCCTATCCCCAGGCTGCCTGTCCATGTGCCCCATTCCACTGCACACTGCTGTGCTCCTTCGACCCCTGGTGTTCCTGTATGTGCCTCCCAAGGACCACATCCCCCTGCCGCTTCCTTCAGGGAGATGTGGGAAGTCACTCCATGATTTAACAAAGATGGAAAAAAACACAAGACCAGTGATTCAGCTCCACGGATATGCGGAAAAAGCTCCTGTGGAGGAAATGTCCCCAGTGCAGTGCAACCAAGGCACAAGGAGGTCTTCAGCTGGGGAATAAGGAATGAGACTGCCCCAAACAGATGCACCTTCTTAAAGGCTGAAGCTCAGATTTCGCAATGGTAAGGGACAGCAGGCTAGAAAAAGCCTGTGTGCAAGCATTCCCAGGCTTCCTGCAGCTCAGAGTGCTTTTATTTCCTTAAGTGAATGACAGGAATGTTGGAAGATAATTAGCGAATAACCGGTTTAGTGCAGGGACAGGAGCTCTTCCCAAGCCCTCTGGAGGCACTGACTCTGCCCTCTCCCTGGGGAGTTTCAGAGGGCCCTGCAGAGGTTGACACGGGAGGACTACAGCCTCCCAGTGAGTGCCATCCTGGAGACCAACAGATGCATAAAATCCATCTTCCCTGGGGCTGGGCAACGTCCCCTTGCCGGTTCAGAAAGGAGCCTGACATGGCCGTTCGCTGCTGAGTGCTGTTTGGGCCCCCTCCCTTGGGCAGCCCCCGGCAGGACGTGGTGTGTCAGAGCTGGGAGCAGGCCTGCCTCGGAGCCCTTCCCAAACCTCTCCCAAACCCACTTGCCTGACATCCTGCCGGAGAAGGCGCTGAGCTCATCCTCTGCTGGGAATACTGCTGGCAACTCGCATGCCATGTCTCCTCTGCCAGGCCCTCGTGCTCTCAAAACAGCAGCAGAACTACGGGGCTTGGTCAGGCAAGTTCTCCCAGAAATGCTAAAAAGTTGAGTGTCTCCTTTCCCTAGGTCCTTTCATCCCAGCTGGAGAACTGAGGACTGGTGCCAAGATGCCAATGAGCTGCTGGACTGCCAGGATAACCTGCAGTGTGATATACCTTCATAAATACTCTTGTTACGGCTGTGAGGGCCTCTTTGTTGTAGAGGCTCACATTTTCATTGTAGAATAAATTTTAAGATGCTAGGACCCTGACTCATCTGGGTGTGTAACAGTACAGACAATTTTTATGTGACTGAGTCTTCGGGCAAGAAACAGACTTCAACTGCTTGCTTGACCCAACTCAACCGTACCTGGGATGAGGCTTGCCAGATCATCCTGGCGCTGCGCTAATCCTCCGTTGTAAAATCAAAGTTTCATATGCAGCTCCCAGCCACCTCTCATCTCCTGGATTTATGACACATATAAACCATGAGATTATTCATTTTATCTAATTCATTTACGTATTTAAAAGGTGCCACGCACTTGCAATCTGATGGTCAGGTGGGCCCCGGCTTCACTTGTAGGTGGGGCCTCACCCCTCTTCTCACTTGGGGATTTTCTTTTACTGCTAAGTCTGTCTCTACATATTTTATCTTCATCCTTCAAGCTGGCAAAGCCTAACTCCACTTTTTTTTTTTTTTGTGAATACTGGAAAGCAGGCAGTCTGGGACTTCTTGTTGGCCTTTCAAGACTTTAAGTTTTCTGCCCTGCTTTTTTCTACTAACAAGGGCTAGCAAAGCCTTCCAAATCCCAGCTGTGCTGTATGGTTAATCCACAAACACTTCTATAAAAGCAATGGGAGATGGGAGATAAATATATATATCCCCTTATTTGAGACGTGCACAATTTTGCCTGATTTCTCTGGTGAAGGTATCTCCTTTGCACACAACTTGCACCTCCAGCCTCCATCTGGGACTGTGCCTGATCCAAGCATACGCTGTGAATTCTGTCCTGTTGGAACATGCTTCCAGCAAAAACCCTGCATGAGTAATATCACCCTCCCAAAGCTCCCGCTGACTGCCAGGATGCCCAGCTGCATGGGAAGGAGACAAAAACTGTCCCATGAGAACCCTTTTGATGGTGGAGTCCTGTCTGCAGTGCGTTCTTCAGAGCCTCTCCAGGCAGCACTCACCAGGCAGCACTGTCTGATTTGCAGCGAGGCTTGGTTTGCCATAGGAGATGTGTGGTAATGAATTCCCTTTGGGTCAACTTCATCTACAGCAGAAAACCAGACAGACGGGGCCTGAGGGAAGCATTTCCATAATGAAACAGAGAGGCAGAGTACCTCTAAGGATGGCAGGAATTCCCATGTATTAACAACATTCTTAACAAGCACTTTTGATAATCTTTTCCCACTAGCTGCAGTCCTCAGAAGACCCTTCATTCGGTTTTACTGCTTCTCCTTTTAGAGAGCTCCTTGAGCTTTCTTACATCCCCATTCATGGATTTTTATTGTATTTCAGTCCTTTATGAACTCATTTGTTGATTTGCTGCAACTCCAACAGGGCTATTAACCGTGCAGACCAGTAGTTATCACATATATGAGATACCAGTTGGAAATGTTAGATTTAGCTGCATCTATTAAACTCAGAGTGTTCTTCTTTTCCCATCAGAGGTGATCAGAAACAAACAAGATGTGTGCAAGGTGCAGGAAAGGGAGTGAGAAGAAAGCAAGAGTGGGAGGAACATGCAAGTGGCTTTTATGGAAATAACTTTCAGATGGCTCCTTTCTGTCTCTTGAAGCGCGAAGACTAATGCACAACAGGAAACATCTTGACTCAGGCAATATTCCTCGGCCACCCACTGCCAGAAGTGTTCAACACATCATGTCCCTACCTGTGGGCACACATCCATGTACTTGCTTATGTGGTCATGTCCTACTCCCCAGTTTTCCAGTGACAAGGTACACCATTGGGACAAGACACCAGGCCTCTCAGCTTTCTTCTTTTAAGAATATGCGCAATAATGACCACTTTTGTACATCACATTGAAACCTGTGGCTTAAGTTGTCCTGGGTTAACCTCCACCCCAAAGTAATCCAGACAACTGGATGATCCAGATGCCAGCTCAGCAATTAGCCCTGTCGTGTGTTTTTACGCATTTTTTCTGCTGCATTTCATGAAAATTTTACAGGACACAAGAGTGACATTGAAAAGCCTGGCTTGCTAATTGTACTGCCAGCTGCAAAGGTTTGGAAGCAATGAGACTGATTTAAATATCAGAAGTCATAAAATAATACCTCTTTTTTTATTAGTTTGTCTCCTCCGTTTGTAGGCTCAGACTACAGCCAAGGCCACATTTTCAGGCTTTCTTTCAGCAAAAAAGGAAGTTAAAATGGAAGAAAGAGGGAAGGAATTGGCATAATTTTCAGGAGGCTTCAGGAGCTGAGACCTGCAGAAAAACAGCAGCTACTGCGAGCATTGATAAAATCAAAGAAGGCAACAACACTGCATTAAATATGGTTTTGAAATTTAATTTTAAAACCTGTCTCATTCCATTCCTGCTGCCTTTAACTAATTTTCATCCCAAGCTAACTCTGCTGTTGCTAAGCCTTCCAGGAGAGAAACTCATGTTTCTAAGGGCCATTACTGTTGACACAGCAGGACTTTGGCCGAAAACTAATCTGATGTGAAGGCTGGGTCTGGAGGATACCCTGGTGCATGTTGCCGTGCCCCTGGCTGCTAGGTCAGAGCACATTCAGTGGAGCTCAGCACTGCGTATAAGGGTTGCAATTGTGCTGGTGTTGTGGGTG